>JBBBVU010000013.1:13731274-13753423 GCA_037177055.1 Atherinosoma microstoma
AGCACGTACACTAATAAAATCTAATGTTTTCACGCACGCACACATGCACAGCAAACACACACCGTAGCAGGATTTATCAGTGTTTTATAACCTAATTTGGTAGGGAAATGTTCATTGATGGTTATGCTCTCTGGCTCATTTTGTTTGTCTTATCAGTCCACGAGGTGTCTGACATCTCCATGTGAATGACTTTGATATCAAGATGTGTGATAACTGCTTCCTGTCTTTCATACAATCCCATCATTCTCAGCAAACATGTAAATCTTTCTGGCTCTTGCACTGATCATGTTTTACTTCCAAGAGGAAAAACAAAGTAAATGACAACGGTGTTTGAATGGAACCTCTGAATCCTGTGGGTCAGAAGAGTAAATATGTGACAAGCCTGTGACAAATCGCAGCCCTTAACTGAGTGGTAGCTTATAACACACCACTAAGGTACTATATAAAAAAGCAAGAAGCTGAAGGTGCTTCTCAAAATCAAGAAAAGATTTGTAATGGCTAATTTCCAGGACGCCACATGGTCAAATCTCACTGAAGGATTTTTCCTTTGCTAAATGATTTGTAGGACTTTGTTAACTTGTTTTGTGAAATTTCAAGGCCTTTGAGTGCCCTTGATGTTGTCAGAACGCCCACAATCTTTCGCCCACTTCAAAAACAGTGCAATATCGCAATATCTGTTATTACCTCAAACATAGCATTGCACTGACTTCTATCAAAGGACAGCAATGAAAAAATGGCCACAAAAATCATTGTTCGGAAGCCAGCTAGCAGCTAAAAGCTATTAAACAGCCATGTCAATTTTCAGCTGTTGTATGTAGGATGACCTTGTTAAGACCATTTTATCATATGTTTTCAAGAAAGAAGTCTTTTCCAGCCTCAGAAGGGTGCAACTTGGAAAGACCCATAATACGGGAATACACATCAGACGTGCCCATTCCTCCGGTAATGATAGCCAACAGATTACAACAATAAAATATTTCATGCTAGCAAGACATTATATAACAGAAATCATTTTAAAACTTCTTAAGATGTCTACTGAAACCTCATTTTTAAGCTAATGTTAATGCCAATGTGGGAATTTAGGAAACAAATGCACACAATGTTAACGTGAGCAATATGAATACCTGGTAAATACAACTGTCTTTTATGGTTAAGGTCTCTGATTTCTACAGGGTGCTTTCTTGTTAACTTTAACTGTGTGAACACAGTCTTAAGTTATTTTAGCTTGCATATTGATTTTCATATGTATGCTAGATGTGTAGTTCAAGTCAGAGGCCAGCTATCTTTAGTCTAACAAAGCCTGAGCTTACACATCTCATGGTAAGAAGAGGGGGGGAAAGGAATAAATAGTATTTGTAGATGTATGCTTTGTTTTGAATTATTTATGTTACAGCTCACTGTTTCTTGACTTACACAAAATATAAACAGTGCTAACTACAGGTCTGTATAGTAACTGGATGTTGCCGTAGCTACCAATGAACAGAGCCAGGCAAGCTGTTCCTTCTATTACTAGATATTTTTGCCAGACCAACTTAGTGTAAGTTGAAGCTCTCAAATTTCCATCTTACTTTTAGCAACAAAACCAATATGCACATTTCCTAAAATGCAGACACTTATCTTTAAGAATTTCTACAGCGAATAGTGTTTTATAAGTTAACTAAAACATAACTAAGCTACATGTGAAAAAATAATGAAACAAATACATTTGAAAAAACAATCTGGCATAATTTTCTTGCGTAGTGCTTACACAAATTGTATTGTGTCCGCTGAGTAATCTACATACTAATAGAACATTTCTAAAAGATTTAAATGTCACTGTAAGAAGAAAGCATTGTAAAGTCATTATGACTTCTATTGTGCTGGAGGGGGAGGATAGGAGGCAAGTCTTTGGGTTGCCCAGGTCACCAACCCTTGACCTCTGTCCTCGACCCTTCGAAACTCTGACATCTGTCTGCTTTCCCGCCTTTTCTGCCTCTCCCTGATCTGTAAAAGGGGGTAGGAAGTTGGCTTCCTAAAGCTTCAAAGATATTTTTTAATACTAAGTTGCTTAAAAAAATCACCACAACTCAAGTCAGAACATGTGTGATACATATATAGGTCACCGTATACAACATGTTTGTAGCAGCTCAAATGCTCTGTGGTTCATTAAAGCTCCAAGCTTCATGAAACCTAAGCATTCGCAGCTGAAAATAGACTCGTTTGTTCTTGCAGTCTGCTTTGCTTTGTCTGAAAAATAGGTCTGTAGGCTATGACATAACAGTGTACCACAGAGAGCCTTCTGCCTTTCTAGCTGGTGTGGATGGTTGGAGAGGGGGAGGGGTGGAGGACAGACAGGGAAGTGTTGTACAGTGTAGTCACAAACACAAGGCTCTTTTTTTCCTTCGTAATGTCACAAGCTTTATATGAAAACATGGATGTACTCAGTCACACAAAAGCAACAGAAGTCCTTTATTTCAGATTGGCCCTATGATGATCCTTTTGTCTTAATGGCGTAAATAAAGCAGCAAAGTTAAAGGACCAAAAACCCAATATGTCACTGGACACCAGAGCACAATGAGCGATAAATACTCGACTGGATATTCCCCTGCTGCAGACTGAGATTTCCCCACGCTTCACCAGCCTAATAACGACACAACAAGAGGCGTGTGACTAAAAGCACCCTTCCCCCACCCCTACATATTACCATTGCTCCTCAGTGCTGTCTAGAAAGGTCATGTGACCCTCATCAGCTTCCCGGGTTGGGGGAGGGGAGGCAGATTGAACCTGTTCTTTGTTAGGAGGTCAGTCCCAGCTCTATGGCAGGAAGCACTGCTACCACACACCATGTAATAGAAGCGCAGGGAGAAGGGACACAAGGAGGGATTCAGGGCAACTGATCGAGTTTTTCAGAATTCAGACAGTACAGAGCAAATAGAGACGGCTCATGTAGCCCAGTGTCAACACAAGATCGCTTTTCTGTTGCGTCTACATGGTTTGTAGCCACAGCTGGCTACATTTAATAAACATAGGAGGTGGAAGTGGCAGGGACATTTTTTTATAGTCCATAAGTAGGAAAAAGACTAAAATGAAAGCAGGGCTTTTGGTTATTTGAATAAATTACAATAAATATGGCAGCAACAGAATTCTTCCAAAAGAGCAGACCACAAAGCTGTGCAGGATTTCTTCTGAATTTCTATGTACCAAACTCCATGCAGACAGTTTCCTTTTAGCTTCACTAGACTGTAACCTCAGGAGGCTTGCATCGGAATGTGACAGGGTGGGTATGAGGATAACCACTTCTAAATCCCAAAGGATGATTGTTTTCTCAAAAACATGGTGGTTAAGTGGAGTAACTGAATGGGGGATACTCAGGTAGTGGGGTCAGCTGTGGTAAGACATACCTTCACCATGAAGGAAGCCAAGTTATTATTCTATAACTTTTTTACTGAATTTGTCGGTTTGTTTTTCACTAAAGTAAATTTGTTGCATGCGTGGCAGGACGAAGGAGGTCACTCTCACCCGGGAGGTTGTGGGTTCAATCCCCGCCCGGTCCCTCCTTCGTCCTACCACATTCTGGTGCTGCAAGTAGGGTCCATGTAGCATGGATTCCAAATTGGTGGCAACATGTGTAAAGCACGAGGACGTGCTTGGGGAAATAGGGGGAGAGATGTGACAGTGAGGGTCCTGTCACTATGCCTCCAATTGATCATGTGCCCTGGCTACTTGGCCACAGAGAGATCTCTTTGGCTGACTGGTCAGCGAGCATGACTTCAGGTTGTGGGCTCAATCCCCACCTGGGCCCTCCTTCATCCTGCCACACATACATATAAGATAAGATAAGCATATGTTTGTATGTGTGTGATCATGTGGAAGCTGGGAAAATTAACATTTCTGTCAAATGATTCCTGAAGTAAACTATTGTGAAGCCATTGTGAAACCAAAACTCCTGCAGTGCACCACATCACAGTAAATGCTGTTCAGTAACTGCATCATTTCAAGGAACTATATTGCGATGAAATTTAGAACTTTAAGAAGGTTTCAGTGAAATGGCAGGCAAATGATTACTGAAGGAACCTGCAGCATGTTTAAAAATGTACACACGTCATTATCTAGATATTTGATAGAATGAGGACGTGTGAATGCTGAACAATTCTAATTTGTCATTTTCTGGAAATGAGAAAGCTCACTTCCCTACTGAGATCTATAAAACAGCCAAGTCTTAAGAGAGGGCTCTGAAACAGTTATTTGTCTGACTGGAGGGATGAGCTCATATATCCATTTGGCTGCTTTCATTAAATATGGATCGCTCTGGAGAACAGATCTGACAGGACTCTCTTCACAGCATATGGTCTGGACATCAAAGGCTTAGTGACATCTGCATGCCCTCAGTGAACTGTGTGCGTTTACTTTCATGTCTCTCATTCAGAATTTAATAGCTAGCATTCCTGTATATATCTACACCCCATGAGAAAAAAAACACAAATAACTACTACCTGGACTTAGGAACATCATGATGAGTATAGATGTTAAGTAAAGGAAGGTAATGGTAAAGGTTGGTGATATTTAAAATAATTTAGTTTTTTTCTGGTCTTTCCTCTGTAAAACCTAACAAGCATGGGGAACATATGTGCTTCCAGGTCTCGGGTTGCATCTCCTCATCACTGTAGCGTGCACTTCAGTGCACAAGATTTTGTTACTTGTTCAAAATCTTGCAGATATTTGGGATATTTTCATGTAATTTTGTCATCAGTTTTCATTTTTTATGGTTTATTTATCTATGTGTTTAAGATTTAATTCATTTTCTCTCCTTCTTTTTGTTTTGTTTATTTAGTCCAGTTTCTGATGAAGAAGCAGAGTTGTAGGACCCAGTGGTGGGCTCTCCGGGGCTGAGGTCACTTAGGTGGTTAAAAAGCTCCTCGTGGCAGGGCCCTGGAGGTGAGCGAGATCCGCCTGGGGTTTCTTAAGTCTCTGGATGCTGCGGGGCTGTCTTGGTTGACACGCTTCTGCAGCATTGCGTGGACATCTGGGACAGTGACTCTGGACTGTCAGACTGGGGTGGTGGTCCCCTTCTTCCAGAAGGGGGACCGGAGGATGTGCTCCAACTACAGGGGGATCACACTCCTCAGCCTCCCTGGTAAGGTCTATTTAGGGGTCCCGGTGAGGATGGTCCATTGGATAGTCAAACCTCGGAAAGAGGAGGAGTGTGGTTTTTGTCCCGGTTGTAGAACAGTGGACCAGCTCTACACCCTCTTCGGGGGTCTTGGAGGGGGGAATGGGAGTTCACCCAACCAGTTTACATGTGCTTTGTGGACTTGGAGAAGGCGTTCGACTGTGTCACCCGGGGACTCCTGTTGGGGTGCTCCAGGATTATGGAGTACAGGACCCCTTTGAGATGTCCGGTCCCTGTACGACCGGTGCCAAAGCTTGGGCAGCATTGCCATCAGTAAGTCAAACTCGTTTCGGGTGAGGGTTGGACTCCGCCATGGTTGGCCTTTGTCACAGATTCTGTTCATAACGTTTATGGACAGAATTTCTAGGCGCAGCCGAGGTGTTGAGGAGATCCGGTCTGGTGGCCTTTAGGATTGAGTCCCTGCTTTTTGCTGATGATGTAGTTCTGTTGATCTAACGGGCCGTGATCTCCAGCTCTTGCTGGAACGATTTGCAGCCGAGTCTGAAGCGGTTACGATGAGAATCAGCAACTCCAAATCTGAGACCATGATCCTCAGCCAGAAAAGGGTGGAGTGTCCTCTTCGGATTGTAAATGGGGTCCTACCCCAAGCGAAGTTCAAGTATCTCTGGGATTGAGTGAGGGAAGGATGGAGCGAGAGAATAGGCGGATCGGTGCAGTTTCTGCACTGATGCGGACTATGCATGAGGTGAAGAAGCTGAGCCAAAAGGCGAAGCTCTCCATTTGCCATTCGATCTACGTCCCTACCCTCACCTATGGTCACGAGCTCTGGTTAGTGACCGAAAGAACGAGATCATGAATACAAGCGGCCGAAATGAGTTTACGCTGCAAGGTGGCCGGGCTCCCCCTTAGAGATAGGGTGACAAGCTTGGTTAGCCAGGAGGGGCTCAGAGTACAGCCACTGCTCCTCCGCATCAAGAATAGCCAGATGAGGTGGCTCGGGCATATGGTCAGGATGCCTCCTGGAGACCTCCCTGGTGAGGTTTTTGGGCACGCCCCACCGGGAAGAGACTCCGGGGAAGCCCCAGGAGACGCTGGAGGGATTAAATCTCTCAGCTGGCCTGGGAGCGCCTCGGGATCCTTCCGGAGGAGCTGGCGGGGGGAGAGGGAAGTCTGGGCTTCCCTGCTCAGGCTGCCGCTGCCGCTACCTGATCCCGGATAAATGGTAGAAGATGGATGGATAGATGGATAGTCCAGTTTGGCCCAAGTCTGATCATATTTGTATCCCATATTAACTTTTTAAAAATGTCTTTGTGGTTATTTTGGGAACTCTAAACCAGGGGTGTAAAGCTTCTGGATCCATTTGATTTGATTCAAGTGTGTTGGAGCAGGCAAACAACTAAAACCTGCAGTATAGCGGCCCCCTCGAGGACCGTTGTTTGACACCCATGCTTTTAATTGTTTTGTGTACTTGCTTGAATGTGGGGCTACAGGTCACCATTCTATTGCAGGGCCAATACTAATTATATATATATATATATATATATATATACACACACACACACACACACACATAAATAGTCTAAGTTGTCTTGGTGGGCCCATTCACTAGCTTACCCCTATGCACTTGAAGACTGTGCAGGTAAAAGCAAACAGCCGAACAGCAGTTGATGTACAATATATTGTGTGATGCGCAAATACTGCCGTGGGTACGGTAACCAAAGGAATGTGTCACACTGATGTCAACTTGTTATTTACTTTCCAAATCTGAATGACTGAGCAAGGCGAAAGGAGAATTAATCAACCACTGTGTGACCAGGCAGGCGAAAAATAGTAGTGTGGGGGAGGGGAAGCGTCTCAAAGCAGGCCAGATAGGCTACACGCTGAACTGTACTCGGTACAGTGTGCTCAGATATTGCAATGATACTACACTTTAGTGTATTTTGAAGCTAATGTCTTAATTTAATGATATAAATCATGAAAATACATCACTGGTCAAATATAAGCCACAGTCTTCTCTAATAATTAGACATAAAACAGTGTAGCTGTGTGGAAATGGCTATGACAATCTTTGGACTGGAAGACACCTCTTTTATCTGTTTATGTAAGCTAGTAGGCGTTGACTAACCGACACGCTAGCGTAACTTCTACTTTAGTTAATTATGGCTATGAGACGTAGCAGATCTAACCTGTAAGAAAATTAATTTATTAATTAATTAAGCTGTATGCCCAATCGTGCTTTCAATATTCAGGTTTAAGGTCAGTCAGCTTTCAGTCCTCCACCACCACCACCTCCCCCTCTTTCTGTGTCTACGTCTCTCCCGCTGCCGTTCAACGCTCGCTGCTGTCTCTACACTCCTGTTCTCAGTGAACGGTGAAACTCCACAGAGCAGCCTGCGAGCTTCAGCCACAGAAACTCGGGCTTATTCCAACTTTACCGCCAGTTGCGAGCGTGTCTGGGCAAACACGGTTTGGTAGCACGGCAAATTAGCCGACAGTGACTCATAAACACCGCGGTCGTAACTTGAAATATGACTATTATGAAAATGGGGGGAAAGTCTTAGCTCGCTCACTGAAGTTGGAGGCTCTCCTTGTGGAAGAGGTGGCGGCGGACACCACGAGTTCACTCTCACAGTAAAAAGGTAAGCCTGTAAAAGGTCGAGAAGCAATATTTAAGATACACTGCTCATTTCTCTCTGTGAGGGATCTAAGCAAAGAGGGTGATGACTTTCATAAATTGGTAATTATGGCGTTGAGTTTAAGGTTGCCGGCTCGCAGCTTAGACACCCATTGACTTCACACGTGTGTTGAAATTCGTGTTTGCGTCTTTTCATGTATTGTCTTTCTTTGTCGCTAATCTAAGCAATCTACTTTTCTTAGACTTTCCCCCTATTTTTACTTTATATAGCTAATCTGTGGACTACTTGACAAAATACGAGTTTAAGTTGGCCCTTTTACTATGAATAAATGTGTCTATTTTGCTTCTAGCAACACAACAACAAAAAACATTATCTAACACAAAGTTGCATTTTCAGTAATTTAAGCTTGTATGTAAATTATACATATTTATATTGCCATGCTGAGTTAGTAAGCTCTGGTGTGGGGGAGGGGAAGACATTCAACTGTACAAGATACTGCCACCAGTTCATGTTACTGTATAACTACAATGTTAAGCTGTATCCTTAAGCTGTCACTTTCTTTGTTCAAATTAAAACAACATTAAAGTAGCACAAGGGTAACTTTAAAGGAAATATTTTATGCCTTGAAGATTCAAGAACTAGTGGGATGGGGGGGTACTTTTTGTTCAGCCACCATAACTATCCTGACCTTAAAGAATCAAAACATAGTGGGGCTTTAAAACTGTTGAATGCTATTTTAACCTGACTGTACATAAGAGACCCAAGTTATAAATCCCAAAACGATTAACTAATTTGCTTTTTTTTTGTCCTGTAATTGTTGTTGGTCCACAAAAGCCCCCCCCCCCATGTCTTCTTTTAAATGCATTTTGAATGGGCACATTAGAAATGATGAATTGATGTAGGAAAACCCAAAGGAACATGCAAATTTACCATTGCTGTTCAAAAGAGTTAATGCATATAATGAAATATGGAAACTTCTTTCCTGTTTAACTTATGCAGCAGCATTTGACTCATATGACTGATCAGCTGTGTCCACTTCCAGAGGAAAAATATAGAGATTAGCACATAATGTGAAACAGTGATAACAAGCTTAATTGAATACACTTTATCTTCCACTATGTTCATAATACTAAGCTGTAACATAATCTGCCAATCTGATATATCAGTGAGCCTTTTTTTTTTTACAAGGGGGGCATTTGTCATGTCATAAACATTGTTGGGGAAGCAACATGGAGGTGTGTTACAGTAGTTTTTAGATATTTGAGGTGTCTACAAGCTCAGATTGGAACGAGTTTTTAAAAGTTGAGTTGCAGCTGGATCGTATGACATATATGTTAAACTCAGTTATCCCATCGTGTTTGTAGAATTTACAATAATAAACTTATGAATATAGGTTACAACAATTCCTATGGTATTTGTTTTTTACCCCATATGAGGCCCCTGCCTCTGGATTGGTATGATAAGAGCTACAGGATCAATTATATAATGAAGATTCTACTAACATAAAACAATATTTTCTGCTTTGTTAGGATTCCAAATAATTTATCTATTTATCAATATTACTTTTTAGTTTAGTGCTAGTGTAATGTTCATCAGCATATTTAATGCGATTTGCATCATTTGTTTAGCAGATGTAGGAGTTGCATCATATAAGTTGATCATAAGGAATTTTGGACTCTGCCAGAAGTTTCTTCCAGGCTATCTTTGCTAGATCGTTTATGAAACACCCTCTCTGTACAACGTAAGGCCACCATTTTGTAGCCATTGCCACGGCTCATTCGGGTTTGTTGTCTTTTGTTTGGTACGGCACAAAACTTGATGCAACTGAATTATCTTCACATGCTTCATTAAGGAAAGCAGAGGAAATTTTTGCTGAGATAACAGAGAACTGCAGATGTTGCTTTATTGCTCCAATGAAACAATTTGGAAGTCCATACAGCTGTCATGTTTCCATAGAAATCAATTGGAGTTGGAGCTTCTAAATGCCTTTTTTACAAGTCATTTAAATCTAACATCATGCAGATAGTACCCTGTCTTATTTAAGACCAAATCCTGGTGCAAGTTTTTAGCTCTTTTGCTTTTTTTCAGTGCCAAAGATGCTGTATTTCACATTTTATACCAAGCAGTTTTTACTGTCTTTCTTTTCATTTGGTTTTCAAGTCAATGGGTCCATTACCTTTTGTACTACATCATGTTGTTAGCCAGTAGATACTATGTTTGTCTCTCTTGTTAAAATACAACACATCAGATTAAACATACTACCTTTTGGTGTTAGTTCTATGATGGATCTCGGATTTAAAAGGAAAATGGTAGCCTGCAGTACATACAGAACTATGATTCATTCAGATTGCGGCTTGTCTTCCTCATTCTGCCTTGAAATTGATTTTTTTGAAAAGCATTCAGTTATAATGACTGTGGACTCAAAAGAGGCAACAGCATAGAGCATTTTGTTATATTGAGTTCAAAGCAGAACTGTATCCTCTGCTCATAAGTAGGGCAAGGAAGTCCCTGAGAAAGCCTTTGTCAGTCTTGTGGTGCAGCAAATCTCTGTTTCGAGCTGTCCAAATATTTCTTTAGTGGTATTTATTTATGATAGGCCATGGGGGGAGGTGAGCCATTCTCTCTCTCCAGAAGAGACATGCAGTGTTCACGGGCTGCCAGCCAACTGGCACACTACTGGTTACTCTGAAATTACGCCCATACAAGTACTGGCTGGTTGAAGGCTATAGTTATGCATTTGGTTATATTTTGGATTTAGGGCGGCACTGTTTATCATTGTGTGAAATAGTGTTTGTGGTTCCTTGACCCTGTCCTTGTGTGTATTTAAATGAAAACAAATCCACATGCCTTTTAAAGGTGTGTTGAATGATTAACTATGTGCATCTTTTTCAAACATTATTCCAGCTACTTATTCTTTTGTTTTTCATTATCTGTTTTTTTTTTCTTTTGTTCAAGACTTTCTACTCAATAGTTGTTCTCTCCTGTCTTTGTGAGGTTATGCTCTGCTAATAGATCAACATTTTCTCCCAAGGTCAGTCTGTTGATACAAACGCTGTATAGAAAGAATATGAGCTATCCTGAAATGGTTAACGCACATCTGCCAAGTTTTTTTTTGTTGTTTTTTTTCTAATAGACGTTCAGAAGGAAGGAAGGTGTATGGAGACATGAAAACTGATGGTGGATGACTATTCAGGAAGTTGTGCAAGCACATGCATGCCAGAGTGAGAAACCTCTTAACTGAAGTTCCAACTGCATTTTTACACAGTCCTTATCTTTTGACCTCATCCCGATTTAACTATAGCCGCTTTCAGACTTTCATTGCGGAATATTTGCGGTAAAGTCCATCCGCTCTTTCACCGGAGTTGTCTTTTCAAACATATTACTTCCTTGTAGACTTTACATCCTGGCTACGTTCAGGTATGGGGAAATGTTCCGGATAAGTCAATGGTCGAAACAGGGTAGGACGTCTTTGTGTTGCGACCTGTCCGGAATGTTTCTTGTGCGTTCAGGCAAAACGACGTGCCGCAACATTTCCGCTCCTATGAGATGGGGGGGCTAGCCGGTAAATGTCCGCTACAGCTCCGAGGTAAAAGAGCGGAACGTTTGTCTGAATGCAAATGGTATAAAAGATAAAGTCCGCAACATTACCGCTTTTCAGAGCAAGTCTGAAAGGGGCTTATGTTTAAAATACATTGTTGTGTTTTTGCGGTGAAATTACAAAAGAACAGAATGTAGGAGATGGAAACCATCGACTATTTTGACTTTGCCATGATTGATTATAAAGTCTGGGCTGTAAACAGCAGAGAAAATGCAGCATTATTTGGATTTGTCTCTTAAACACTGAAGTGGTCCTATTGGAGCAGACGGAGAGCTCCTCAGTGGATTGTTAACATCACAGTCATACCTAATTTATTTGGTCTGAAAGTGTTCATAGTTGAAGTTAAAATGAAAATTTCTGGACTGTCTAAAATCTGAATGGACCTGAATGATAAATGTATTATTGTGTGTATTAACTCAGTAGGACTTGTACCTCTATTCATTTCCTGCCACATTTTTTTTCTTTGTGTTTGTTTTCAATGGTATATGCAACTTTTCTACCTATCCTTAAATTGTTGTTGGTGGCTTTTTTTGGTAACTGCACTGTTTCTTGACATGGTAGTTGGAAGACTTCTCTCTTTCTGTTCACCATCTTATCACTATCAATGCTACAGCTGTTGCATGGTGACTAGCACAACAATGGACATCCCTGTAGTAATCATAGGACGCACAGTAGATGCAGAGGAGGAATGAAGTGATGAGTGAAGAGAGATGGGCCCACATAGCAGAGACCAATGAAGAGGAGGATATATATATATATATACAAAGTCTCCTTTCTATCATCATGGACAATGTGACGCTGCTGTTAGATGATCTAACGGCTATGGTGAGGAATCGAGAGGCTTTCCTTGAGTCCAGTGTAGCTGTGTTTTGTAGAGATGGCTGCAGGAAAATACTTATGATCATATTATTGTTATTTATATCTTTTAGATTCATTAAACAAATAGCAATAAATCTCAAAGGAAAGAAAGAAAAAAGGGTTCAATTTAAATTAGAATAACTCTGTTATTTGAATTGGAATGTACTCCTATTTGTTTTGAGCATGCGCTTTTCTTAAAAAAGCAACAGATCCAGCACCATATGCTGACATGGGGACAAATTGTTCTGTTTTGGCAAGTTGAGCAGAATTGGAAGGTACCTTGTTAACTCTAAGAGAACAGCCAGCTGACATTATTAGATACTGCTACATTAGCTTGAACAAGATGACACTAGCCTTTGGGAAGAATGTGTGTGGAGCATTGCTTCAACAGATGCCAGCTGTCACAATCCAGAAATAGCGAAGATATTTAAGGGTTTTGACAATTTTGACATGTCAATTAGTAGCTACAAATGAACTCCCCAAAGCTTGAGTTACATGTAAAGATGTATATTTTCTGTATTTCGTCTTTCCAGGAGAGATTGTTGGAATTTGCATCATCTCTACATTTTAACCACAGTCAGAATAATCGCATCATGTCTTCCTAAGCACTTTTTATTGACCTTGTTTGATAAACATTTGCTTCATCTGTAAAAACATTAAAAATACAATTTTCTGTTTAATTTCTATTAAAATTGAACGATTAACTTTGCTCATACGCCGCCATTGTTTATGTTGCCTACGTTCTGGGTACGTACGTATACGGGTCGCTGCGGTCTCTGCGCTATATAGCAATATACTGGCTCAATGTTTTCTGTTCGGTCTTTTCAATATGAAACCAAGCTCACTGACAGAAAACAATGAAGAAGAAATGGCTGAAAGTTGAGGATGATGGGATGGATGAAGATGACAGTCATCCAAAATATCTATTTGTTTAAAACCTGCTGGCCAATGATACACACTTAAAGACGTTTGTTGCAAAGACCTCCACTTTCTGTCAACAGCTGATCATGGTAAGCTTCAGGGTTAAATGTTTTCCGATACACATTAGAGTAGTGCCTTGCACATATTAAATAATGCAAAATGTATTGTAGAAATTACACAAACATGTTGATTATGTTTAACAGTCAGCAGATATATAGAAGTTTTTGTGTGCATAATGGCACATGAAAACGTTGAGGCAGTTTGCTTCAGATCAATTAACAAGACTGACAGCCTTTCTCATATTTTCCCAGCTGCTTACCTGTGTAAATATTATTTGTAGTTATCAGGTAACTGGCATCTGCAGGCCGCTCTACCGCTGCATCTGATGTACCGTCACCTGTTTGCAGGGGTGAAAGTAGTTTTAAATTCTTGCTGGTACTATGGCCACGATGTAAGATTTAATCTTTTTTTTAATTTATTTTTTGGCAAATAACCAAACTGATGGTTCTAATTTGCAGCCCTGAGAGCTAAATCCACTTGTATCAAGGATCAGCAGCACATGTGCATTAAAAGTGAAATTAAAGTAGCAGTTTATTAAATTAAGTTTTCCTATAACAAAATGAATGAAAAATAATGATCAACGACCATAGCAAAAATACTGTTGTGCAAAATGCAAAAAGAAAAGACACTTCTAACTCAAAACAATCTGGATATAGATGATATTCCCTCATTCTATATCACGTGTGAAAATATATTTGTAAATCTCGATATATTGCCCTATTATTGCCAAAACTTTTCTCTCTCTCATTTCATGCATTTTAAAATAGCAAAGTCAAAATCCAAACAAAGAAAAACATTGCAATATTTTACTGTAGGCTACTTGTCGGCCTATGGAGGACGCAGGAATTAAAAACACTTGACAATATGTTAAACTATTTTGTCTCATTGAAACAATAAACATCCAGAGTACAAGTCTTTAGGAACAGATCATGAGGTCACAAGCAAAAATTCACTGGAACTGCCCCTCATCTCCTAAAAGATTTTCTATTTAAGTAGTTGTCTTTTCTTTGGAACAAAGATGTTATTTTTCTTTGCACTATTACTTATACAAAAAGGATACTGTTTTGCAGGGTTTCTCTCCATTTTTATTAATAAAATCTGTAAATGAAAAGTGATATCTAAATCATGTTGAAAGTGTTTCAGCCAACCACAGAATGTGTGGAAAATTGTTGGTGTAATTTATTGTTCATCCTGTTCGGGCGCAAGCTCTAGACGTCTGTGGACCAGTTGTGAAAAACATCCCAGTGCATTAAATCAAACGCATCGATCCCCATAGCAACAGTCATGGGGAAATAGACGCGCATGTGCGGTGAAAATTCCGATCGTTAGCTCAGGAGCAGTTTCTTTTCCGAGCTGTTCTGTGTTGTTAAAATTGAAAAAATAACACTAAACACGACTGCTGACTCTCCTACTGACGGGGCATTTTGCAACAAACATAAAGACATTAAACGTGTGGTTCACGTTTCCAATGCTGAGCACAGAGTAGACCACCGGGCTCTCTCCGAGGGGAGGGGGAGAGAAGCGGAGCAGGAGAGGGAGATGCGTAGCCAAGGCTCCGTCCAGCATGGACTAACACTGACAGTTCAGAAACAATTTGGAATGAGTTAAAATCATTAAATGTATAATATTACGGTTAAAATAGATTTTTAAATCGACAAAATAGTTTTCAAGACTCCATATTGCTAATGGATCTATTTTGTGGCCCAGAATGCGTCCCTGTCTGGTTTTGAATGAGGGCTCTATAGCAGGCAGTCATTCTCCCGTCTTCCTGGTACTGCATACCGCCACTGAATCTCTTAAAAGTACGCAGTACCGGCTTACTTTCACCCCTGCCTGTTTGAGTTGCTGCATCTGTCATAGAAAAACTGGAAACTTCCAGATTGCAGGGCTAAATAAATCAGTGGTTATCTGTTTCCTCCATGTCCAGGGTCGGTCTGATGACTCAGGGTCTGATGGTTCAGAGGCTATGAGAGGGAGTGGGTCATTTACACCCCAGCAGGGCATCCAGTGTCCTGACGTCTCTGTACGTGTTTTTCACTCGCCCGCCTCATTTGCAGTCCGGCGTCTTATTGTTGTGTTGTTGGTTTCAGGTTTAGTTTTTAACTGCCAGCCCATTTAGCATTTGTGGTCAATAAATTGACTCAAAGGAGGAGAAAAGTGTGGAGAACATAAACATGGGTCCTTGGGAAGTTGTCTGTCCACAGACCTTCTCCCGTCAAGCTCTCCTATCCTATCACTCAAACAGTGAAGACTCACGTTGCTGGTTTTTTTTGTTTTTTAACTGGAGCTGAAACAAAAAGCATCTCAGTGCCGCTTTGTTAATGTGGATCCACAGTTTTAAAATGAAAAACTTGCCACAAACAAGCTACATTTGCCTTCGCCCTCTGGTATTTCAGTCTTGAGAGCAACCCTGATATGTCAACTCCCAAAATATATTGCACAAGTAAAATAATGGCGACCTCCGTAGGTCAAAAACATAGTAAATACTAGTGCTGTCAGTCGATTACATTTTTTAATCACAATTAATTGCATGAGGGTCCTGAGTTAACTTGCGATTAATCGCATAATTTTAAAAATAATTTTTGAATTTTTATTTTATCTATTTTATATTCTAACAGGATATTTGTTATGATATAATACTAATGTAAGCTGTTAGGAACCCAACATAGATTTTAAACAGATGATTAATACTGATCTTTTTATTTTTTAATGTTGTAGTTAAAAAGGTCTTTGTGTGAGGTAGACTGAGAGTTGTGATTTCCAAGCTACCTTGAATGCATCGCAGCGCTGCAAGGCATTCTGTCTGTCACCGCAAGTCAGTAACAAATAATTTTAGTAGAAAAGGGCAATAATTACATGTTAAGGCCAACAAGTGCTGATAGTCAATGTTCCTTTTAAGGAATGGTGGTAGCAGAAATTCTCAAAGACAATATGATTGCGCTGTTGTGAGAATCACTTACACTTGGCTGTGATGTGGGACTGAGGTTGTGAAACTACTGTTCATCAAGTACTTTGCCTCATACATTAATAGTTTATATCAACCACATTCGTTTTGTATATTTTGAATGAAGTATTATTGCATCGTCATGGTTGATGATTGAAAAAAGATAGAGGGTCATCATACTAACCCTCCTGTACTCATTTATTTGCATGAATCTCATTTAGTGGGACTTTGTTAAAATAGTTGTTGCTGTTACTGCAACAGAATGGTCATCTTTTCCTGTTTTATAAAGGATGGTCCAGTGATTCTTATGCTAAGAGATGGCAAAAAAATTACTAGAGCTTCTTTCTTTAACATTAAGGGAATTCAACAGACTCCTATGATGGCTGCTTGACAGATACTTCTGGGTCATTGCACATATTAAAGAAGATTCCTAAGTGAAAAACCCCATATTTTACCCCGCACTTAACTGTGGTTGTTTTAGAACAGTTGTAAACATGCATGCTGTTTTATGTGGCTGGTAGGGATGTGCCATCTTGGGTACCTCAGGATTCGATTCAATTCAATTATTATAGATAATTATTATAGATTAAATTATTACCAGGATTTTCAATGCATCTTTTTTCCACATTCAGTTTTTTTTCCCCTCACTCTGTGGCCTTTTCAGACATTTAAATCCATTCAGTATCCATTAATTCAAGCAACCAAACAAACTTATCTCCACTATCTTTTTATTTATCTCAAAATCCAACATATTTTTATAATCATATTTTTCCATGGAATCTACAGGAAGGATGTGTTTGCAATAGTTAGGAGCAACAACCAGCGGCTTATTGTCCGCCTCTAACCTGGGGGGGACACTTGTTTGTAATATTACTAATATATTTTATTTTGGCTTTAAACAAGTTACATATGAGCCACTTTCAGACTTGCATTGCGGAATATTTGCGGTAAAGTCCAACCGCATTTTTACCGAAGTTGTCTTTTCAAACATATCGCTTCCTCGCAGACTTTTTACGTCGCAACTACGTTCAGATACGGGGAAATGTTCTGGACAAGTCGATTGTGGAAACAAGGTAAGGGGTCTGTATTGGGACCTGTCCCAAACATTTTCTTCAGGCAAAATGTCGTGCCGCAACATTTCCGCTCTTATGACATGGGGGCTAGCTGGTAAATGTCCGCTACAGCTCCGAGGTAAAAGAGCGGAACGTTTGTCTGAATGCAGACGGTATAAAAGACAAAGTCCACAACATTACCGCTCGTCAGAGCAAGTCTGAAAGGTGCTTTGGAGTAATTTTTTGTCCAGGTCTTGTCTGTTCTCATGTCCATAAAAGACCAAACTCTAGCCTTGAAACCTGATGAGTAAATCTCAACATTTAATTAATCAAATTAAATGTCATTTAATTATTAAGAAAAATAATCCTTTTTGAACATTTATGAATCATTATTGAATCGGCACATGCCGCATTGCGATGCATCGATTTATATAGTGAATCGGCTAACCCTTAGTGGCTGTTACAGAGCCCATTTAGTGAGTTTGATGGAAAATAATACATTGCATGGTTGCAGATGACTGAAACTTCAGCACAAATTGTGTGTGGGTGTGATAAGATGTGGTCATATCTTAAAGGCCCATTCTGTAACTTTTCGACCTTAAAACTCAGCTTTCCGGACTCGTTTGAATGCACAGTGACATCTATTATGTGCATTTTTGGAGCCGTCGCAGCCCAGTAGTGCCCCGGGGCTGAGAAACCACACTATACAACTTTTTCAACCAGGGTGCATGCGTGCTGAGTTTCAACTTGTGAATGTGTAACAAGCTAGCAACCGGATGTAAACAAACCGGTCTTTTCAACGTGCACCGGCGGATTCAACAAAGAAACAATAGAAGACATCAGAGGAAGAGAGGAAACAAAAGAGAGACAGAGCAAGGGATAAGACAAGAGTCAAGAAAAGAATGTTTTTTACTGTCTGGAGAGAGCTCAAACTACAGGTAGGATGCAAGATGGATGCCGAATTAGCTGCGTCACTGAGAAAATGGCATAAGTTGAATAGTGTCTCTTTAATAATGCATAGCCACAAGATGAAAAAAACTTTTTTTTTCTGTATATTGTGTGCGCTCTGGAACATAAAACTATTGTTAAATAGTGTAATATTTTAATTTTACAGTTATGTACAGGATAACTCCCTGCTTTACGACCCGAACCTAACCAATTGGGATGTAACTTTAGTTATGTTAAAAAGACATGCAAAAGTTTAAAATGTGCACAAATTACCTAAACAATGGGCCCTTAGTGGTTTGCTACTTTTGCACAAAGTCACAAGATCATGTTAGTTTGAACAGCAAATAAAATTCCGACTTTGGGAGAGTTTTCTTTATGTTCTTTGATTTTACATGTCAGTAATGGCTATACCTTGATTAGTTTAATCCCATGCATTAATAACCCTTGGCCACTGTTCAGCTGTCACAGTCCCACACATTAACCACTTGCACTTATGTTATTTATGTCATTCCCCCACTTACTATTGCATGACAACGCAATGCAAAATTTTCAAGGGATGTCACCAGACAGGATCTGTAGCTTGGGATATTGCATTTTAACTCGGTCCTTTGCACCCATTGTTGGAATTATTGTCAGTCGTAGACTAGGAAAAATATTGTTTTCTTTTTTTATACCTTCAAACACCGAGTTACTCAACCAGCATTTGATGGCAATCTTGAAGTTGTACAAAGTCTGTTATGCGTGTCTGTGTTTGTTCTTTGAGTGCTCATTGGTTATCCGCCTGAAGTGTTATTCCCAGGCAGCCAGTGCAATATGTTTCACAGTAAATTCATGGGCTCAAGCTTTGAGCACACGGCTCTTTAAAGTTATAGATCACCAAAGAAATGGCAGTTTTGTGTTGTTGTTGCTGATTAGTTTGTGTAGAACTGGCTCAACCACATACTGGCCATGCCTGGGGAACATTAAAAGACAGGTTTGTGAGACATTACCTTGAAGAGTCTATAATTATTTCTATTTTTAATATTTGAAGTGGCAATGTGATGTCTTGACATGTTTTTCAGTAATTATGGCCATCAATGTGCTAAAGACGTAAGTGGAGTTCAAAGGGAAAACGTTGTATTTATTCTATTATAATTTAGCTATATGTTTCAATAAAAATACATGTACATAGATGCACTCTTTATGGTTATAAGATGTAATAGGAAACACCTATAAACCTTTATCACATGTACACAGTCAGTTGGTCAGCAGCATAGATGCTTTGTAGAGGACACTGTGATTGGAAGGATTTGATGTGCAGTATTAGTGTTGCAGTGAGGAAATGCTGGCTGAAGAAATGGCAAAGGAACGGCTCAGAATGAAGATCAGCGTTTCAGTGCGCTTGTCTGTCTTGTTTGTTTGACCCTGATGTCGGGTGGAAGGAAAACGCCAGAGAACTGGGAGGGTGGGGTGGGGTCTGGGGATATTTAAGGTGGCACGAGCAGCTGTTGATAGAAAAGCAAGAGCTTGTGGTCGTCATAGCAACACTTGTGTTGCCCACACTGATGTGTCTATTTACTGCTTGTTTGTGCAATCCTCATTTTGGTGAAAAAATAAGATACTTGGCTGAGGTCTCTGTGTTTACTTGCAATGTCAAGGGCACTTATTTTTTTATTTTTTTTACTTTTGAGTAAATATAGAAAAATGAATTTGAATCTAACAACAACAAAAAAAAATCCCACTTTTAGCTTGGAGTAAAAGATTGCTTCCATGAAGCTAGCCAAGACGTCCTGTTCATTTACACAAAGATGTAGTATTGATTTGATTTCAGATTATGTAACACTCGGGCCAGAAAACCACATTATTTTGCAGACTTGCCATAAAACAAGGCACTAAAATGATTATGAGGATAGGTTTATAGTTTTAAAATGGATTTATTTGTCTGTGCAATCGTTGAATAAGCCAGAAGCTGCAAATTATATGTAGAATATCTTTGTCATTTTCCACTGCATCTTGTAATGGGATGCCAAAAAGCAAGGTTATTTTAAGGAAACTAGATTGCGGCACAAGATTCGTGTTGGTGCCCTTAAAGAAGTGTTGTTATACAATAACCTAGTTAACGGTAATCTCTCTACATTAAGTGTGTCCATTATCAAACTCACTCTCTGCTCCTTGAAACTGAGTCTGCCATTATGTTATTTTAATACGTGCAATCATTTGTGATATTGTGTCTGTCAAAATGACAAATGTAACCATTCCCTATATTCATGTGAATGTAATCTTGTCCGTGGCATCTGTAATTAAGGTCATCTGATGTTGAGACTGGAAATATTGCAAACTGAGCAACAAAAACAAGTTGCCTCACATACAGTATGAACTGCTATCCAAGAATGACTTATCACAAGACCACAAAGCACTTAATAAATTTGTAGTGAGTTACATGGATGGGTAGTCTTCTTTACATAATTTTATTTTCAGTTCAGTCTGGACTTTAGATTTGATTATGCTGGATAGTAGAATAATACTATTATACTAGTTATAATTAGTCATTTTGGGATGTTTAATTCTTTCACAACATCCTCAATCCAGAAAACTTGAGTATATCTAAAATCCATCCCATTAATCTCTGTTAGCCTGTCCAAAGTGGGGGTGTTTTTGAAATTTCTCGGCTGTGGCATGTTTTACTAAACAAACGTGGTGAAATGGGGGCATTGTTGTCCTTACCTTACTCAATGTAGCTGAGTGATTTTGGAGCTGAACAGTCCTCTGAAATAGAAATGAATTTTGGTTAAAGTAGAGGTTTGAGGTTTCATTGTAATGTTTTGTGTCACCTGTCACTGGAGGATTTTTCTGAATACCAAGTTGACATCTTACCCACAGAAACCCATTGTGCTGCTGTCAAAACTGTATTTATGTTTTGAAAGCAACCCCTTTATGCTTTACCATATTATTACTTCCAACATGTAGGTTTTATGTCATACAGTTGGGCAATATTGCCAAGAAACTTTATCCCAATACTTTAAGACATAATCAATCGTACCAGACTTGATGGGTTGCAAAAGCACCTTTCAATCAAATTAAATGCTAATCGAAGTATTTTACAGATGACTGACAAAAGGATTTTGAGATCTGTGTTTGAATCTTGCTTTTGTTGGGTACTGAAAGACTCAGTAAATTTGGCCTGCTAAGGGCTGACTAGCCATGTAGCTGCTAGGTTTTTATATCAGCGGGATTACCTCAGCAGGTAATTTCACGAATTAGTTATTATCCTCTAAAGACGTGTTAATCAGTGGGTGGAGTTTTCAGGTGGAATGGAAATCTGCAGACTGTTGTCTCTCTTGGTGCACAGTTTGCCACCACTGGTAAACATTAAAAGCGTTGCCACCCAAAGGAAGTGTGGGAGAAGTGTTTCCCCTGTGACTAAAGGCTACCATCCCCCACAGTTTTGCTGACCTACATTTACTCTCACTCATTGAGTAAGGCAAAGGACAATACACAAATGGTTGTTGTGATTACCTGTGTGGAAATCATTATTTATCACCCAGCTCCCCTTCCACCATCCCCCCCCTCACTGGTTCCCCTCCCCCATTCTCTCTCTCTCTCACACACACACACATACACGCACACACACACACACACTCTGTCTCCCCTCCCCCCTTTCAAGACTGCAGCCCAACCAGAAGCTTCAAAGCAGGGTTTTACTCAGCAGAGCAGTTCAAGAGAAAATGGCTGCTGTTTCCAGGTCTTGTTTGCACATCTGTCAGGAGGTGACTGTTCAGGAGAAAATGGGGTGTGGGGTATGCAGGTTTTTAACGTCATTGTTTTTAAACCTACATGTGCTGGAGATGACTGCTTGTGTAGTTGTTTGCTCTATTATTTTCCATTCAAATGTCTTAAGAATTTTATTTGGATGAGTTACACAACAATCCATGTTTAATTAGCTACATGTGGAATTATTTCAGCGCCATGTTTCATTTTTAGCTTGTTTTGGGGGGGGGGGGGGGGGGGGGGGGGGGGAGGGGGGGGGGGGGGGGGGGGGGGGG
>JBBBVU010000013.1:13754528-13769232 GCA_037177055.1 Atherinosoma microstoma
TGGTTGGGGGGGGGAAAAAAAAAGCCAGGTTGAAGGGGGTACAGGGGGGAGTGGTTTAGGTCCAGTTTTCTTTTTTGATCCCCTTCACCCCCCCCCCCCCCCCCCCCCCAAAAAAAAAGGGGTCAAGGCTGCTTTTTTGCTGATTTTATTTGAATAAAGAAAAGATATGTTATGTCTTTTGAGATATATTTTTTAAGGCATATTAGGTAATGTCATATTTACACACACTAGTTTAGTACATATGGTGAAAAAACTGAGGAACAATTGATACCTCCCTTTTCTGAAAATCTTCATATGATGGAATACATTGAGTAGGCGTGTGCTATCTTAGGTACCTTGGATTTAAGTACAATTCGGGGTGCTTCGATTTGATTATTATACTATTATCAGGATTTTCAGTACATCTTTTTCCCTCATTCAGGTTTTTTTACCCCCTCATTACATGGCTATTATGGTTGTTACGATATGAAAATTTCATATCACGGTTATTGCGACCAAAATGATCACGGTTATTATCACTATTATCGCAGTATTTTTTAAATCTGCTCAAAATGTTAGAAAAATACTTATAAACACTAGGGCTGGGTATAATCACTAATTTCCTGAATCGATTCTATTCAATTCACAATTGCCTATTTTGATTCGGTTTTGATTAATTTCGATTCATTTACAGCTAATTGTGTAACAACACCTATTTTTCCTGAATATTGAAGACATCTATTCTAAGCCCTAATACGACTCAGAAATTCCTACAATGATGGTAGTTTTAACTTCCTAGGCTGCGCGCGTTCCCGCAACGCCATGAAGCTCTCGGCAAAACAACAGAGCAGGATAAAAACTCCAGCTGCTCCTCACTAAAGCGAAAGTGTTTCCATCTTCACCTCGCTGAGAGAATTTTAAAAACTAATATTTTGGTCTGAATTTCAGCTGGTTGACGTGTTTTCCGGCACGCCCCTCTCTATCTGCTGATGGAAAATGAGATATTGTATGGCAAATATATGAGTGAACAGTTTGTGCATGTTCTGTTCCCCTCCAATTAGTTTTTTTTGGGGATGTTTGAATGCATTTCCTGCACTAAAGTTGTGCTATAACGCTCTGTCTGTAGTGTTTATGTTTATTTACCAAATTGCACAACACTGGCTATTTCTGGGTGTAATATAGCATCTTTCCAACTCAATTAATATGCTTTTTAACCCAACCAACCCACCCTGTTGTTGCAACCCCCCCCCCAAAAAAAACAAAAACAAAAAAACAAAACTGTAAATAGAGCTGAGGACATAAAGGCTTTGTTTAGTAGTCTGTGTGACCTGCCTGTCCAGTTTTACCCAGAAGTCCCACCCATGACCTTGATGTCACACTTTGATCCCCCACCCATACTACTTTTTATTTTACAAGTTCTCTTGGTTACACCCAATTTTTTAATCTTGTAGATTTTGTAGGTTTTGAGAAAATATTCAAAGCTTTGATGCCCTTTTATGAATATTGCACCTGTGTTGAAGAGCTGTTATAGTTCAAAGAAAAACCAGAATCTCTAATAGTTGCAAATTTAGATTATACCCTGAAATAGATGCTTCAGATCTAATAAGTAGTACACCTGGAATGGGGGGACAAAAAAACATGAAGTCAGAGCTGTATGCCGGTACAAATGGAACTCCTGTGTACATAATTACACCCTCCTTTCGTTTGTTTTCGCACTCAACATTGTTCAAATGGACCAAACCACCTGAACAATGTCACAGAGTTACAACTGCATGCTTAGGGCAATTTTCCTTGCCTGACACTTCCACTGACAAAGAAGAAAGAAAAAGAAACTCTGGCTCATTGATTGGGCAGGATTGAAAACAGCTTGTTCAATGCAAGTAAACAGTGGAGCAACAATAAATTGAAATTTAAATTCAGTCTTGGGGTTTCAGTTTCTACTTTGGTATTCAAACCAAATCTGGTTTTCACCAGAATCTGTTCAGTATGAGCAGCAGGAGAGGCAGCAATTTATCTGACAGTTATCTGTCACTTCCTCTCTCCGGTTCACTATATGGTTCATTTGCTTTCTCGAGTTAACGGAGACCCCTGATTTTCAAGTGGATCAGAGTTTGCTATTTTGGTTCCCATCAGTGGAAATATGCATTCACACTGCTTTAAACAAATCGTGCTATCTGTGGAAGTGGACCAGGGTCAAGTCATGCATCCACAAGGGTCCCGAAAAAAACGTACCAAATTACACATGTAAATGACGTAGAAGATGGACGAAACTCTAGATATTCGTCTTTGGCGTAGAGTGTAAAAGTAGGCCTTAAAGTGGACCAAACAGTACCAGTGTGTATGCACCCTTAAAGTCTTTTAGCATGAACTAAGACATACAGTAGGCAACCTCCATTGCATCATCCTCATATAATGGTAGTTGAATCGTTTTGCTGCCACATGTATACGATTTAAGGGATTGAAATGTACCATGGGGTAGGTTTCTTTTTTTTTGTAGCTTTGAAAACTCCATGCTGATTGGTATGAATTTGTTGCTGAAGCAATATGATCTTAAACATTGGAATCAACATTTCTGATTTGCCATGTGAGCTGACATAAAAGGAACTCTCTTGTTTTTATTTATTAATTTTTTAAGTTGTTTTGGTCTTGGCGATCCATAGGCACATCAATAACTTCAGTTGTTCTGGACATTGCAGAAGATGGCAAAAACCAAAGCTGTTAAAATTACAATACCACCCTGTGAGTGTTGTTGAGTCCACGGCCACCCATGTTAACGTTTGCAACACTTCATGCCTGCCCACTGTTTCTGTAGTTGAAGGGTGGCTTTTGTTATGTAATTGCCACACAAAAGTGCAATAAATATCCTAATGAGCCCTATATTTCCAGTAGGCATTCTCATCATTAACCCATTAGTTTTCTTTTTGGCAAGTCCTTTTTTTTCTGCAGTTGTTTACATTAAGTTATCTTGGCAAAACGTTTATAGATGTTTTATGTGTTCCTTCACGTGGAAGGAGTAAATCCTTTTTTATGTTTTGTAATTTATTGATTTATTTGACTGACAGGTTGAGATGCCAACTTTTGTTCAGTTATTTTTTTTTTTTTTACTGAATCTTTTACTATTTGACTAATTGATCAGTTAATGTAGCAGCTCAGTTGTATAATGTAAAAAACACTATTGTTCCCTTGAAATCAATTCTCATGTTTTTTGTCTCAAATACACAGTGAAGGAAATGGATAGATTTCATTTTTTTGTGTGCATATAATGCATGATACCATTTCTCCGATGCACATTCGGTAATCAACACACTTTCTCTGTGCATTTTGTTGCCTTGAATGCAAAGCTGCTTGATTTTTCCAAGCAGGGGCATGGCTCTGGATTTCTTTTACCTTCAATGTGTGACATGATTCATATTGCTATAGCAACCTAAGCCATGAGGATTAGATTTTGTATGGGGCATGCAGGTTGCCTGCAATACATCAACTGGAATCTTCTTGATTTTATTTGTATCTTAGTGAAATACTTGTCCTTATTAGCTTTGTGTCTGGACTATGGTTTGTAGCTTTTCACTACATTCTTTATTCTTTTCATGCTTTTGTTTAACTTTAAATTAATTTCATGCTTTTCAGAATTACAGTAATAGACCTAAATTGAACTAATCCAAATAATAAAGCAATCCTGCTAGAAATCCTACCTTCAGGAAATTTCAACACTCATTTTCTATTTAACCCATATTCAGAAAGATTGTTATTCAATTCTGTGGTCATTGGTGAGGCTATATCTGGTAATGAGGGGAAATAATCTCTCAGACTTTGACTCCACTTATCACTACAGTGGATAAACCATAGAACTGTTTCAGAGGTTAGCATAGTGCCTGGTCTCCTGCAAGGCCCATTGTTCGGTGAAAGGAGACTTGAATGCTGGGGGAGTTGTGTAATGGATGGTGGCATCATGGGCCCATCTGATAGAATGATTATTGCTGCTGCCCTTCACTGATGGGACCTGAGCCCCTCCAGGCTGCCTGTTAATTACATTTCCAGTTGTTTGGTATGTAGCTGTAGCTGTCTTGGGAGCAGTGGCTGCCTTGCTTTGATGTGGCCAGCCCTTCCTAGTCCCATATGTAAGCTAATTAGCTAAAGAGAAACATGCTGACTGTGGTCAAAACAGGGTACAGTTGCTTAGGCTGGTGGTGTTTTGTTTATGGGAGAAGGGAGTATTTAGTTGTTTTTTTTCATTTTTGAGTGTGATTTGTTGGTAAATGATTATGAGAATCATTGAAATGGTAATGAAAACTGTTTTGGTTTAGTAGTTTATATGACAGTCTTTTTTTTTTTGGCAGGATTTTATGCTGCACCAATTATGATTTTATAATTGCAGCCCTTCGTATGTCTGCTGTGGTTCATTCAAGGTAGACTGAAAGAATATACCAAGGTGAGAGACTGAATAATTCATGTTGAGTAACATGTTCAGCCCATCTGGCTGAATGCCTACTGGTAATTGGGACAACACCATTCTTTGTCCATTTTTGCTAGATCTCTCTTGTTGCTATGCTACCAAAGCGAATCATGAGTGGGCCTGGACTGTGTTTGGAATTAAAGTTGGACAACCACGCAGTCTTCATACCTGACACCACCCCTTCATTTTTTTCCCTTTGTATTCTTTCTAAAATGCCTGTCCCTTTACCTCCCATGGGGTGCAGGAAATGGTTTTACATGTGCATGTCTCAACTTATTCTCCGGTTTCAGTCTGGTTCTTTTTTTGTTTTGTCCTCTGCATTCTCCTTCCTGTTGTATGCACTATACATTTGTGTGTTTTGGCATAGTTTTTGTTCGCTCCCTCTGATGGACAGTCGAATAGCAATTTAATATCCTTCCTGCTTTATCAGAGCTCTTTTCAATCTACAGTTGGCTGGGTCACTAAAGGGAAGCCCCAGTGAGCTCACAGTGGAGGCTAAATTGATATAGACAGTCTCATTAAGCCAGAGAAGTCTCTAAACGCTTAAATTCAGTTTTAAATATGGATTCACTGGTTAAGTAAGTCAGCCGCAGACATTATTGAAGCAAGGAATCGCACATCACTGGCCAAAAGTAGGGTGAGCGTTTGTTTGTATGTTTGCACATGACTGCATCATTTGGCACACGTCAAGGCAAAACTGATACTGTGTGCATAATCAGTTTATATTTTTACCAGAATTTGATCAAGGTTATTTGTTGAATGCCATGCAAGTCAGTGAACATGCTCCTTTGTAAATGCAATGTGCCAGATCATAGAACTAATGTTAAACGTGGATCTTATTTAATTATTTTGTTTTTATTTCAGGAGTGAGCTCAGCCTTCCAGCATACCTCCTCCCTTTCATCGGGCTAAGATGAGTATTACCAGTGACGAAGTGAATTTCTTGGTCTACAGATACCTCCAAGAATCAGGTTTGTGTCACAAATAAATGCAAAACATAGTGAACTGAATCGATCTGAAACAAAAAGAATTCACCCAGGTCTCCAACATGACATGGATATAGATATTTCGTATAGCAGGGGATTGCCAGAAATGAGCATTCAATTATTAAACTCAAAAACAGAGCGCATAATATGATTCTGTTTTTATCTTACGGTTGATTAAACAGAGCGTGCTCACTTTCACTAAGATATCGCAGCACTCTCCCTTTGTGGAATGTGAAGAATGTAATGTTCTTTTATTGTGTTTCATTCTTACAACCTGGATCACTGACGGCTGCCTCATTTCATAACAGTTTGAGACTTTGTCTGAAGCGATGTGGCATTGTGCAAGATTCTAGCAGACCTGAGTAGTCAGCGTTGACACTGGCGTTTCTTGTTGACGTTCTCAAATATCATACTGCTATTTGGTGTTCAATCACTGTTAATCCCTGTTTGGCTCAGATAAGACATTTCTTTGAATATTTGTGTTTTTGTTGTGCACATCTTGTGCATGGTGTTTTTTTGTTTTCAGGTTTCTCTCACTCGGCATTCACCTTTGGCATTGAAAGCCACATCAGCCAGTCAAACATCAATGGAACACTAGTGCCCCCTGCAGCCCTCATCTCCATCCTGCAGAAAGGGCTTCAGTATGTGGAGGCAGAAATCAGCATTAATGAGGTGAGTACAGACAACTGTTACTGACTCCCACAGATGTCTTTTTGTTGCTTAATGATACAAAGGCAAACTTTGATCTCCTTGTCGACACGCTGGGGTAGCTTCAAATATTTTTATTCATCTTAATACTGGCAGAAACACTGAAGTACTGTTAGAAATATAGAAGGCTGCCAGGAAGGAAACAGTCATTCACCGCTTTGACTAATAATTGCTAGACAACCTAACGCATACAACAAACTAATTCTAAATCTATTCCCCAATTGTGATAGGACGGGACAGTCTTCGACGGTCGACCCATCGAATCGCTGTCGCTCATCGATGCGGTGATGCCAGATGTGGTGCAGACTCGGCAGCAGGCCTTCCGTGACAAACTAGCCCAGCAACAGGCTGCTTGCACCATATCAGCTTCAACCTCTGGAAATCAGTCAAATGCACCAAAGAACGGAGAAGCCACTGTTAATGGAGAGGAGAACGGCACTCACAACATGAGTAAGTTGAACCTTCTAAATATGGGCGTCCTAATTATCTCACTGCAGGAGTTGACCTAATCTGTGTTGAATAATTAGGTGATCAGATGGTTGTCAAGAGGGGCGAACAGGAGTACAGCCCGGTGTCTTAAAAGCAGAGATATTTGTAGCAGTTAAGATGGTTTAGGTTTTTTTTCTAGAATACAAAGAAAACAGCTCGTTTCAACACAGCATTGTTAGTCACCAGATTTTGTCTCATCTCAGCTATGATAGATTTATGACTGTTTTTAAAACTAATGGGAGCATGCATCCACTTTATGTTGCATAGATTTATTGTATAAATCTCTGTGCTGCCTTCTGGCCTGCTGTCAGAAGTCTCATTATTAAAGGTGCCAGGGCAACTGTTTTATCTGCCTCAGTAAACATGTCAGTAAGTCATTTTGCACTTTAGCCTTTTAGCTTTTCATTGAATGTGATATCTGTAGTTGTTCAGCTCTGCGAGTGAAACTAGAGAGGTGGTGATTAGTTGGAGCACTTTACAAAGAGGAGTAGTGAATGTTTGTCAGCACATCCCCAAAGGTATTTAATTTAAAGGTGTGGATGACAACCTGAAAAGCTGCATGTAAGATTAGGTGATACAGGGAGGATTTCTGTATTCTAATGGTTAGATCAGTTACTGAGAGTGGATTCTCATCATGTTGAGTGTAACTGTGTGCACAACAAATGAGTCAGAATGAGATATTCACTACGGCAAACATTTGTTCAGTAAATGTTTATTAGCTGTAAATGTTTTTTCCCCTGCATCTAAAGCTTTCTGGTAAGTGTAGGCAGGTGTTAGCATATTTGTTGAGATCTGTATAAATATTTATGTGCATCTGTCCACCTTTTGTGTTCGCCCACTATCTTCAGATAACCACAGTGAGCCCATGGAGATGGATGTTGATGTTGAGATACCAGCCAGTAAAGCCACAGTGCTCCGAGGCCACGAATCTGAAGTGTTCATCTGTGCCTGGAACCCTGTCAGCGATCTGCTGGCCTCTGGGTGAGTTTCTGTGCTGAGATGCATTTTTATTCACTCTGGCTCTGTCATGCTGTATTGTGTGAATTTGTAAGATATACGGCTTCATCAGAACTGGTGCTGACGGCTTATATTCCACAATCTTTTTACCCCCCCCCCCTCCCGATGTTCAGCTCGGGCGACTCCACGGCCCGGATCTGGAACCTAAACGAGAACAATAACTCCAACTCCACCCAGCTAGTACTTCGCCACTGTATCCGAGAAGGCGGCCAGGATGTTCCCAGCAACAAAGACGTCACCTCACTAGACTGGAATGTAGGTTTCAGATCACCTGTCCTCATCTCTTTCCTTGTACCTTTGCCATGTGGTAAACAGACAGCTGAGCACAGACAAGTAACAGATCCGTTTTCTCTCCAACAGAGCGATGGGACTCTCCTGGCAACGGGCTCGTATGATGGATTTGCCAGGATATGGACAAAGGACGGTATGTCCTCCGTTGCTGTCAGACTTAACAGTTCTCTGGTCATTAGGTTAATTGCACTGTTAGTATAAATAATGCAACCTGTGACCTTTTTTTAAGAAATCTTTTCTAAAAATGAATTGACTCTAATTGATCAGGAAATCTGGCCAGCACATTGGGACAGCACAAAGGACCCATATTTGCACTCAAGTGGAACAAGAAGGGGAACTCTATTCTTAGCGCTGGTGTAGATAAGGTATTTCATGAACACCCCCAGGGGATGTATTTATATTCAATTTTTAGCATGATACTTTTTTCTCTTTCTTGGGATTTTATTTACTTACATTTGTGACATTTTTCACTTTTATTCATAAGCTACTGCACAAGTTGTTCTATAAAATCAAGATCGTGTTTTAAATTGTACTTTCAATATTTTTAGACGACAATCATTTGGGATGCACACACAGGGGAAGCCAAGCAGCAGTTCCCTTTTCACTCAGGTCAGTCAGCTCACTGTGCACTCATAACGTACCGTTGCAGATGTTTTGCATAATGCTAAACGCTTCCTGTTCACTTGTATTGTGAGATCAGAATCCTCCAAAGCCCTAACGAGTGTGCATTAAAACATTCCACAGCCCCGGCGCTGGATGTCGACTGGCAGAACAACACCACGTTTGCCTCCTGCAGCACTGACATGTGCATCCACGTATGTCGCCTTGGCAGCGACCGTCCCCTTAAGACTTTCCAGGGCCACACGGTGAGCAGGTTTTTTCATGTTGCTCTTCTGACTTGGTGACTTCCATGACAATCATCCTAACATGTGTTGGGTTTTGCAGAATGAAGTTAATGCAATTAAGTGGGATCCATCAGGTATGCTGCTTGCCTCCTGCTCGGATGACATGACCTTAAAGGTAAGTTCTGGTCCTCACTGTGGAAAGGTACACAAACAAACACGAGGAGTCGTCCTTTAAAATATTTTGCTGTTGCGGTCTCACACAGATTTGGAGTATGAAGCAGGAGTCCTGTGTCCATGACCTCCAAGCTCACAGTAAAGAAATCTATACTATCAAGTGGAGCCCCACAGGCCCCAGCACAAGCAACCCAAACTCCAACATCATGCTCGCCAGGTGGGACATTCTTCACACATAGCTCACATGGATCTGTAGGAGGTGTTCCGCATTCAGAGAAACTATTTTCCAGCTACAATCCCAGTACAAGAAGTGGTCAGTGGCCCACAGCCCTACAAGCTGACCCAGATGTGCGTGCATGTGTGAATGTTCCAGTTCGAATGCCTCAAAAATTTACAGTCCATCCTGACAAACCAGCTACTCCTGCCTGTAATTCAACTGCTGTCCTGGCTTCAGCTCTGAGGCAAATTTATTTCCATTGGCTGCATCCAGACAATTTTAACTTTGCCTAATTATACCTCGATGAATAAGGGGTTTTAATTGAAATGTTCTTTTCCCCTCTCTTTTTTCATGAACCAGTTAATTACCCAAGAAAATGATTAGACATGAAACTCCTTGAAACTTGAAAGAAAGTTTTCATCTGAAATAGCCCAGTTTGAGTCCGAGATTTCGTACCTGCTGCATGAATTAGTGGAAATAATGGAATATACTGCTGAAATACAGTAAAAACCATCACAAAAGATGACAAGGAAGCTTTGGTGCTGATCTGATTGTCGCATTTTTCCACACAGTGCATCTTTTGACTCGACGGTGCGACTGTGGGACGTTGAACGAGGCGTTTGCATTCATACACTGACCAAGCACCAGGAGCCCGTCTACAGCGTGGCCTTCAGCCCCGATGGCAAACACCTCGCCAGCGGCTCTTTTGACAAATGTGTCCACATTTGGAACACCATGGTAAGAGTCAGACTGTACTAAGTAGCAGCAGAGATATTTCTTAAAGTAGTTGGTTGTTTTATTTGTTTGTGCTGCTGTTTCAGACTGGGGCCTTGGTGCACAGCTACAGGGGTACTGGTGGCATTTTCGAGGTTTGCTGGAACAGCACTGGGGATAAAGTTGGTGCCAGTGCATCAGATGGCTCGGTAAGCTAATGCACCTCCTGATTTCATAAGTATCTTACTTGACATAACAAGTGTCTGTTAAAGAAATGGAAGCAAAACAATTCAGACAGATTGCGTGAAACACGTTGTCATTGCTACCAAATTCTTTCCATTCCAGGTTTGTGTTCTTGATCTCCGGAAGTAGCTGCCCCGAGGTTACGACGATGAATCCTGGAATGTGCAGAAATTGCCTTCTGACATCAGCAACTCTTCTTGGTCAAGAAGTACTGCAAAGGTGTACTGAAACAAAACCCTCAAAGGAGTTAAACCAGATGACAGCAGCGGCTCGAACACCACCTGAAATCAGTGCACCTTACAGTTTGTTGATGTGTGTTTTATGATAAGCCTGAGATGAGATGGAAACTGGCTTAGAAATCCCCAAGACTGGACTCAACTCCCTTGGCACATCCATGTATTAAAAGGTTTCTAATGAGGACGTACTGTGATCCCCGCGGGCCACACGTCCTGCTGTTATCGGGTTGTGAGGGTGGAAAAAACAAAGATGAGTTGAGTTTTATAAAGAGAGAAGTGATAATGAGAGGCAGGTGTTTGGGCTGGGGAAGGCAACAAATTGTGAAGGGAAGGCTGTGGACTTATGATTCCTCTGAGGAAATGTTACTTCATTTCCAAATGAACTAACAGGCAACAGGATGAAAGTAACTGGTACACAATACTGAAGCACTGCTACTGTCTTTTGACAGTAACTTCTCCTTAGTGGAGGAGAGTTTGTTTTTAGACTACCTGGTGCTTGTTTTGACAGTTTTCCACAGATGAATGTGCCGCTACGAAATGCTTCTTAGCTCGGCTTTAAGACCAGGTCAACAGGAGGAAAATCTGCCAAGAAAATAATCCTCACCCCCAAAATGACGTGCTCAGTTCACACGAGATAAGAAAATGTCATTTTGTGTAAAAGATGTGAAAAGTGTGGTTTACAAAGAGAATTTTCTGCCTTTTTTTTTTGGATGTAAATTTCAAGAATGTAAAGATATGTAAATTAGATTAATACACAGACTTATATACTGTGTATATATGTTTATATACAGTACGCTTTATTGCCATCTAAAGGGGCTTTCTAATGGTTAGAGCTGTCGCATATTTGCAGTCAATGCGTGGCAAGAACGCTTTTACTGAAATGCATGTCTCATCGGCTTTTAATATGATCTTTCTTAACTCGACCAACCGTATCATCAAGTTCTTTTGTTCTTGTTCTAATGAGTTACAATCAAGAGAGGTATTGAGCAACCTTACTTTCCTCTATTGATCACTGAAAGCCATGGAGGGAATGTGCACCTTATTAGCTGCATTCAGGGGGTTGTCTTGTCAACCATATGGGAGTTGGCAGTCATCAGTGTCCTGCTGGGTCTGCTGCTTTAAGATGGTTCTGTATGTGGATCAGGACGACACAGAATCACCAGACCTAACATAAGAGAGCTACTACAGCTTGATTAGCATCACTGTGTTCCTCTTTGGCACTTCCCGATCAGGCCACTGAACACTCAGATTACATATTGATTGGAGGGTGGAGTTCATGCAGAAGTTGCTCCAAAAAAAAAAGATAAAATGCTCGCTGTGATTTGTTGGAAATGTTTCTGTCCGAATAGAAATGCCTGTGTTGTGGTTGAGGGTTTAAAATTGTGCAGAATATTTGCTCTGGTTCTGCTTACTGGGATCTAAAAGTTGAGACAGTAGCTTCAATTTTAACCCGCCACCACTTTTCATTTTGCCTTTTTTTCTGGTTCTTTTCACTTTTAGTCATTTTCTGCCAGAGCAAATTAAAGTGCACTTTTTGTATAAGTGGATCCAGAAAATGTTCAGATTATGTTAAAAGTGAAAGTTCAATGTTTAATTTGCCTCTTTTTTCCCTTTAATGTCTAACAATTGGATTCTAATGGATGTCGCTTCCTGGCTTTTTTTTAATTTTTTTATTTGCTGAGAGCCATTATTGTCTGTGTCAGACTGAGAATTGGGCTGTGGGTTGGTGGCCATTATTGGCATGCTAAGGAGCCCAATATGGGACACTATGTACTATGACAGCTGCAATCTCTCTTTCACCCTGGTCCAGGGTGTTGTCACCTGTTTCCAACACAAAACAAAACTTTGAAGTCATTCAGTGTCTCAAATAAATTACTCTATTTTGATATCAGAAAACATGTCTGTGTCTTGTCTCCCCCCTCCTTTAAAAACTGAAGGTTTCTCAACAACCACTCAGCATCACAAACAGAACTACATGATATTTAATATAGCATAAAAAAAGATGTGCAAAAATACAAGATGGACAGTTTGAAATACATTTGTTTTTAAAAATGCACTAATTAGCTTATTGCATCTGTAGTGACATGGCAACTTAAGAACAAGGGTGCATTTCACAATATGAGTGCATCAAATTGAGAGGATATGCCAGAGGAAATGTTTCTTGAAGCACAAAAAGGTCAGTCTAAATATATAACCTGTCACGTTTGTTCTGCAAATGTAGAGCAAATGAGTCAGGTGCTGTTCAGGTGTAACGTACTGCTACAGTGTACCATAGAAAATCTGAAACGACTTAAACAAATGAAAGGCTCAGAATGGCCAGTGAAAATCTCAACATAAAATAAAAAGGCTAACAAAAAGCAAGTAAAAGAAGGATGTAATGCAGCAAAGTGGAGGTGGGTAGATTGTTGAGGAGCCCAGCTAGTGTCTCACAGAGTTTTCCAAGGACTCTCCGTCAGCGTCTACATCCTCATAGTCTCGTAGCTCGCTGGAAATGTGGATTTCAACTGTACTAGACTCTGAACCTAGCAAGACAAGATAAGGGTTGATTACTGGGCGTTACTGCACATGACACTGAGATAATCATCTTTATATAGAACAACCGTTTGTTAATATGTGCAGTTTTATTAGTAGAAAACTAACTCGTTTGTACCTTTTTTTGGTCTGGTGCTTCATTTGTAAAAAACTGACCAAGGGCTATATAAATAAATGAAAACCATAAAGTCTTTACAAGAACAACTTTATTTCTTTTCAGTACTTGTCATGTCAGAGATGCTGTTGAAAGAAAAACACTGAATAGCCTTTGTACATGTTTACATGGTGCATAAACAGGGATTTTATGAAATAATTTGGTGTGTCAGTGGATGCACATAAACATACACTATTGCCAGTTTGTGAGGTACATTAATCTGAAATTAGTACAGTCTAATAGAACAGATCTGATGACTGTAAGAATTATTTTTAGAAGACTTGTTAAATGATAAAACCCAGCTTGACAAAACTTGTTGAAACAGTCTGAACTTGGCAGCCTGTTCCCTGATTAAGAATATTGCAGAAAGCAATTCACATAAACACTAAAAAGTTCTCTTTCTTTGCTTAGTGCAAGCCTCTCCACTGTGTCTTTAAATTTTTGTCAGGGATTTTTGCTGCCACTGGTTCTCAGCTTGACAGTAGAGCAAAAACTCAATATCACCTTCATTAAAAATGAACAGTTGTATTAGACTGCATTCATTTCAGGTATGCATGTACAGAACTGTGAAAATGTCTTGAGCCACTTCATAAATTGGTAACAAACCAGGAAAGAGATGTAAGAAGTCATTAGAATGTGTAAACATAAATAGAAATACAGTATAAAAAGGCAAAAGTAACTTCCAAGCTTGTCAATTAATATTCAACCATATTTATTCTTCAACACAACCTTAACCCTCTTAGACAAGGTTTCTTGTTTAAGTAATCTTCAGGAATAGTTCTTCAGGTTTCTTGAAGGACTTTCCAAAGCTTTCCTTTGGATGTTGGCTGCCTTTTGTTCAGCTCTGGGCTCTGTGGAGGATTCAGCACTCCATAAGACCTGTTGCCACTGATTTTTCACTCCAGTTCTTGTGTTATTTGGCATGCATTTGCCTTTTTACCTCGTTTCCCTTCCTTAAGGGTTTCTTCTTGACAGCCACTCTTCCACAGAGACCATCTCTGATGAGGCTTCAGTGAACAGTACATGAATCAAATGAATGGCCACATCCATCTCTGAGGTCGTATGTTAGGTTTTTGCTGGAGTTTTCCCCTCATTTCTTAAAGAGTTCACTTTCAGATACTGTTCATCTGCTGCAGATGTATATATATTTATATATTATTTTCGATCGGCTACTTCTTTTATCCTCCATCCCTCCAGTTTCCTCCAATATTTGAAAGATAAACTGCACATAAAACCAAGATCAGCAAACAGCTCTTTAGGAATTACTTTGTTGAAACAAAAATATAATTGGTCCGTCAGTCAGTGTTATCCTTCAACAGATTCAACTTAATAAATAGAAAACTCTCTTTGCAACAGGCTAGCTAGTAACTGTGCTTAAAGATACCATTTATATTAGATTCTTTGCTTAAGTTGTCTGTCGCGCAGACACAATATTTGATCATTCCTTCAATTCAATTCAGCTTTATTTGTATAGCGCCAATTCACGACAATGTCATCTCAGGACGCTTCAGAGAATCAGTTTGAGCCAATCTGAGCTTCAGTTGGTTGCTTTTAAAAAAAATTATTCTTGACTGACTTTAATGTTAGTGTTATTCCACTCTAGAATGCGCCGCTTGCTGGCAGCAAATTGTAGCAGCTCCGATCATACAATTTAATCATTACTTACC
>JBBBVU010000013.1:13769332-13794076 GCA_037177055.1 Atherinosoma microstoma
GGGATAAATAAAGTATTTTTCATTTCATTCATTCATTTCATTTCATTTCATTTCATTTCATTTCATTTCATTTCATTCATTAAGTGACTATGAAAATGGTCAGGCACAAGGACTGGAGAGAAAATGAGTGAAAGAGCCGATGTCTTCAGAAAGCCCGGAGAACTACTGCTCAAGACCACTTTAAGAGATAACAATTCTGGCTCCTTTGAAGCAAACTATAAAGCAATGAGTTGTGGCTCAAGACTTTGGTGCAGGACTGTATATCCAACACAGTGGCAGCTAAATGTATTTTCCCTCGTTTGTCTGCATAACAGCTCTCTGCTCATCATCTGACTGTGTGAATAATGACCCTTAAAGCTCAGTCTGACAGCTTGGCGCACTGAACAGAGGGTCACAAGTTGCGACCATAGTTGTCTCCCCAACTGATAAAATTACACAATGAACAAGCATGCCTGTCAATTGTGGATTCAGATACACACTGTAATGGTAGCAGCAATGTTTTTTATCAGTTCAGTTGATTATTTACAGAAAATCCATAAATTCCCGTGCAGCCACTTTCATGCTACTGTACTAATCAGTGCAGATCAAGACAAACAATTCTGCAGGGTTTTACATGGCAGGAGTCACCAAGAACAGAAGAATATCAAAATGTTTGTTGAAAATGGATCATGGATAGTTTTTGTCTTACTCTGAGTCTCTAGAGCTTCAACACTGAAGCTTATTCAGTTTATTCATATCAAAATATTCCGCTTGGAAAACGTCTCCCAGCAGATGTAATGGCATAATGCTCGTCCCCACAAGGAATTACATAACTCATGCTGGGAGCGTGATGCTACTGACTTCTACCATCAATCACCAGCCCTGATAAACTGGTGAGCCGTCTGCACCGCTGGCAGGCCAATTACCTTCTGAGAGGACACTGATGGCGTCAGAGTGGTGCTGTCCGTTTCCCATCATGCTTTTCTGGGCTCCTTGAACATGACTCTGGTAGAGGAGAGTTGTTCCCACCATTGGGTTTTGGCCAGTTGTGTTAGGAACTGAGGTTGAACCTGAGTCCCAGGCCAGCTCCCTGCTACGCTGCAGGCTGAGGTCAACATCCAAGCCCGTCCAGCCATGAAAGGCCAGCGTGTTGAGGAAAGCCTGCATGGGGTTCAGGATGCCCTGAAATCAGAATACATACAAGTATTAAAAGTAAAAAAAAGTGCCTTGTATTTACTCAGTGTAAAGTGAATGCACAGTGTAAAGAAGTCTTTTTTTAACCCACCATGATAAACCATGTGGTGAGGGCGGCGTTCCTGATATCCCTAAAACCGCCGTCGTTGATGTCTGTTTGCATCTCCAGGTAGAAGAGGAGGCTCTCATTGATGAGATTTGGGACCCAGCTGAAAAATGGAGCAAAAATAACATATCTAATTATCTTTTTAAAAAGTCAGAGAGGTTCCTTCTAACAAATAATCACCAGAAACTGTTTTGTGTAACAACTGTCAACTCGAGATGCACAGAGAGCAACATAAACACAACATTACGGAACATTTGAAAGGATCAACTTAAAAGTTTAGCCTTGTTTTGGCCCACATTTTAAGTGTCTATCACAGTTGAACATTTTACAGTCATACTAATCATTGCCACTGATTTCCACACACCATTAAAACTTATTACCAGACTTAAATGAGCATATTCCTCTCTGTGCTTTTACCATCACTGATGTTAAATACTGTATGTGCATGAGGTAATGCAGCACAGATAGAAAAAAAAAATCTGAACTAAATTAGCTTTAAACCTAATAATCAGAACATTTTTTATAAGAGACAAAAAGTGCATACAATTTGAGGAGGTGCCAGTTGTGGCTTTTCTAAGTTATTTTTATATAATTTCTTTATTAGGTGCAGTAAAGTCATGGAGGCTTATAGTGACCCTGAGGTTACCAGGCAACCAGAAGACACTCCATTAACTTGATGTCCTTTGCAAATCATGACATACCTCACTAATGCATCTACAACTTTTTACTTACTGCTTCTAACTTTCCTTTATATTTCACAAAAGTAACAAAAGAGTAGGGAGGAAAGGAGAAGGAGCGCGTGATGAAACAGTAAAACATGATGGAGTTGTTATCATCCTGCATACTTTGTTGTTCTCTCATACTAAAGGGATTTGAAACCATTTGAATGAAAGGCTATGTATCAGCGAGAAGCTGGTGTTTCCGATGACACTATAATGTAGCAATTCTGAAAGGACTAGAGGGCAACATGGAATTTATTCTGTTCGAAAAAGTCAGAATTGGAAAAATAGATTTAAAAAACTTTTTATAAATTGTTTGAAAAATGTACAAAATGTAAAATTCTTCTAAAAGTACACCTTTGCTCAAATCTCAAAATGTGGCTAATGGCTTGGTAAATGTTTATGCACCTTACTGGAAAAAACAGCAACAAAAACAATCAACATATTTTTTAAAAATGTGACATGATACAGCCCCCAGCTTTGAAAAATCCACCACTGATGCAAAGCCTCCATTTTGTGACGTCAATAATTGGAGATTATTGTAATCAGTCTAGGTTGTCTCATTTTGACAGAAAGTGCATCTTATACCTTTACATGTGATAATGAATAGGACAACTGTTCCCGTGACGTGCACACATGAAGAATGCAGTAAATCCAAATGCCACAAGCCTGCATACCTAAAAGACTTAGCTGTGAATGGTGAATGAGAATCAGTGAAATAGCTTCACCTGCCTGCATTTTTCTCTCTCTCTTTTTTTTTTGTGCTAATACATTTGTTGTCTTGGCTATGACTTGCATGTAATATTCTTCCCTTAAAAATAGACCACTTTAAGCTTTTGATATGACCCCTAATTTAGAAATGTTGGTCACAAATCTTAAAGCAGGACAAAAACCAGGAGAACACATGCAACATCCCACAAGGATGAATGTTTTAAAATCCCCAGCAATAAGCCCTTCACTAATTTAATCAGAATACCATATAAAATAGTTAAAATCTCCATTTGCAAAATGGATTCATTCAAGCTTATATATTCTAGAACACATAGCAGTGGAAGAATGATTAAGACAACCTGCAGAGAGATGCAAGAGGGAACAATTAGTGGCTTTTAGTGTTGCAAACTAACTGCAACCTAACCTGTGTTTTTGTTACTTTTCGGGATTTATTTCTGAAGGTATTCTGAGGTATGAAGGCCTACTTCAAACTAAACACACCACTAATTCTTACCAGAAGTGTAGGGGAATGGTAACTTACCAAACAAAGAAAACCAACATTATTTTAAAGAAGCGTATTTTTATCTCATTGGCCAGCCGTCTCTCATTTTCTGTATAGATTCCCTGTCGCCCCTTCAGTAAAGACGTCACTATGGAAAGATAAGAAAAAAAGTTTGTTTCATCCCTCATGCATTTGTTAGACAGTTATTTTAACTGAGTGAGGAACTGACCTGCGGATATGGTCCGACTGAAGAAGACAGGATTGGCCACAAGGACGAGCAGCATGGGTGCATATGTGGTGACGTAGTGAGGAATAGCGTGCTGGAGGCCTTGCTCACAACTGTACAAAAGAGGAACAAATTATGTATTCAGCATTGGAAATCATCATTTCAGAGCGCTTGTATTCACCCCTCATAATAATGAAAAAAAAAACGTTTTTAGCAGGTACAGATGACAAAAATCCTCTGAGAACTTTAAAAACACGGTCAAATCTGAAAAGTACTTGTGGCTACATGAAAGCATCTTACTCAGAAATGGATGGGTAGTAGAGCATGGCCACTCCTTCAACACATAGCAGCACAGCCAGACCCCATGTAATCATGTGGTAGAGGACAATGGTGCTGATGGGGGGGGAAAGAAACAAGTCATGAGACTTGGGCATAGCACATGCTGCAGCTCTATATCTTACAGATTTTTTTTTTCTATCTACAAAACAAACCGACTCCTCTAACAGAAGGAAGAAGAAAAAAAAAGGTTTTACACATTCTGCCTGGTATAATTGGCTTGTTTTCACTTCTTTATAAAGGTTTGTGCTCCATCCTGCTATAGGAGGAGGTGATAATGAATTATGGATGCAAGGTGAGGTGAAGAGAACCTGATCCCTGCAGAGGTTTTCACCACCAGGAAGACGTCGACAGCATAACAAAAGGTCCACCAAAAAGAGGCACTGAAAAACAACTGGATCCACATCTGTAAGACATGAATTGGATGATTACATTATGCACAGCACATCATTTTACCAACTGATAATCTGCCATGACAGTTTAAAGCGACTCGCTGTGACAGATATTTTACACTCAGCCGTGCACATGTATGCTGAGCATGCATCAGAGTGAATGACCTATCCGTGACATCAGGGCTTTTCCTGAATCATGCATAATTAAAAGAACAAAGTCACAATCTTGCATTCTGTCAAGCATAAGGCCAAGACACGATGTGCTTTGGCTCAGTTTGCATCAAAGTGACGCTGAACTGTTAAAACATGTGAGGCTTTTCTGAAGAGCATCGTTGGTAGTACATACTGCACTGCCAATGCAGAAGACCTCCGGCAACACGTCCGTGTTGTTGGCCACCGAGATGCCCTCTATGACATTTGGCAGGCCCAGCCAAACGGATGATCTGACGATAATACCTGAAAGAAGAAGAAGAAAGACATGAACAAACCCCACTTTACAAGACAGTAGAAGTGGAAGTGAAGAGTTGTAAACACAAACACGGGCAAGGGGAAACACCTTAGCAGGAGGGGGGGATGCAAAACTGATCTGGCTTTAATTAACATGTAAACACGTCAGATTTCTTTTCTCGGCCTTCATTACCAAGTGCTTGAATTAATTAGTCAGTCAGGGAGTCCTTTTAATGATAGCTCTACATCATGGAAATATGACTTTCCAGCGGGTCTGTTTTATAGGGGTGTTTCCATTTCCTCCATGAAACTGGGAAAAAGTGGGAGCTCTCCTGGAATCTTTTAGGCGATACAGACTTCATGCTGTTCTGTATTTCATTTTTAAACTGTGTCATCAGTGAGCTTCAAGCTGTTCAGACTGCAGCCGTGAGTGAATCTCAGTGGGCATGGAAACACATGACTTCACCTGCTTCCCTTCTCACCATGAGCGGTGATGAATGAACAGTTCAAATGTCAGAAATAGTTTCCATACATGTGGTGCAACAGTTGGAGTGATAATCTGTGTTTTGGGAGAATTATATCGCATTTAAATCATCACAACGACTTGTAGTTATGTTGCTATGAGTCATTTCTTTCAGGACAGTCATGATTCACTCTTTTGTTGAGGAGTGCAAATATGTTGCTCTTTTCTTTGTTATATGACATGTCTCTACAACTGCGTGCAAGCAAAGGGTTAAAAAGAAAGTATTCGCGTGCGTAATTAAACCCAGAGCGCGACACCACGCTGTGAAACCCACCTAGCGTAAAAGTCATAGGGGAAAAAAAAACGAGGTTAACCTCGTGCTCCTTCTTTACCTGCGCATCCCAGGATGTCACATATACTGATGATGAACAATATCCGCGACGAGGACGCAGGTCTGGGTAGGGGATACTGTCCCAGCCTCCTGTACCCCTTCCGCTTTGGCAGAACTTGTAAAACGGCAAAAATGAAGCTCAAACAGGCGCTTCCCAGGCTCAGAGCGCCAAACAGGACCGGCTGGAAGGTGACCACAAACTCCGTGGCCGCGTCTCGGTTCGGGCAGCAGAAAGTCTCCAGACGCGGCGAGGCCATCGCGCACTGCGGATGGACAGAGCAGAGTGGGTTATGGTGTAAAGAGAAAGAAGAAAAAGGGAAAGGAAATCGGAGGAAATGGCTGAGTCCATGAGCCAGCTCTCTGACAAGTCACGGGGTTGAATCATCATGTGCTTCCATTTAATCCCTGAAGTTGTAGCTTAACTCTGCCACACAATGCAAGAAACCGACAAAAGGACTGTTGTGTGGAAGAGTTGAAAAGCTGCTGTTGACCTTTTATAGTTTTAGTTTTGAGTGGCTAATTGTGCGGTTTTTATTTATTTATTTATTTATTATTTGTCAAAGCAATGCTGACTGAATTACTAGCCTAATAAGTTAATTTGGTTACATCAGGTGTGATAAAGCACTAGATGAATTACATAAAGGAAATCAGTGCACATGCTGGAAACATGAATTAGTCAGTGGATCACATTCCAGGGTGGGCTGCAGCAGTCTCATTGTCTTAATCCAAATGACCCCAAAAAATTCAGCGCATTGATCCTCATTTGGATTCTGGGCTCTTTTTCTTAAAGTAGAGATTAGGATATTTGATTTTCAACGATTCAAGTCTTGATAATGGTGATATTATGATATCAGTAAAAAACCTGTCTCCTTTCATTGAGGTAATTGAGTTACATTTAGAATAGGAGGTAAGGATCTTGTACAAAACATTTACCTTTTAGTAATGTTATATTTGATCAGCTGAGATTAATTCACAATATCACCATGTAAATTTAACACAAAAAGTAAAGAAATGTGTGTTTGATTAATTATTTCTCCCCTTTAATAATACCAACTGGTGTTGTAATATACATTGTTGTTGTAAAGCCTAATGGGTCACCTTTAACTTGTAAGGATCATACTTCTGTAGAATAAGCAACACAGCTAATGTGTGAGTAGCGTCATCCTCCCAGGTAGCAGGCCTGTTTGGGCTGAATCCGGGCTACTTTTTGGCACCTATGGCTCATTTACGGCACTGGCAAGTGTTGCGTGGGCCAGAAGTGGTCCTGATATGGGAAGCCTTTCTTATGGTAATTACCTTTTGAGCCACATGTGGTGGTCATGTGGCTGAGTTTTGGCAGCCACACTCACAAAGTCAATGCTGTAAGTCAAGGCCAAATTTGGCCCAAACAAAAATGCGTATTTGGGCCAAAAACATCTGTGACTGTTACACACCTGGCAGCACTTGAATCTCAAAACATGAGTGAACACTAACAGGAGAACATTGCAGAGGATTTTGGCACATACCATCATGTTTAGCTGTGTTGATCATTCCTTAGACGCATGATCATCACAAGTTATGCCTCGTTGGAAAGGATGATTAATCAGGCTTGATCTATTTTCACTGCAATATCAAAATTTCAATTGTGTAACATAACGATTACCAACACCAGCATGCTATATCTTTAGAGGGTATGAAAGGTTTTACCTCTATTGTCTGTTTTATGTATTGTTTTCTTTATAAAGACTTTACATATATTGCTAGACATTCAATATCTGGAACGTGCAGATAGGAAACCAGTGGAGAACTCTATTATTAACTGTGAACTAATGAGTGCTCTTGTTAAAGACAGTGGTTTAATCCACCCTTTTGATTAGCCTCAACGTGTCTGTTGGGACTCCGAGGCCTTGAAATGAAATGGAGCCACCTGGAGGTGAGGTGAGCCCCATGATAACCTCTACATGCACTGTGGATGATACTGAGGACAACAACCTGTGCTATTTCTAAGCCATTTTTTTTTATTATAAAGAAACAGGACTTCTGCACTAATATCAATGTAAAATATTGCATATCACGGACTAATAGGTCAGATACAAATTAACTACCGTGCTATCTAGATAAGTTGTAATCTTTAGGACATTCATACATATATAGTACAGTTTCACACTTGCAGAGTCGCAGCACTGGACTCAAATTGTGTGCAAATGATGATGCATACGATCTAGAACGCAAGAGCCAGCACATGCATATAATGCATGTAATTTGAGCTCATGTGCACATTTTATTTTACAACGAACACATATTTGCATCTGTTTACATATAACAGATAAAATGCAGAAAAGATGCACGATTAGCTTCATATGTCATTTTTATAAAAGTAGCTGATCAAAAACCATTTTTGCATAAATAAATGTCTAAAACTAACAAAATAATCACCAGCAACATCTAAATGATCCAGAATAACATTCAATTAAAAATGCAATCTTCAAGTTTTGCTCGGGCCGTCACAAATATGTCATATTTGCTGTTTGAAGGGATGGAAAATCTGATGCTGAATGATGCTCATTTGCCAAAAAGTAAGGATATTTTTGTACTCTGCTTTAATAAGATCAGCTAAATCTTGCATGCTTGGAGCAGACATTCACCAACTTCTGATCCAGCAGAGGTCACGTCAGCTGCTCAATTTGCTTGCTTGGCCTGAGATCTGAGAAAACTAGTGGACATTTGAAACAAAGCATCAAGGCCCTTCAGTATTCAGTACAACAGAGAGGGCATTCATTCAGTTTGTACAATGGTATTCTAATCTATACGCACCTTCCCTGACGAGGCACAAAGTCAATTGTATGGCAAGCTTGTAGCCTGCTGCCAGGGATTAAGAACACCCTCAGGAATACAGCTTGACTATTGACTTGCTTTGAACATCTGCTCTCTGTGACTGCCCTCTGCTGGTCTGCACATACTGTAATTTGATTGAAGCTGTAAAGAAAGAGACGGGAGATGCTGCTGATACGGAGCACCTGGGAAAGGCTGTGTGTAAAAATCATTTAAGTGCAGCTATAACAAATGATTGTTTTGTATCACGAGTGCACAAGGGGCACTAGCTCCAGTCCAAATCAATATTCACATAGCTGCAACACAGCTGTTGCCTGCAGGTCAAAGACGATTTACTCATTAAAGTCATGCAGATATTGTGTGGTAAAATTACTGGTCCTTTTAAAAAGTATATCTTATTAGGTGTCACATTTAGGTCAGAGGTCATAAAAGCTTTTTATCAGATATGGCCGTCAGATAGTGTTATTGCTAAAAAACATTGAAACGTGTAGAACTACTTCTATAAGACTTTAACTTGCTTAATAAAGGGCAATAAAATGTTAAAATGGCAATTGTGATGTCTATGGTCAGCTGCAACAGGGTAGAATGGAAAAAAGTGTCCGAGATTATTGGGGCCTGGAAAGTTTTTAAACTAATGATCCATTAAGAGGCCTGAACTTTGCACATGTTACGGATTACACTTCCCTTCATTCAATTCAAAACACTCCCCCCAACACCACCCATGTTTCTGCAAAGGAAGGGTGGTGATGCACAGTGTCAAATTACACACAACTACACAGACCTGCTCAACAGGCTTCTCTCCCTCTGCATCCTCATTGGTTGCACCCAAGTCGTCACATTCAACTGCTCTGCTTCCTGCAGCAAAGGAAGTGACATCAGCTCGCCAAAGTCTGACAAAAAAAATGGCAAAATATTTTCTAGTTAGACAACAATCAAGCTGTAAAACGGCTTTGCGAACAAAACTGTCTGGTGGACGCAAGGACACTCCACAAGACACTACATGTCAAAGTGGTGCCGTTTTTTTTCCCAACCCTTTGATGAGTGGTGAGTAGCAGCAGGAGTGTTTCCTGCTTTACAGTGTCAGAATATTAATGTATATATGTATCATCTGAAAAGTGTAATAATGAGTAAGTCAAGTGACCCCTGTTACTGCCCACATGAAGATGTTGAATCCGACTGGTCTCCAATTCACGATGCAGCCTTTAACGGACGGGTTCTCACTCTGCAAGGGCTCATAGCTCAGGTAAAGTTTTAGAAACCTTTCTTGGTAGGATTGTACAGTACTAAAAGATCAGTATAACATGCAGTTGATTCATTCAAGAAAAGGTTTTGAGATTCATCTTTTATGTGAAAGGCTGATGTGTGATACTGTTTGGTAAGTTAATGTGGACTCCTTATGTGCTGTATTATCCACCTGCATCTTGTTTTACAGGGAGCATGTGTAAATCTGAGCACTCTGGACCAGGTCTCACCACTCCATGGAGCATGTATGCAGGGCCACACAACATGTGCCAAGCTTCTGATAGATAATGGTGCAAATGTCAGTAAAGAATTTGTCATGTGGTTGTGATTGGTTTGCAAATTGATAGAATTTAAGATTTTTATTTTTTTTACTTTTCTTGTAAGTAACAAACACTTTGTCTTTAACTGTCATATCAATTATTGCTAGTCTTAACTTGGCTGTAGAAAATTTTAGTAATAAATTAACCAAACACATGTGCAAGCAAGTGTGCACACAAACAAAAATCTTCAGATAATATGTCCAACTTGTACAGCGTAGGTGAGCACAGTTTTCACTTTCTTAAAGAGATCCCTACCCGTGTCAGGTAAACCGCTCCACCGTGGATGGACAGACTGCCTTATCAGAAGCATGCGCCAAGGGCAATGTGACCTGTGTATCGCTGCTTCTTCAACATGGAGCAACTCCTCTGGGAAGTAGCCAGTCCAGCTCTCCAATCCACTGGGCTGCAGCCAAAGGTTAGAGGTCACATTCAACAACATGTGCATGAATGATTTATGCTCATCTTACCCACTATTCACAAAAAGGTGAAAAAGTGCCAAAAAGTTAGACCCACTCAGAAATGTATGATGTATAAAACTGCATGTTGTTGGAGCATACAAAGTAAAACTCCAGCTTGTTCTCCACAAAGATGCTGAGTGCAAGCAGACTTCAAAGATGATCCTTTCAAGTACACCACTTCTCATTGTGATGACTGCTAACTCTTTCCCAGGTCACCCAGAGTGCATTGAAGCTCTTGTTCAGTATGGTGCAGATGTGGATCAGCACATTGACAAACTAGGATCCCCTCTCCAAGTCGCTTGCTCCAATCAGCAGTTAAATACTATCAGGAAATTACTTCTGCTTGGTAAGAAAGGTTTTGGATTTTCACTTTTTATTCTTGTAAAGATTCATAAACATATTAAGTTCTAACTAAGAAGCATCTGAGAATTATTACAGTGGCTCTGCAGTGTCCATTACAAGTTTATGAAGGTGCAGCTCATAGCTTTAAGAGACTTAAATTAAATTTCCTACACACATAATATCCCAAGAACTTTAAGTCTTTTAGACATTTGCCCTTAACTGCACAGGAAGTCCAATATTTTGATATATAGGTTCAATAAACATCAATAATCCTGTATGTTAATATAGTCATCCTACAGATTGAATCAGATGGGCATGATTTTTGGTCAGTCCTGGACTCCAACTGTAATGAAATACATGGTGAAGTCAGTAAAAAAGGGCTTAAAGGAGAATGTCAATTGAATTCATCACACGCCACAGACAGGTGTTGGGGGAATACATCTACATGTTAAAAAAAAGTTGTGTAAAAGCCCTTTAAGCCTGCTTAGGGAGCTGTGCATGATTGGATTAGCTACAATCTGATGTCTCTTGAGTCAACAACAGTTAGGACTAAAACATGAAAGTAAAAAAAAAGAAAGAAAAAAAGAAGATTTTTATCTTGCAGGATGTCTGTTGGACTCAGATTTTCAGCTGTTTCTTCATGCCATCCCAAACTTGGGAAAAGGCAAAGCATTTGATTTAGTTTTAAAAATATATATATAAATGAAGATGCTGCAGTTTTTTGTGTTGCTTGGATGTATTTTTGGGTTGTTGTTATGTTGCCTGATAAATATAGTATGATCAGAGGTGTTTTTGCTGGAACTGCATGATCAGAATCAAACTTTGCATGTGGGATGCTGCAGAATTACTTCAGGAACTGAGTACTACTTGTCAGCCTCTACATCACATCTGACATCCAAAACATGACAGACGTAATCATGTAATGTGTCTGCACCAGTAAAGAAAAAAGTATAATATTTTCACGAGTGTCCAAGAACAGCTCTAAAATTCTCCTTCCAGCTATTCCTTGCGGGGTTCTGCTGGTGTAAAAGGCCTAATGTGTTCTCCATTTCAGGTGCCAGTGTGAACAGGAGTGTTTCTGGGGATTCGCCCCTGCACACCGCCGCTAGTCTGTCCAACCCTGAGTTGGTGTCTGTCCTGCTTGATCATGGGGCAGACCGCCTCCTCGTGAACTCAGAGGGCAAACAGCCGTTGGACCTCGCAGCTCCTGACAGCTTAGTCGGGAGACTGCTAAGACAAGCAGGAGGTATTCAAACCACAGAAACCAAGTAGCCTCACAGTGGAGGGGAGTTCAAAGCCTTTGTGTTGGGATGATGCTGTAGGCTAAAGCAGATGATGAAAAAAAAAAGAAGAAAGAACCTAAACATTTCTTTTAAATAATGGCTGCTGCTTGTCCCCTGAGTGTCCCCAGGAGTGTCTTCTCTAATGCAGCTGTGCCGGCTATACATCAGGAAAACGGTGGGCAGACAGAGGCTGGGTGGGATTCGTGACCTTCACCTCCCCGCGGAGCTGAGACAGTATCTTCTCTACCAATCTGACCTGAGGGGGGAAATAATGCAATGAAACTCTTCAACCTTTCAATGTCAGACTTTAAGCTGTGTAGATTTTGGCCACTAGGGGGCGAGCTTGTACAAACTGTCAGGATAATACCCCTTTGCAAAATAGCCCTAAAAACACAGTTTTTAAAGCTCAATCTAGACTAAATGATGAGGATTATAGAGACTTGAAAGTTTCCGAACATAATGCTACGATGAAATATTCATAAATGATAACATCTTTGAAGTGAGAATAAAGTCTATGCTAATGTGAAACTCAATATGTTGAAACTATTGGAAGATTATTTTTAATATAACAGATGAATCCTCATGATTATTTTATTTTTGTTTTGCTGCTCTGAAAGAAGCAGGACTGATTATATTTTGTAATATGTTACACAAATGCTTTTCTTCATAATGAAAAGAACAAAAAACAAACACATAATTCAACCACAGCTCTCTCATGTCTCAGGTGCTTCCCTCAGGCTGGAATAAAAATGTGTTTGTCTGTGTTTTATGTGTTATTCTGTATGCAAGAAGATGGCTGCTATATTTACCAGTTATTTAGAGCATGATCATAAGCTTCACACAAACCACCAGAATCTCTTTCTTCTCTAATTTTTCTTCTCATCTACAACCCCAATTCCGAAACGACTGGAAAAATGTTCATGGAAAAAAAAAAGAAGTCTGAACAGGAGCAACAAAAAGCTGGAAAAACAATTGGCACAAACCAAAAACAACTGGCGGAACATTTGACAACTAATTAGGTTAATTGGCAACATTGCAGATTTCAGCAAGACAATGCTAAATGACAAACTGCATCCATCACAACAGTTTGGCTTTGCAAGAAAAGAGTCTGGCCCGCCTGTAGCCCAGACTTTTCCCCAATAGAAGACACTTGGCGCAGCATGAAATGAAAAATCCAACAGCAGAGGTCCAGGACTGTTCAGCAGCTGGAACCTTGCGCATCGGACAAAAATGGGGCAACACTCCTTTCCTTAAACTCCAGCAAGCAGTCTCCTCACATCCCGAATGTTTACAGACAGTTGTTAAAAGAAGAGGGGATGCTACACAGCAGTAAACATCACCCTGTTCCAACTTTTTTGAGACATGTTGCTGCCATCAAATTCAAAATGAGCTGATAATATTTCAGAGAAAATAGTAGTTTGTCTGTTTTAGCCTCTAATATGTTGTTTATGTTCTATTACGGGTTTATGGAATTTACAAATGATTACATTCTGTTGTTATTTACATTTAACAAAGCGACTCAACTTTTTTGGAATGGGGGCTGTAGTTTGTGTTGTTTGTAATATGTTGCTTGATTGTAAAACAGTGGCGATTCATGATCAAATCCTAATATTAAAACATTGCTCCTCTGTAGCTGCACAGCTGTACTGAAAACTCAAACATGTCCTGTGCATGCTATGAATAAACAACGCACAGTGTTTGGGGTTGTGTTGTGGGTGAATAAGGGTGGATGAATCAAAACATTTCAATCCAGTTACACTCTTTATAGTGCTTTTAGTTATAATGTGTGCACCCATAATAATGTTTACACTGAGCAACTTCTGAGATTGCCAAATTTCCTCCCGTTCTGAAGATAAACTCTTCAGAGGCCTCACTGACCTCTGATAAGCATCTCTCTGTGTAAATGGACAATCAGGGGGCAGGCCAGAGGGAGCGAAAGGAGAACACAGATACAGCATCCTGTGAAAAACACAGAGAAGTTTGTGAATATTTTCTTCACACAGGGAAGTTTATTACCTTTACCTTTATTGGCAATGAATGAATATTATACACATCGATTTTACTAGGTCATTTAGAGAGGATGAACAAGGCAGTGAGTGTGTGGTAGTTGACCCTTGGAGAGCAACATCTTCTAGATGGAGACAGAAGTAACACTTACTCAACTCACCCACATCCTTCTAGTTAAATGCAGCACTCATTAAGTTTCCATTGATTCCCCATGTCCCAATTTGCCAACCGAAGTAAATCATCGCCCCCTCAAACACTGAGCGAGTGCCCAGGACGAGGCGCACACTGGAGCCAGTTTCGATTTAACTGGTGTTTAATGTAAAATCAATAGCACGGAGGAGCTCGTGACTTCTGCAGCTGCTGGGAAACACATCCACCGGCAGTAATTAGTGGGATGAAGACAATCAGGTGAGACGACTCTGTCAGGGAATCACTGTCATGTGACCACTTCAATAATGATCCACTTCAAGTCATTGTGGCACGGTGCTCTCGTGAAGTGTATCCAAATATTTTCCTAGGTTCAGCCAGGTACAATGTGGCACTCAGATGCACTTAAAATCAACCCATATATGTGTGATACCAAAGCTTTTACTAGTATTCTCCAGAGGAATACACTCCATTAACCCCCATCTCTTTTTCCCCCCTCCTTCCTGTTGTTGAGTGCATTGGCACTTTCTACCAAAATAGTGCAAAATGGATTTTTTAGTGGGGATTTAAGTGAAAGACACACATGGAAGTTTTTATATCCGGTGCGCAAACATAGTCGTGACATAAAAGAACATCCTCTGTCATTTTTAAAAGTTTTACATGTATGGATATAAAACCATCTGGTCTTTACCGCATCCTAGAATGAGATAAATAAAACCTCAGAGGCATGACAATGTATGACATAGTACAAGACCTAATTAATTACTTGATAAAAAACTGAGGCAAAAATGTGAAAACAGTCTTTGAATACTAGATAGAGATAGATAGATAGATAGATAGATAGATAGATAGATAGATAGATAGATAGATAGATAGATAGATAGATACTTTATTGAGCCCAAGGGAAATAGTAATAGATTGTAATAATTGTAATACTAAGGACACCCCAGGATTCAGTATAACCACCTCTAACAGCTTTACCTTCAAGTAATCATTTTCTGTTATGAAGTCACAAGTTTTGGTTTTATTCCACTCTTGGACAGCTCTCTAAAGATCCAAACGAAGCATTTCACTTTGACTGGTTCATTGCAACAGATGACCTTGTATTTGAAATTTAGGTACACAGAGGACTTCATGGCCAACTCAAAGTCTGCAAGGTGTCCAGGTCCTGCGGCTGCAACACAAGCCCAAATCATCGCTCCTCCACCACCATGCTTGCGTTTGTGTGAGGTGTTTGAGCTGATGTGCGGTTTGCCTTTAACCAAACATGGTGCTGTGAACTATGACCTTATAATTCCATTTTGATCTCATCATCATAGGGACATTGTTCCAGAAGTCTTGAGGTTTGTATCTACAGCAAGCCAGGCTCTTGTTAGAGGAGAGCATTTTTACTTGCAACTCTGAACAGGCCATACTTATTTAAATGTTTTCTCATTCCATTATCAGAAACTTTAACATTTTAAACACTCATTGAGGCCTGAAGAGTCTGAGATGTTGCTCTTGAATTTGTGCAGTTTCTCTGAGCATCGATCTTGAGGTGAAGTTGATGGGACATCCACTGGGATGATTGGCAACTAAATATTTTTTCAGTATGTGGATAATCTTTCTCGCTAGAATGATGGACTCAAAGTTGTTTGAAAATGCTCTTACAGCCCCTCCCCAGATAAATGGGTAAAAAAGATGATTGCTTATGCCTTTCCTCCTTGGCATTGTGTTAACGTATACCTGAATGCTGCAGAAAAGCAAACTACTTTTACAGAGCTCCTCACCCTTGATAGTGATCAAACTAATCAAATGGATTTGATTAGCAACACCTGGCTGTAAAAAAGGTCTTTATTCTAATGGCAGCAGTTTGGGTGTACATAAAAAAAACAAAAAAAAACCACACTCATGCATATTGACTTGTGTTGTAGCTCATTTCAGGCTTTATTTACTTAAAGACCTAGTGAGAACCAGATTTTTTACATTTATTTTGATCACATCCTGATATGTAAATGCTTGAAGTTGAAAGAGTGTATTTTTCTTTTTTCATAACCAAATCAATCCAATTCCTCCTCTAAAAAGCTAATTATGAAGAGGTTGTACATGATCACAAGGTTAACACTAAAATAGAGCGAATCACAGACCAACCAACTCACTGCAAACTTAAAGGAACAAACGTTTCGTGGCACCAAAAAATGCCCCAGTCTTTATAATCTAAGCAGGATTAGTTTACTCATAATTGCAGCAATCATTAAATAATCCCTTGAACGTGAGCAGCAACCACCCACTGCAAATAAACGGTAGCTAATGCCAGACAACTCGTGTGTGTACACATCTAATAACCAAACAGTTCATTCCTTGCGTGGTGGCTCACGTCCTGATTGCTCTGAGCTGGATCTTGTTATAGATATCAGTGCTTCCCAGTACGCTACAAGTGGGTTGTGCCACGTCCTTGTACTCAGCAGTAATTGCTTTGGTATTTTTAGTTGAGTTTAGTGTCTGGGTAATTAAAACAATATTAGATAGTGCAGACGGAGATCTCTTGTGGCTCCCTGGTCTGACGAGGAGAAGTTTAGTAAGGTCATATGTTACAATGTTTTCAATTACAAACCTTGGTGCTAATGAGGGTTTATTAAAGAGTGGGAATATTTTTGCATAACAAGGCAACTAAGAAGCTGAGCTACAGCTGCAGATTGCGTAAATAAAGTTTGTAGTTCCACAACTTCTTGTTTCATCTTCGGCTGGACTACATGGAGAAAAACATTACAATGATAAACAAAAATGTTGATGAAAAATGTTTATTTATTACTGTATATGTTTATTTACACTACTGTAGATTTATATTATATAAAAATTATACAATATGTTCAAAGTAGCTAAGATTTCCAACAAATTGTGACTGACATGATAACTTCTATTAATTTAAATAATTTCTTTTCATTAAAAAAAAACAAAAAAAGAAAAACTTCACTGATTTGATGTTACAACTTAAATTGTCTCTGTTATTTTAAATCTCAAGTGCCAGAAAAGAGACAACTACAATCTCTTTTCATACATTAACTCCACATTGGCTATCATGTCCTTAAAGTCAGTCCTGCTCCTCTCCAGGACAGCAGCCTGTGGGAAGGGCGGGGAGCGCAGGACGACCGTCCCTCAGGTGGTCAAGCGTGGCCCAGCTGGAAGCGTCAGCGTATGCAGGGTTGACAGATGCAGGCGGAGGATGCTGTGGCAGGTCAAGATGGCCGCTGAGCCGTACCCAGCAGGTAGAGGCACAGCAGGTTCAGCACCACGAGGACCAGCACCAACCCAGTGAGAACCTTCTGCATCCACAGACACGCATTCAGCTTCTGTTCCATCCGTGAGTTGCAGGTCATCACTCGCATAAGCTGGTAGGACAAAAAACTGGTTAAGTCCTAAAATGGTAAAAATTTCAGGGAAATGCATTTTCTGGGATAGAAATAGTTGAGAAATAAAATCAATACGATTATTATGCAAAAAGGTTAGCACATCATCTAACTTCTATTTATAAGTTATCTTTATTGAAAAATAAAAAACAAAACTTAAGTTTTGTAATTCTTCAGCTGCTCTTTGCTGGAGAGATTGTTTGGCTTCATCTTTGTATTTGTTTCTTAAAATGAGGCAACACACTTGGCCAAGTCATAGATTTCATTTTTATTTTTTTTTGGGAAGCTCTTTTGACTTTTGGCAGTAAGCTTTAGTGTTATTGGGTTTAAACAGACATTCCCCACATTGATCACACTTCTACCATTGTTTTTCAATCTAAGGACAGGACACAGTGTCCAATGTGGGGGTCCTGGATAGATTTAAAGCAAACATGTTAGAACCTGGATCTACACAAAACAAATGGATGTTGTTCCCTCCTTACTCCCCTCTGTCATGATCTTTATCAAAGTATAATGATACTGATTTTATTATACTGATTTTATTTTTTTTTCAAAAAAGATTTTTTTCTTGCGAGGATGCTGTTCATAATATTCCTCATGCCGCCAAAATTGTGACATAAAATCTGTTTTTATGTGATAACTTGGAACTCTGCTATATCTGTAGCACATGCTTATCTATGTTTTTCATATCTAGATTATGTGAGTTAACTGATCTTTAGTGTCACCTCTTTTCTTGAAACCTTTTCTGTCTTTACTAAGTCTCACAATAATTTTTTCCAGAGCTTCTAGCACCCTACCCCATTCAGATATGTGATAACATTAAACAAGTGCACATGAATTAATTAAATTAAGTTTTTTATTTATACTGGCCTAGCAGCCCACCTGAATAGTACATTTGTAGCAGAAATTCAGTTATTAGGAACTTGACTGCATCTTAAACGTGTTTGTTATAAAGCATCTCAGTAAATAAATGTACCTAAATGACTGAAGGTAACTCACCGCTGTGTTTAACTCCTGCTGTCCACTGGTTGTTGTGTCCTCAGGGCTTTCCTTGAGAGGGTTAACTGCTGGTTTATCACTATCCAGAGCATGACAGCGCAATCTGCAAAAAAGCCAGAATCCAATAAGCATGGGTAGTGCAACCTAAGGAGCCACTGGTTTAGCAGTGTATCTGTGTGGCAAAAATCTAGGATAAAGATCATCTAATCTAATTACTAACATCTTTGATAAGGAAAAGTAACACACACCTGTGTTCCATGACCTTGTTTTTTGGTACTTCTTTCCAGAACTGTGCAAGTTCTTGTGTTCCAGCATTGTCCATCTCCGCAGCCATAACCAAAAATCTGTCCTGTGGGGAGGCCTGGGAACCTGCACAAAAACAACAAACAAATAAATCTTAACAAGCAAATAAATCATGAGAGAAGCTGTCCTGACCGGCCTGAATCTCACTGTTTTTGTAGGAGAAATCAGTTTAAATCAGTGATCAAACCAATCCAGCTCACTGACTTGGTTTAGTGTCACAAACAGAAGGGCTATGTTCAAAGACCTGTGTTAGACATGATTGTATCAGAAGAAGGGGGAAAAAAACAAAACAACACACCACCACAGCATAAAAGCAAGAAAAAAAGTAACCCTAAAATAGGCCGCAACGATTCTTCTCAGCCATGTTCAGCACATCATAACATACGGCCGACGTGTCGTAAAACGCTTGAACTCCCTGTCAGTTGTCTGATGGCTTGTTTTGAGGAGATGATTCTTTTATCACTCTTGAAATATGCATGTCAGGCAAAGAAAAGTGGCTGCCTGCACTTTGGAAAGGTAACAGAGTGACCCGTTTGATTATTCTGGGGTTCAGCATTCATAACATGTGAATGGAATGCAGAGTTTAAGTGCAGTACCTCCATGTAAGGACACCACTATATCTACTGAAGCTCCTGGTTCACAGCTGCTGCTGCTGGGCTTCACTCTGTATTTCTCTGGTGCTGTAGTCCGTACCTGTGCAGACATCAAATAAATATATCAAATATTACTGTTGATCAATTTGATTATTAGCCTGTTAAATACCCAACAAATGACTTTGTAATGATTTCTAGATTTTTCAATAGTTATTTCAGGTCATTTTTTACTCGAGTACAAACATCCAGAGCAGGGGTGTCCAAAGTCGGTCCTCGAGGGCCACTGTCCTGAAGGTTTTGGATGTTTCTTGCTTGCGGCATATATGAATTGGGTAGAACTTCACAACAAGCTATTGAGGAGAGCTATTTAATTTAAATCAGGTGTGTTGGATTTGGGAAACATCTAAAACGTGCAGGTTGCAGCCCTTCAGGACCAGAGCTGATCTACAGGTTTAATGGTTTGAAAAATGTAAGTTATATTGTGACCATGTATGTCCCACACAGCGGCGACGCTTCACCAACTGTTTGTTTCAACCTATATGAAAAACCCACAGACTGTAGGAAAAAGATGGATGTTGCATCTAGATGTGAAAAGTGAAGCCAATGCCAAAACACCTCTAACATGCAATCTCTTCAATGGCCAGCAGGAGGTAACACTACTGGTTGGAAGAATGAGGGAGTCAGTCTCCTATAGCAGCTCCACACTGCTGGTGGTGTCCTGAAATGTTCTAGAAATGTTCTGTAGCAGTGGCATGTGAGAACACCAATGCCCACAACGTTTGCTCCGGACTTTCCAGATTTTCCACCCAGGCCCCTCGTAAAATCTCTGAAACATCAGCAGGTGAGAGGTCGCAGTGTGCGTTTCCTCCTCCTTGCTCCCCACTACACTGATACATGCACTACCCACTTCAATGCAATGCAATGAGTCTTATCGGAGTTTCCCAACTTGTTTAGAAAACACAGCAATTTCTAGTCTAATTTATGCCTTCTCTACATGCTCTAGAGTAGACAGCCTTTCCTCCCCCAACCCCCTTCCTGGCATTTTCATAACTAGAGAGAAGATCTCCAGCAGAGAGCCTACCGCTGAGATGTGCAAATGTTAAACAGCTTTCTTGTTTATGGTTGTTTGAAAAAGGTCTTTTGAGAATGAGACTCTGTGTCTCAATGAGATTACTTTTATGATTAGCTAGGTTCACATAGCATTGTTAACAACGCATTTTTCATTTAACCATCAGCTGCCAAGGATGGTACTTGCCATGCAAGCAGCTGCTACTGGGAGCAACTTTGGGCTCAGTGTTTTGTCCCTAGACACTTCAGCATATGCAGTTTTTGGGTTCGTAGTAACTCAAACAACATGTAATGTCAGAAAGCCAAGGTGCTAATGATTGAAATGCTAAACACGAAGTATTAAAATGGTAAATAAAGCAAGAGGAGACATGGTGGTCTTTGGAAACTCAAATGTTTTTCTCTCTTTTATTAAATGATATCCAGACCCAGAAAACATTTTTAAAAAAGTTCAATGCTCTTCAAGACTGCCAGGGAATGATTAATTCCTTGCAATAACAATTGTTTGGTCAATTCATGTCATGTTTAATAATACGTACCCAGGTTAGGCCACACACTTTCAGACTCACCTTAAAGGCCACCTGATTTTTGGTCACATTGCTCAGGATAATGAGGCATTTCTTTTCCAACTCTCCAGAACCAAAGCTGAGCTCCTCAGCAGGGCTGAAGGGAAGAGAAAAAACAACAACTCATTATGTACAAGGAACTACAGTAGAAATCTGTCTGGGCTGAAACCAGAGCCTAAGTTCTTAAAAATGCAGTAATCAGACAAGGATTTCCATTTATTTCTCAACATGCTTTGTCATTTCTCTCCTAAGCATCCTATTAATGCAGTCTGGGCTGCAACATTTCTTGTGCCTTGCCATCTGTGCAGTTTAATTATCCTGGGATTTGTAGCTTTTTTTTTTTCCTGCTACACATCATCTCTCCTCTTAGGGCCAATTTTATTCATAGCAATACATTGTAACTCAAGAAAATGAAGAACATACTTTCATAAAACTCGAATTTTATGTTTATATTGCCTACCTACTGTTATCACATGAATAAGAACACTAACTGAACTTTGCAACGAAGAATCTCTCAAAGGCTTTCAGCTATCAGAGCATGAGAATAGTTTGCTGTCATTTATATGGATCCATTACTATTTTCATTATTCAAGTAAATTGCTGCTGTGATTTTCTATTTGAGAAGCTGTGGCATGAGAACGGAAGAAGCTGTAAACAAGTGTGCTTTTACTAACAGCCCTTATTGAGTGAAGTGTGTTGTAAGCGGTGCTAGTAGGGGATCAAAACAACATCTTAAGAGTTATTTATGTACATTCACATGACGCATAATGTACCACATGTGCCTTATCTGCTAGTTGTCGATCTTAAAAAGGTGCAGGGCACAGTTCAAACGAGAAAGACAGTGAAATGTGGCTTGTTAAAAGCATGTGGTGTTCTCAGATTGTCTATTTGCATTAGAACTAGTTCAAAACAAAGCTAACCGTGCCTATATAAAAGAAGCGTGGGTGGAGACCTGATATGCCTCCGTTACTTTGTTTTGTTTCAAAGGCGTATGAAGGACATTTCACTCAGAGATGGAGTTTTCTGTGCACTGGCACAGAAGCATCCAAACGGATTTCAGTTGTATTCTGGGCAGGATAAAGCTGTGAAAGCCAGAGCCGAAAGAAAACTGTTGCACAGGCGTGAGATGCTATGCTTTCCTTGTGCAAGTTTACAACAGCCAAATTTGGCTGTGAACAGCATGTGATTAGCTGGATTTGGCCAGAGTACACAGCCAACATTAGAACTTTGCCAATAAGAAACTAGTATGGATTATAATATCTGCTTTAGATAGATAGATAAATACTTTATTGATCCCAACGGAAATTTAATTTCAGTCTGGCAATGTTTAATGTGCTGTAACTGCCACAAACAAAGCATTTTCTTCTTCTTCTTCATGTCTTGTGTATTCTCTTTGCCCATAAAACAGTTGTACAGACAGGCTCAAAGCTCAGAGTAAGTCTTAAGGCTCCAGAAACCTTTGGAAAACATGAGATCAAAGACCCCTACTCTTTTTTAAACCCCCACCCCCAGCCTTGAATCAAAGCCAACGCAGCTCTGAAGGATAACTGTATTTAAAGCGCATTTAAATCTGTTTATCACTATAACTTAGTCCAGAACTGCCAAACGTCCAAACTTCAAAGTAGTCACTCAGAACTCAGTTTGCATTAGTCATTAAAATGAGTTTATACAAGAGTGACTTTATACATATAAAGCTCTACTTGACAAAGTAAATTTGCTCGCCAGAAATCAGCAGCCAGACAATCATTCTGCTTGCTACAATGCTGGGCAAGACAGGGATAAAAAAAAAAAAAAAGGTCATTAAAATGAGGGGTGATGTCATTCACACATATAGTTAACCAAGGACCAATCAGATTATTCCGTCATTACTGGACAACCTATAGAGTTAAATACTACGCTTTTGATGGGAATATAAAATTAAATGAAGGTTACATTAAAACATCAGCTGTTTGATAATGTGTAAGAAAAGATGATAGCTCCTTTTTCAAAGAATATTAAAAGCTGAGCAGTGTCTTAACTTAAGTGAGGCCAGAGCTGGCCCCTGGCATAGGCCACATAGTCGCCCGCCTAGGGTGCCACTTGCTGTGAGCCATTGAGAGAAAAAAACCAAAAACAAAATACAGAAAAAAAAAAACCCATCAGACTAGGAATAGAATAGGAATTATTTAGAGCCCTGACTAGGGCCCTTCCCTCGTCCTCTTTCTTGAAAATAAAAGTTGGACAAATACAAATAACACCAAATACCCCCCTTATTGCTTCTCATTGTTTGATCGACCTGCCAGAACCTGTCCTACACTGTGGGAGAGAGCGGGAGGGGACGAGTTATTGGGGGCGCATCTCAGGTAACGGCTAATATTTACAGACATCAACAGCTTGTCCAAATGCTAAGGAACGGCTTTCAGAAAGTGAAGAAAAGTGACTTCTGTGTAGAGGTATGTCGTTTTGTTTTTAACATTAAAAACATTGTTTAACTTGTCATTTGTTCCAGCTAGAGACTAGCTAAGTTGAAATAAAGCAGAGATTCCTCATGAAGCTGCTGTGGGACTATAACTGGGGTTTGACCTCATATTTTAGTGATGCAGAATTACAGCAAGCTGGATGAGGATTTATGTTGTTTAACACATTAAGTTTTAGTCTGTCTGCAGCAGCTACATGTGTTTCTTCTATTCTACAGTAACAGGTAAATCTCTACTCTACATCTGTCCAGATTTACTGAGAAAGTACTTCCGAGGCCTCTAGAGGCTGCTGCAGAGGTGTCTTCCCTCTTATCTTCCCCACTTGCTGAAAAAGTATTTATGTAATATAATGTTATTTTAGTGTGTGTTTGTGTGTTCAATAATTGATTAAACCTTAAAGGCTGTTGTTCATTCAGGAGGTGGAGGGGGAAACCATAATCTCTCCACGGGCACCAAAATGGCTGAGTGAGGCCCTCATAATAATCAACAATCCCAACTCATTTCTAATCAATTAACTATCGACTGGAAACATCCTTAATTCTTGCTCATGTGTAACCAGATCAATGGGGATATAAAGGCACAAACACATCAATAATGACTTACAGCTCTGAATCAATATATGAAAACAACACTTTTTGTGACTACAAGGCAATTAATAATTCTATTTTTGTTTATCACTTCTAAACATACATAATGCACATTCAGCTGGCTGTTCACAAAATAAGTTCTTTCCCGAAGATTACAGTTTTTAAACTAACTTATAAACTGGCAACTCAATGTGTGTTTATTTAAAGCAGGGAAGAGTTTAAAGCCCCTGGACAAACTTACACGATGTGTTGTGAACAGAGGATGGAATAGTGGATTATCCGTCAGAATAAACACCAGTACTGGGAGTGAAATCAACAATCCTCCGGTGACCAGCTGACCTTTTTGGCTTCATGTCTTATAAACACAAATCAGTTCTAACAGGCGTAGGGAGAAGTCGGCTCATCCGATCACTCAATAACAATACAGGTGCAGGACAGCCAGACTAACGGGAGACAGCTTGGTGCTTTCATGCCAAACATTTTGTGGTGTTTGGCTTTTAAAAAAATAAAAATCGAATGTGTTGTTGAGGTGGTAGATTTCTTTCAGGCTGTAGTGAAAACGCCAACCAAATTGTCTTACAGCCAAAACAAATGGCCTGAGATTAAAAAGGGGGGGGGGGGGGTCTCGGTGCATTTTCTTTCGGCCACTGGTACAGTTTTTTTTTAGGGTTTTTTCACAACCAACTGGTTTCAGTTTTTTTCCAACAAACTTT
>JBBBVU010000013.1:13794176-13808108 GCA_037177055.1 Atherinosoma microstoma
CCCCCCCCCCCCCCCCCCCCCCCCCCCCCCCCCCCCCCCCCCCCCCCCCCCCCCCCCCCCCTCCCCCCCCACCCCCCTCCCCCTCCCACCACTCTTCTCGCTTCCTCGGTGCATGTGCTTTAGGACACTGGTATAGTTTGTTTTTAGGGTGTTTTAACAGCCAGCTGGTGTCAGTTTGTTTACAACGAACTGTTCATCTGTTTCAGCTGGTGAGACAGTTGACATTTAAATCATACCTAAAAAAACTGGTCTGGCTTCCTGGCTAATAGATAAAAATAGATAGAAACTTGAAAGGCAAGATGGTTTGTTTATTTATTTAATAACATAAGGAAACAGTTTGGAAACGATGCAGACAAATCTATTACTAAGCAGCTGAGTCAGTTGGATTAATCAAACTTTCACTCAAGAAGAGTGAAAGCATCCTTTCCACCAAGGACAGACTTAAATGTTGTTCGTCACTCACAACTCATGCTGCAAGGTTGCTTAAATTGGATACTGTGGGCATGTAACAGCTGTAAAGTGTCACGGCATGTCTTTCATGGTTGTAATGCCATTGCAGTAATGAAATCTGGCCTGTAGCAGACATAAAAATACCTATCAGAGTACTCATTATTACTAACTTTATGATCGATCCTGCTTTAGCAGGTGTCACAAGATGCATAATTTAACATGATGACAGACTGATGGATTCACAGAGCAAAAATAAAGCCAGTTTTGCTCAAGCGTCTGGCAATAGCTCTCATATTCATTGATCTCTCAGGAGTCCTCTGAAACACTGAAGAACATATATACATGTCAAAGCCCTAAAGTGCTGTTTAGCCTGCTGGCAGTCACCAGAATATGATATTTTAGAGTGAGACCACAGCACTGATGATGAATGACAGATGCCTAAGCTCTCAAATCCATCAGCTACTTGTCAGTCTGCATGACTTCATCCTTATTCCTACAGGACTGTTTGTAAAAGGGAAGAGTAAACAAGAAATGGACCAGAGTTTAAAAAAAAAAAAAAAAAGAGAAGGCAGAAATGCTTTTTTTCTTCTTTTTTTTTTTTTTAGGGTGCAGGCCAAAAACTTACTTAAAAGTAATGATGGTATGTTAACATTACCATAATGAATATCTATATCAACATTCAGCAAGAATAAATTGATTATCACAGTGAGTTAACATCGGAAAATTGGAATAAAGCATGAAACGCAGCATTAAATGGTTTTCTAGCAAGTATTTGATCATCAACATCTGATAGTAGGACTCACACTCGAATCCGCGAATGCAAACCTCATGATAACACTAAAAAGGACAATCTTCTGGATTCATCATGTGGGCATCAACAATGTTTGTTCCAAACTCTACGGTAAACTGGCCCACAATTTTGAAGACATTTGTCTAAAAGTTAAAAAGCCAACCTGCTATTGCTAAAAGTGATCGTCCAAATCAGTAGGATTTAACTTTTAGGGAACATGGATGTGTGCATGTAAATAACTGGCAACCCACTAAGTAAGCGTAGAGATGTTAAAGTCTGGACCAAAGTGATTAACCAACAGAGAGCATTTAAGCAAGCCTATCATGAAACACTGAACAAAAAAAAGGTTCTTGGGAACTTCCACAAATTGATGTCCAAACAACTTCTCTAAATTCTCGCTATAATACAGTCATGAGTTGTAAGTTGAAGTACACACATGCAGGGTGATGCAGGATGGAGGAGGGACTTTAGTATTTTGACCTACCTTACATCTAGAAGAGGGCCTTTGAAGGTGGTCAGTGGCTTCCTGGCTCCTTTGACCCTGACATTTGAGTCTCTATCATTGTCCTCCGCCCTGAAACTGTCTTCCAGGAAATTCACCTGAAAAAGCAAAAACCTGCTAATTAGAAAGACACGGAGTCCTGATAATGTAATCATGTGACCTTATCTAGTTCCTCCTCTAAAGTCAAATGTTTGACCCTTACCCTTCATGCATAGAAAGCTATCAGTTAATGAATACACTGTGATGATTAATAAGTTGTTCCAAGTGAAATAATGGTGAAATATCATTTCATCAGAATAGGACATTTCTTTTAAGAGGGTTTTTTTTTCTTTTACTGAGAAACTTTGTCGACTCCTGACCTTTGTTCCCAGTGGCCTCCAGAAGGAGCACAAAACAAGCGTGTCCACAAAAATACGGAACCGATATGACCCGCAAACTCATGACTTCTGACAAAACAAAATCCCTTAAATGAAAGCGTTTCAACCAGGACAGAAGTCACGAGATTACTCATACACGGACACGGACACATTTATTTCAGCAAAATATTTCATGACCTTTGGTCCAAATTATCCGAAGACAGACCACACAAAGGCTAAAAGGAAAGAAATTGTGAAATGACCGCATCAGCGCTGGATATCAAAAATGAAGTAGGTCAAGTGGGGTAATGGATGCTTCCACTGTGCTGCTGGCTCCGCACAGTGTGTACAATGGATGGGACAGTGGGCGCATCAAGTGAGCATAAGAGGGAGTAAAGGAAGGTCGGGCTCGGGCAGAGATGAACGGAGTAGGCATGTGACAGAAACATTTGGGAATCAGAGGGGAAGTGTGTATTCTGCTGTGATCAGCACTAAAATATGTCATCTTAATTAAACAGATGACAGTGATGCAACTGCCACAAAAAAAGACATCAAGAGATAATCAGCTTCTGATCAAGTGTTTCTATTTATTCATTTTTAAGAGCAAGCTCAAGACAATTATTGAATAATAAAAGTGACTAGAAAAACTTCAACATGCTCAAATTCCAATTAACATGGCAAGTTAAAAATATATTTCAGTTTCATACAGATAGTGGAACCAAAAGTGCAATATTTGTTGAGAAAATCGTGGGCACCATTTCAGCTATAATGTTCATAGTGTTTCATTACAGATTAATAAAGAACAAAATAAACCTTGATTTCTTTAAAAAGAAAATAAATTTACACTGATTATTGTATAAAGAAATGGAACCACTATAAAAAAACATTTAAAATGACAAAACATTGTGATTTCTACACATCATGTAAGATATGAAATGCAAGGACAAAGAAGTGACTGAAATTGGAAAGGCACATAATGAAATGCATTTATTGATTATACAATAAATATTAAAGGAGGTATAAAATATGATTCTCTACATGATTACCGAGTTCAAGTCACAGAATTGCCAAAGATAGTGTTAAAGGACAAGGCACAGAAGGCTTATGTTAAAATGTTGCCTTGAAGACAGGCATGTTAAAAGATTAAGTGCTGAGGGTTAATAGCTTGGTCTACTGTCATGTAACAGTAATTATCTTAGTAGTTTTTAATCTGAGGTTAGAAGATGCAAAATAATGTGAAATTGTTATGTGCAAGAGAGACTGTTACCTTTTTTTTTGAAGAGCTAATTAAACAGTGAAATGTGTCTCCTGCTTGCGTCGGCATTTACACAGCATTGCGCAAATGACAAGCTGCCCATTATTGAGGCTCTGTCCCTTGTGACAATGACACAATTTAAAATAATTTTGTATTTTAAAACTGGAGGTCAAATTGAAATGTTCGGATCCAGGACAGGTCAAAGGATGAACATGTCTACGGGTTGGTGGCGACGTCAAGTGTGCTGGAAGGGAGGTGCACTCACAACAATGAGTCACATGAGTACACCTGTCTTTGCAGCCTGCAGAAAGATCTTCCAAACTCTGAGCTCCTTGTGTGGCTGTGATCCTACACTGCCTTACCACTTCCAGCCCTTGTTTGAAAAAAAGAGAAAGGAAATTAGCTTCCCGAAAGCCATTAAGTTATCAGCTTAGTGCATCCTGGAACTCCAAGGACCGGGATGGATGGTGGTGAAAGTGGTGAAGGGAGGGAGTTTCTTATTTGTTGAGAAAAGATGGATCAGAAGCTGAAAGCTTAAGTACTGCGTGGAATGCGCTCAGACAGGCTTAAAGTTCCAAAAGCCTTGCTATTAACACAGCACCAGAAGTTTAGTCACAGCAGAGGCCACCAGAAATAATGTCGACAGCATAATGCCCAAAGAATCCAGCTCACTTTATGCTTACAAGAATGCAGCAGACTTGAAACCATACCAAGAGACATGGGTACAACTAATTAACCTGTTGTTACATTTCTTAATTTCTCTTAAGACCCCCTTACCGCTCATATTACTCATTGCAAGTACTTAACCTTTTTTTTTCATTTGATTGTTTTCTTTAGATATCTTTAATTCATATAGCAATCATCTACAGTAAAATAACTTCCAGGCAAAAAACTAAGGGTTTAGTAGAAAGTTATTATGTAGGTGGTCTTATCTACTAGATAACACCAAAGCCTTGAATTATGAAGCTTCTAGCTAAAAGAGGTGTTCAAGACCTTGGGTTTTAATAAGTATGTGACCTTCAGCTGGTGTTAGAAGTTACTGGAACAATCACAGTTGCAGTTTTTAGAGAACATGTTGAACTTCTATTCTTCCTCCCTGAATATTTACAACCCCTTAGACCATCTGAGTGCTGACAGGAATATTCAGGGACTTCCTTCTGTTATATTTAGCAATGTCTTCTCCGTGTATGTGAAGAGTAAACTCAAGAGTGATTGTGTAACTTTACTTTCTCAAGCTAGCATGAAAAATATCTTCCTGTTTCCCAAAGTGGCTGACTCATATGTTTGGATATGTAGTCAGAGGACTGTAGTGCTTTTAACGTCAGGTTAAATACAAGATCTGAAACTGTAAAAAAAAAGAGAGGCTCTAACACAATGATATGTAACTTTTATCACATTTAAACTAGAAAGTGAGAAGATTTCACATGCTACAGTAAAGCATTTAATGAGCTCCACTGCCTGTAGATTACTGTAAGTCTAACAAAGAACTGATTTGCATGTTTCTGCTTTGTAAATCTAAATCTCTTGTGCATAATCAATTTGGCACAAACAATGGAAGCACTATTTATTTGGTGGAGCTCAAGAGACTCATGGGAGTAGCTTTGGGTGATGTAGCACCAATGGGTCCCATCAGCAGATATGGTGTGGTTTTGTTTTTATTTATTCATTTTTACAAACAGCAGCCCCTCACATTAAGTGAAGGTTAACCTTCAATCTGCTGCTTCCTGTGTGATAATGAATGAATAAAATGGCTGTACATAAGAGCCATCAAAATAAATAAAACAGTAAAAAAAAAAAAAAAGTGCAGAATTAAAGGCTTGTGTCTTTTATTCTGCACTTTTTTTTTTCAATATACATTTTCTCATATTGGATACATCATGAAATGATCCCCTTATACTCTCCAATCTATTTCCATGCAGGCCCTCTTTGCCTCCGAGCTGGAAAAGAAGCTAAATAGATTATGATGTGAGGGCTGGATAGTCCTGAAGGGAGTGAGAGGAATCTGTGACAAAAGCTGCAGGCCAACTACAGTGCAACATAGTGACACCAGAGGAAGCTGATAGTGGCTACAAAATACTCAAGTCTGTGGGGTGTCCGCCTGTGGGGTTTGAGGAAATGGGAATCCAGTGACGGCATGAAAGTGATTAAATAACAGAAAACAGATTCTGTGGACCACAAGAGGAACTGAGAGCAGCAGCGCACTGCCTGTAAGGGCTTTGTTGATGGATTTAATTGCAGACAAAAACATAGGGGGTCACCTTCACAGACACAATGAGTCTGAGCTCAGTGATTACAATATCAGTGAAGTACATGCCACAAAGTGGCCTGATTACATGCCTTAATCTGAGGTTCAACTTAAAGTAAGGAGGACAAGAAGAAAAGGATCTCTGACAGTACATCATCAAACCTGACTGCAAAATGTGGGCGACACACAATGAGCATATGAGATACAGTAAACTATGTTGATAACAACAGAAACCATTTCTGTGTCAGTAGTTGAAATGAAAATAACCTATCACCTATATGCAGCAAGTCTGTGAAATCCGAAAAGAAACTTGCATACTTAAATTGAGTTTAACACAACACACAGGGAGCAGTCATGGCTTATCTGATGTGTCATTAAATAGCGTAAAAGGGATGAAAAAAATTTATGTTTATATTGACTGCTTTTCTAGTAAATTTAGATTCAAACACAAACAATGACAGATCAAAACTTGAAAGAAAATGTACCTTTTTGGGCTTTGCCACAATCTCAGAGTTGAAGCTGGACTCAAGGGCATCTTTGATCTCTGTTTCTCCCTCTTTGCTCTCCGTGTCGTCCTCGCTAACAATAGGTCCATTGTCACAGATGGGAGTTTGGAAGTCATCATCAGGAAGAGGTGGGTAGCTATACTTGAAGGTGTCCTGGATAAAGGCCACATAAGTTAGTTCACTACAGGCATTGCTCTTAAAAGTGCACATATAATTAGTTCAAATCACAAGTTAAAGGGATAGCATGTAACTTTTGACCTAAATATCAGCCTAATGTGAGTAATAAGGGATGATTTCTGGGGTCAATATACAGTGTTTGACATGTGTCGGCACTCAGAGGGGGCTGCCCTCTTCAAAAACCAGACAATGTAACTTTGCAGGAACAAATCCGTCTCTCATGGGATCATGTGACCTGAAGTGTTTTGCTTTACGACTCCCCCTCTATAAACACAGAGGGCTCTGCTTTGTGCTACTTTTTCCTCCTCTTTGATCGAAGGTTTGTCTTGGCTACGAAGTAAGAAGGTGAAAACTGTGGAGATTTTTTAATTTTGCAACAGTATCAAGTGGCCTGTGGGAAGTTACAGGTTTAGCACCCCTAGTGGCCAAAAGTTACATTGTATCCCTTTAATATGTTTGATCCTGAACTTCTGTAGATAAACACAAGTATGATATTTTTATATGAAGGGAACTCGAGCGTCTTAAAAATGTGACAAATATTTTCTAATACACAGAAGATAAATTTCCTTTATCTTTAAAATGAATGTTGATATTGTTCCTTATCAATAAAAACATTGATAAGAAACAAGACAAAAGATAAAAACTTCTACATCCTAAAAACCACAATATTGTCCAATTATGAACCACTTGAAATTACTAATGACTTTCTTTAAAAACAAATTAAATTAATCACTGCATAATTTAACCTAAAACCATTTTGGTCATGTGTAGAAAAAACATGACAGCATACCGTTCCACCCATGTGAGGTGGCAGGTACTCAGGACCAATGTATGTCTGGACCTCAGCCTTGGATGCAAACTTGAGCTTGCTGATTGCCTCTGGGCCCAACCAAGACCTCACAATTTTCCATGCAGCTGTAGTTAAAGAGACATATTTTATGCTGGAGAAGTCAAAAGTCAAATTATTATAATTGAAGTTATTACAAACATGAAAATAGGTATGTTTAAGTGGGTTGTCAAAATCTGCTGACTCAGTCTCACCGTTCATGATCCAAGGCATATCCACTATGATCATTTTGGCTGAAAGGATTGAAAAGAAAAAGTTCTTCAATGAGAATAATCATTTCCATTCTGGTCTGTGACTTTAAAGAAGCTGTGAATCCCCATTAATAGTAAATGTAAGATGTGCAAATGTCAACAATTTATCAATGTTTGGTTCTCAAAAAAAGAAAGCACTGTGATACTTACATAAAAACTTAGGGTAATATACTTTAAAGCAATTAATGACATACTTTACGAAGTCCATGTCCTAAAACAAAAAGTGAGAAAAAATAAATAGCAAATATTAATAAAGCAGAGTGATACCAAAGGCTTCAAGTATGATATGCTTAAACAAACGATTTTGACCGAGGAGGATGTTTGTTCCCTCTTAACTGCCTCCAGATCTGAAGTGACCCACTTAAGATTAAATGAAAATTGACTGCAGGCCAATCTGAATGATTCAAAGCTCAAGCCCTCTCAAATACTGACGCAGAAAGTCTTGAAGATGATACTTTACCAATCCTATGAACTGTGTTAGATCTCTACTTTGGTACAGACAGTTTGCAAAATGGTTTCAAGCTTGTTTTTTTGTTTTTTAACAACTTCTTGTCATAACTATACATTTAAGGTTCAGCTTTTTGATTTTCACCTTTATGTTCTATAACAAATCTCATCGGAATGAAATACTCTGATCCTTTTAATCATTTTAGGCAACTGAATATTGGTGATTAATATCAAACAACATGCTTTTTTAAATATTAAACTATGTGATTTAAGTTAATTGTAATAATCAGACTTAAATGTCAATAGATTGTGCTCCTCACATCCTGACTAGGCTCCATAATTGGCTACAAGCCTCATTGCTATGCAGGAGAGTCACTGCCAAGCCTTAATGAGATCACACTGGCTACCCTTGCTCTGGCTCATACTGGGGTTCAACAGAACTCAATAAGATGGCTTTACAAAGTGATCTTCTAATCTACTCATTTTATATTTGGGCTGCATGTACTTATTCTCTCTGCCTTGCTTGTGTTGGTTTATTTGTGTTTAATTGAGGTACTCCTCCAGAAGAAAGCTGAAGGAAGAGCTCCATCAAGGAGCTAATGCCTACTATACGGTGAGCCTAAGGATTAGACAGCCCACTTGAATTGACCATCAGGATTTAAAGGTTACTTTAATCTCCAAAGTGTTAAACCATTGAAGAGCATCCGTCTCTGTGTAAAACCAGAACTAAAACAGCAAGAAATATGAGGGTGCTCAATAGCATTAAAATGACATTCACAGCCAAAGGATGGTATTTTTCTAAAAAGAGTAAATGCTGCTGAACAAAAAAGGGAAGGAAATGTAATCATTACAACCCCAATTCTAAAAAAAAAAACTGGGTGCTGTATAAACTGTCAGTAAAAATATGATTCAGTGATGTTTAAACCAATATTTCCCCCACAGTAAAACAAAAGCAAGTGTTACAAAAAAGACTAACAACAGAAAAACAGCTAGGTGAATATGTTGTAGCTAAGTAGGTTAATTTAGTAGTAAAATGACTGGGTATAAAAAGAGCACCTTAGAGGCAGATTCTCCTAAGAATAAAGATGGAAAGAGGTTCAGCAAAAACCTGGCTTCAAATTCTGGAGCAATTTCAGAATAAGACTTTGAATATTTCATTTTATCGACAGTACATAAAATCATCAAAAGTTTCTGAGAATCTGCAGACATGGCTTAAAATCAATATTGGACGTCTGTGATCTTCGGGCCCTTAGGCAGCACTGCATTTAAAGCAGGCATGATTCTGTCTTGGAAATTTCTTTATGGGCTCAGTTCATAACCCTGCATCTCTGTTGGTATGGGGGACTCCAGGTGCTGGACTGGCCTGACTGCAGTCCAGACCTTGACTCAAAATGCAAAATAAAACAAAGAAAACCCAGGACCGTCATTTAGCTAGAATCCTATATTACGCAAGAAAATGAGTAAAAAATATCCGCCCCCAAAGTCCAACTGGTTTCAGTTCCCAGACATTTATGGGCCGTTGTTAAAAGATGAGGAAACACTACACATTGGTAAGTATAGGGCTATGACAACTTTTTCAGAGATGTGTTGCTGACTTCAAATTCAAAATTAGGTTAAAAGTTCTTATGATTGTAAATGTCTTACTTTCAATAGCTGATGTTTTTTATGTTCTATTGAGAATAATATATTGGTTTGAGATTTACAAATCAATCAACTCTGTTTTCATTTACACCGCACACCAACTTTTTTGGAATAGCGGTTGTACAAATTTAAACAAAATTAAGACTTGACTGAGATGAAGACAAATATATTAAGAAAAAAATATTGGGAATGTGATAAAAAGTCATGTAAATAAAGGGGGGGAAAAAAGCGCTTTGTTGACTTACTATATTGCTGATACCAGACTCTGCCATGTCAAACACAACAGTGAGTGGCATCCCTGGTTCTTTCTTTGCATATCGCTCCAGCCAGAAGGCAATATACTTCTTTTTGTCCACAACGCTTTTTGCATCTTTGATGTGTAGCTTCACCTTAAACCAGACTAAAAACAGCAAACTTTTTTTTCCCAAAGCAAATGTGATAATAAAAAAAGATAAGGACTGAAATGTTAGTGTAAGTTCAGTTCATATAAACAACAGTGTTATAAACCATTTACATACAGAGTTTGTTGCCTTCTTTGTCGTAGCCATGGAGGTAGACGGCACCACTCTCAAACATCCACTTGGGAATTATGCTCTCAGTAAGATCTGAAACACAGAGGAAGAAACACATGACTGGTGTAACTATGTTTGTTCTAATAAAAAGAACAACTAGTGGCAATTTCAAACGGAAGGGAAAATGTAGAGGTATTTTTAAGATTTCTAAGGATACTAATAACTCGAACAAATCACATTTCCTAAAAACAACTGTCTGATAAATAAAGTTTGCTGGATTAAAGGCCAACAAACAGTGGGTCTTTCAAATTTCGAAAGAAGAACAGTGTGCATTGTTCTCAGGGGTATCTTATGTGCAGAGATATTGGTGTTTAACACACAATGACACTTTGTCTGTATTCTTCTAAGACAAACACAAAGACAAGCACTAATAGGTTTTGCAAGATTACAACACAAATAGCAATGTCAACATATCTCTGCAGACATTGACCGTCAGTCCTTTCTGGCACCAGAATAAACACTGCCCACTGCTTTTGCCAGCTCTGAAAACAAGCACTAAATTTGTGAGATTCATAAACTTATTTGTTTTTGATAGATTTATTCAGACAAAATATGGGGAGGTTTAGCTTGGGTTGTCAAGAGACAGGTTTATTTATCCACAAAACCAAAGGTTAGCATTAACAATAGCACAATACTATGACAAGAATTAAGCCCTCTTTTGACATGGGAAATTACACACGTCATATTACAACATATTCAGAATGTAATAATAACAACTTACCATTCACACCAAGCTCTTTCCTCCAGAGAAAACTTTCATCAATCATTTTCAAGGCATCATCGACTACATAAAGCCGCCAGGTTAGGTAGCTCTCCACCAGATCATCCTCTTTCTGAAGCCTTTCCACATCCCTGGAGTCATACTTATCTGTTGAATCTACAAACATAATACAAAGGTCAATTATTAGGTTTATTTTTCGAAGTTATTTTTCTAATAAAACATATCGATAACTATCAATTTTGTGCTGCAAACTAAGTTAAAGCACCCATTGTAGATCACAGTGTTATTTCCCATGGCTGTATTATTTTTAAGTGCTTCCTGTAACAGACGACAGCCAACGTTTCTGTTGAAGATTAATGGGCTCTGGGCACCAACTGTAGGTCAACGTGTTGCCAGTAAAAGTCACTGCTAACAACAGAGCACATTTAACCTACATTACCAGAATATATATAAACTAAATCGCATAAAGCCCAAATGAAATTCAAAAGTAAGTGAATGGACAGCGAAATAAGTTAATGTCAGCTTATCCACAATAAATGTTACCTTGGAGCAACTCATTCTTGAATCTCTGCCTGGTCTCTTCAATTTTCTTTGTGAGATCCTGTCACAAGAGTTTTGTTAAGGTTAGATATATCTTTACTTTTAGCAGAATAATTTGTTCCAACGATCGTCAACTACCTGCTCTCCTTCGTTTGACTCATGCTCTGCCATATTCAGCTGTCCCCCGGCTCTGTGGTAGTTCCGCGTTGCCGCTGAGGTAGCTAGTTAGCTAACTAGCTGTTCAGATGAATCAGTGCTAAGTGTGAAACTGGCGTCCCGTCGTTGCCATTTTGGCTCCAACCGTGGCCACACCTCTCTCGTGTTGTTTGTTTGTGTCGCACGACGCAGGGATATTGGGTTGTGTTCGAGGTCACAAGAAACGCCTTCGCATACATATCCATGCAACAGACTTGTATAAAAGCAGCGCTAGCCGGTTCGTCATTTTAGCTTTCAGTAGCTAATTCATCTTTGTTTTTATCAACTTTCACCCACAATGCACTTGGGTTGACAGGAAGCGTTCAGTTTCAGTTGGCGCGCTACTTCGACTGTGTAATTGATACAAAAAGTATAGATACTCTAAACAAGTTGTCGTCAATTTCTATGCAATACGTATATCGTTAAATGAGCTTATTACTAGCGTAGTAATAACATAAACTCAAGCTGCGGTGAATGGAGAAAGTCTGGTAAGAACCCGAAGCTTCTTAGTTGCATAATGGAGAAGTTGCCCCCGGAAGATTTGTATCGAAATCCCCATCGCCTTTCACACTGCGGAAAGATAATCTCATTTAACTGCAAACAAGATTTCACCATAAATGACAGCGAAACAAGTGAGTTGATATTCCACAGTCTTTCATTTGAACGAAGAGACAACACGTTCCTGAATGCAGCAGAGGGAGCAGCTGTCATCAGCAGGAAAATGTCACCTCAGCTGGACATTGTAACATGTAAATGTGCCATAGATGTTCAGAAGAGAGTCAGAACACCGTGTATTTTGGTGTCAAAGAAGAGTGAAAAAAAGAGAGAGAGCTTCCAGTATAGGCTTTTCACACTGAGTAACGCAAACAGACTGGAGCCTTGCATTGAGTTTAAACTCCCCTACCAGATTAAGGATAAGGTGCGCATCCTTCAGGGCCCCACAGTGCTGTGGAATCATGAAGACAATGTTTTTTACACATCTCTCCATGCTGGAGGTGTGAAAAAGATACCCATTCAAATTTCACACAGTGTTTTTGGAGAACTCCCCCTTCACAAAGGACAAGTATTTGTTCTTGGACTGAAGACCCCTTCAGAACAGTGTTTAAAAAGCCAGTCCACGAGCTCAACCCTTGGGTATTTTGTTGGAGATGGACAAGTTTTTGATGGTACTATGATTTTACCTCATCCCTATGTTAGCATCACGCGGTGCATCCTGGTGCTCAGAGCTGACATGGTAGATGATGTGCTGAACTGTGCCTTGGTTGCAGCAACCTCAAATCAGCAACTTGTTTATTTTGAGAATGGAATAGTAAAAGATGTGTGCCAGCTACCCTTCGAACAAGCTGAGGATATTCAGGTGGTTAACACAGGAAAAAATGGCTGCTTGTTTGGCATATTCTTTCACCAAGGGAATGTTTGCACTGTATGGAAGGAAACATTTCAGGTTTGTAATAAAAAAAAACCTGTAATTTCAGTAAAGTATAATAAGAGTTTATATGTTTTTATTAAACCTAAGTTGTCAAACATTCCTCTCCAGGTGGCCTCCTGCTGGTCAGATGTCAGCTCTGTACACGTGGATGACTTTTTGGGATGTGGAACGGACCAGATTCTCTTGGCTTTTAAGGATCAAGGAGAAGCAGAACTACTGAAAAACTTCCTCATCACTGACCTCTGTGGAATTTCCTACTCTGTAAAGCCTCTTTTTTTCATTTACTTATGTGCTACAGTATGCCACATCACAGTTACATGAAATTCCATTTAAAGCACCAGATGCGTCAGAGAGCGCTATGACTAATTGACAATCCATGTTTTAGGGCGGACAAGACTCTAAAGCACCAAAAACAACCCCGCCTCAACCAGAAAACAATATCCTCACTCTTCAAGCTTTAGAATCCAGATTACAGGTAAGACTTTGTAAAACATTATTGTAGAGGATCTGGCCACACATGGTCTAGGAATTACATAATATAATGTACAACTCGTTTTCCAGAAATGTTGGGACGTTTTTTAAATTTGAACAAAATGAAAACTAAAAGACATTCGAATCACGTGAGCCAACATTTTATCCACAACAGAACATACATAGCATAGCAGATGTATAAACTGTCAGTTGTCTAAAAAAGATTCAGCTTGGAGAACATCTGATGTGACATTCTTGTTGGTAATCACAGACACTGCGTCATCCAGGCTAAAGAGGAGGGAGACCTCCCAGTGTGTTATCAGTGTTCAGTTCAAAAGCCTGCATCTCTGATGATATGGGGGTGCATAAGTGCATACGGTATGGGCAGCTTGCGTGTTTTCGAAGAAACTATGAATGCTGAGAAGTAAATAAAGATTTTAGAGCAACATAAGTTTCCCTCTAAAGCCGTCGTCTACTAATCAGGAGGTCGGCGGTTCGATTCCCCTGACTACATGTCGAAGTGTCCTTGGGCAAGAC
>JBBBVU010000013.1:13820556-13839241 GCA_037177055.1 Atherinosoma microstoma
TATATATATGGCCCACATCTGGAATTCTTAAGGTTTTTTTCATCCACATTTGGACTTGACTGAGATGAGCATGGCTGTCTGAACTCAGCCACATATCCACCAGACATCTTCCTATCTGTATTTTTTGGGGCCATGTCTGGCCTTCAAAACATTTGCTGCAACCCACATCCAAGCCTGATTATTTGGACCACATCCAGCCAATACAACACATGCCATAACCCAAGTCAGGCTCAGCTGTGAATGACATGAGAAAAGTTTTTAAATATCAGAAATATTTTTTTCCCCTCAAACCTATTTTTGTTTTTTTCTAATGTGGAGTATTTTGTGGAGACTCTACACAAAACTACACTGTAGAGTGATGAGAAAACTGAATGCTTTATGACAACACTTTACTAAAATATTTAACTGATAATCACAGTAGATATCTCATTTAGGATGCAGGAATTTCTCTTTAATCTTCACCAAAAAGCTGATCCAACTCAGCTGGGATATGATGAGGTATTTCACTGAAATTTGATGCTTGTGAATGTTGAATTTGAGACTATAGTCTCAAAAAGCCCCGAGCCCTTCTAACAATAACAGAGATATCTAATAGTGTGTCACTAGAGTGATTTGGCTGCTGTTTGCCTTAAAAGTTTAACATCCAAGTAGCAACCTTGTAGAGATTATGAGAGCCTACCTTGTGATTCCTTCTTTGTCTTCGCCTTAGACGGAGGAACTCTTTCTGTTGCCTGGAGACAAAATTAACCCCAGCATATTCTAGCAGTGCAGAAAATACAAAGAGCAGACACACAGCCATCCAGATATCAATGGCTTTGACGTAGGAGACCTGAGAGAGAAAACAGATTCCCTTTGTTAGATTGTTCAAGGTGACATCATCAGTAAGCAGCTCATTTGTATTAACTTCTTACAAAATGTATGATTTTGCTTGAAATATTGGCTTTTTTAAAAAAAACTTTTGTTTCCTAAATCTGAATATTGAATCAAATAAATATTTATATGTGCAATTGATCTGTTATCTTTCTCATCTTTCCTTCACCTGTTTTGTCAGCGAACTAACATCTGAATGACTGTAATTACTGATATTCCTCACTATCCGAGCTGCAAGCATTGTCAGTAATACCATGGCATTAAACAGTGGGAAATAATTGTTGCTTTAATTATCAATTGGGAGAGAACTGTAGTACTGGTTTGTACCTTTAGCCCTGGATTTGATCTTTTTCATTTGAAAAGGTTGGGATGAAGTTGAAAGCCTTTCCTCTCATCATTGTGACCTCACCTCTTCATGACAGCTGATTAGCATGCAGAGAAAACAACTCAGCTATTTGAGGGTCCTTCAGGCATATTGAGTAATTGTTTTCATGATGCAAAGCTCTTAAAGGCTCCTCTTGAAATATTTATCAGTGTGCATGTCTTTCATGTTTTTCATGACGTAGCTGAGGCCTTTGGTACTCATGAGACTGATTGATCATTGAAATCTGACTTGATGTACCTGCAGTTCTCTCCCCGAGTGCATGGCTGTTTTCCATGACTGTATAGGCTTCTAAAGACTGGCACTGCTATTTATAATGTACTGTACACTTGCTTTGGATGAGAACATCTTCCTTACGGTGGAAAAAAAGCTACATATTGGGAATTGTAGACATCGGGTAAACGAGGCTTCAAAGTTGCACTTCTATTATGTTACAAATAAAGTGTTGCTTGTCTTCTGGTGAATTACAGATAGCTGAATCAGATTAAATTCTCCCCAGCGATTGTGGTTCGACAGAAAGAGTTTTGCATTAACAGTGCGTCACAGCACCACACATTTTTGTTTTCTTGGACAGCTTACCTAAAGGAAAAAAATTGTAGAATCTAACTGATCCATTGGTTACCCTTCCTTTGAAGTACAAATGAGACTTAAGATCCCTGAAGGTACATATATTTAAGACCCTTTAAGGCCACATTTCTTTACACGAGGATACTAATTAGCTGTTCCTCGTTGCAATCAGTTTAATACAAGGTGTTTGTTCAAGTTACATTATTACAGCCATGATTATAAACAATTTTTTATCCCTTTACATTTTATGAACTGTACTCAAAAAGTAGAATTTAAATCCGCAAAGGTTTCTTGTGCACAAAACATTAGAACGTGTGCGATAATAACAGAGGTTCAACAAAAAAAAGAAAAGTCCCAAAAATGCCTAAAAGCACTGGTTTCAATCAGGGAGTGTTTTTTTTTCTTCAAGGATGTTTGCACATGATTTATAATGTTGTAGGATAAAAGCAGAAAAGAGTCAAACCAAAGGTGGTCTTGCTCTAAAATACTATTTTCCGTTTGATCGTATATAATAACAGTGGTTCTTAAATCTTTCAGACAGAATATATATTGGCTGTTGATTCCTTTTTGTTGTCAAGTGCCTCTGACAGTTGCAGTGGTTTGACCTTAACCTCAAACACTGTGACATCAATATGCTTCTGAGTGAGTGGGAAAAAAAGTTAGACCTATACAGAGTACAATCAATCACTGTCAGTCACTGCCATTTCTACCGCTGCCATGGTTACTATCCTGTGTTCATGACAACCTCCTCTGCACCTATTTCTGCTGAAGTCTTATTAAGTTAGATTCCCACCCACCAGTGAAGCAAATCTCAAGCAATCTTTTGAAAAGCCACCAAAAGAAATGCAAATCAAACAGTTGTGCATGAACAAGTTTGAAACAAATAAACCAGGCTGTAGAAAATGTGGTGCCAGAAGGTGGCAGTCTGGTTTTTGTGGCTGTAATTCAGTATAAGAAGTTATTATCATGACTGGACAGATATCACATGGAGGAAAACAAAACACAAACTACAGTTGGATATTCACAAGTGGAAAATGGAGAAAGCTCTTTGTCTAGATTTACTTTAATCTCTGGGAGTACGTGGGGTATATAAAATTTTGGAAAATGGCGGTTAGTCATGCAAGTTCACTGCGTGCGAGCCCAGGCCAGAAACAGCTGGTAAATCACGTTATTTTAATCGTTGTCAGATCAGACATGGCTTGCATGTATAAACTTTTTTGTGCAGTTAGGGAGGCACTTTGTAGGATTTTTAAACATATCTGAAAACTTTTTCTTACTCACATCTTCAAAATATAAATCCACAACAGCAAAGGAAATCCAACAACATATTTACAACCGTATGACTTAAAGGTCATCGCTACTTCTTTTTAAAAAATAATACATCCACAGAACGTCTATAGGGGTGCAGGATAAAAGTATAAATTTACTGGAAAAAAGTTATAGTATATAAATAATTGTTTTAGCAATTTTGATGAGTCGAAAATATATAAATATTCACATCTGGTTACGATGCCAACGTGTACACTAAAGGATTCTTCATCCATAGGCATTAGGTTAATGTCACATGCAGCGGAACTCAGGAGTTGCCAGACAGATAGCTCTGTGTAGAAATGAGCTTTCTTTGTTTAACTAAGACGTCTAAAATTAATAAACGATCATTATCATTATTGAAGTAACAGGTTCAATCATTTTAAATGATAATAAAAAATAATATGATAAATAAATGAAAATAATAACTATACAATCAAAAAGGATGTTGACAGACATTTAAAAAGACGTTAGATGGCATTCGTCAGTCAGCCGTTTAGTTATTAATAATAATAATATTTTTTCCTTTATTGAACCCAATTGGGAAATTAGGTCTCTTCATTTAACCCATCCTAGCGATCTAAACATGTTTTACAAGGAGTGAGTGATGGCTTATATAAGCACACAGAAAGGACTTATGATTTGATAATTAATATACCACGAAAGACTCCTCGCTTGACATCTCTCTTCTCTAGGCATACCTGGCAACCGGTACAATTGAAGGTTGGAGCAAGAGTGAACGAGTATGAGTGCGACACCTACTGATTGGGAGGAATTAAACTTGTAGCTATCCCCTTTAAAAATGAACAAGGATCCAAGAAAAATAAATTTAGGGAATACCTGATGCATTTGAGTATTTTACACAATGAATAAGCTATAATAATAAAAACCAATGATGAAATGAAGAGTTAAACTCTAAAGACACAATATTTAACTGAACTAGTAATACTGACCTACTGATTCACTACTCAGTGCCCTCAGTATGATACACTAATCAAAATTAAACTAAAAGGGTGAGTAATCTGATAACTAATGAGGTGCTACTCTGGAACTATTTAGTAGTCCGGATGGGTAGTTGTATACTAATTTTTAATCAACCTACTACCAGATTATTTCCTTCCCGCTAAAAATCTTTTAGACTTTGCTTCAAATAATGGTTGAGTAATTTATTCATTTCTTTCTCATTGGTTCCTTGCTAACTTCTGGAAAGACTGTGTACCTTATTGTCAACTATCCGCCATATGAAACACATATGAATGATAAAAATACATAAAACCAACTATTAAGACCTTTTATAAAATGTTTCATTAGAAGGTTTTATGTACTTTGAATGGCTCCAAAGAGAAAATAAAACAACTGAGATTTACCTTTGGAAGAGAAGCTCTGGACCCGGAACTTTGAGTTGTCATGGTAAGCACAGTGGTGATGCCCAGCGCCACTCTGGCAGGTGCAGCATCCATATTAATCCAAAAAGACACCCACGAGAGAATGACAATGAGGAGGGAAGGAATGTACATCTGGATCAGGTAGTATCCCATCTGGCGTTCCAGGTGAAATTTAACTTCAATACAGGTGAATTTGCCTGTTTAATAGTAAGACACAGGAACAAATGTAAGTCAGCCATCAAAAAGAGAGAGAAGTTAGCTCTATAGCATTTTACTCAACATCATTAGCATCCTCTGACCAGTGTTGTAATGTTTTGTACAGTAGCCTAGCTCCTTCTCATCCCTCATAATGAACTGAGGCAGGGTGAGTCCCTCTGACACTTGCACTGCGCCTTTCTCCAGCCACTCAAAGATCAAGTCGTTCATGGTGTAGCCAACTAAAGATGGAAAAGAATAGATGGCTTTAGATTTAAAGCAGATTTTAACTTCAGAAAGCGCAGTAACACATATGGGAAAATCGGTGCTTACAACTTTCCAGTTGCATCGTACAAGTTTGAACATCCATCGGAAAGTTCTTCAGATCCATTGGGCAAGAGAGAATGAGAGTCAACCTGTTATGAAACAAAGTCATTAAGCTGAGTAAAGTGAATGGACACCACCCATGAATATGTTATTTGATTTTGCAAGAAATTGCTTTATCCAAGGTTGGAGTTGTGGCTGAACACATGGATTGAAAATAATTTGCTTGAAAAATTAAATTCCAGTCTGTACTTTTCTTTTTTGAGGTAATCTCTGTATTGAGTGCATTTTTTCTCCTGTGTGATAACCTCCAACATATCATGTAGGATTCCCTTCAGCAGGTTCCTATCACACTTTCATTACTGCAACTTATTGTTTCAGTGATGCATTGTGGTCTGCAGTCTGGACACTGTCATTTCTCCCATGAATGGAGAGTGCGGTTAACCACCTTTCATTTTTCCCATTCACCCACTCTGCCTCCACACCTGTGCACCACTCAGCCCTGAGCTGCTCTCCAAATGGACTGAAAATTGATCCATGTTATAGCGCATCATTGCAGATAAAATTGAATGCTGTATGTGACAGGAGTTGTATAATGCAATGGAAGACAACCTATTTTCAAATCTTGTACCTAGACTTTGCTTAAATTTAAGACTGGTAGGCTTTTCAAATGTCATCCATCCTGAGTGGGTTGCATGTGTTTGCTATGTTTTTATAGAGTTCAAACTATTCATGAAGACAAACATGAAGAATAATACACACACACACTTCTTTCTCCTCTTTTGGTTCAGTCTTTGGATTCTTAGCCAAAGCACCTGAGATTATCTTACCCTTTTTCAATCAGGGTTCCTTCATTTAAAAATAAGAAAAATCTGCATTGCATATGGGAATCCACTGATGTTCAGCATATTCTTCCATTTCAAAGGGGTTATCATAATAGATAAAAAATCAATTTGAAACTGCATGCTTTAGACTGACAGTCTTTGATGTTTAAGAGGAAATGTAAGAAAAGTAATGAGTGAATATGTCCAAGAGTAATCTATGCATCAGCTTTGGGTTATCTGCAGTTCTATCTTTCACTTTTTCCTCAGCTTCGCTTCAATATCTAATACTGTAAACCACAGCTGCAAATAGGAGCATTTTCAATTTGGACTAATCTATACATTTTTTTCTTAATTTGTTTCTCTTTTAGCACATCAGTGGTAAAAAACAAGCAAACAAAACACTTAGAAATCCATGTTTTTTCCCCAAAATTAATCAATCAATTACTAATTAAAACACCTCCAAACAATTACTACATAATTTAATCTACATGGACATATTTTCTAATAACAAAACTTGCCCACCTGATGCTGTAGAGGACATTTCCATTCTTGAAGATGCGCAGCAGTTTGTTGTCTGTGGTGACATCATGGAAGTTGGCTCCCTTCTCATTGGCAAAGAAGAGGTCAGGCTTCCAGATGGAGTCCAGCATGGATGGGTCCAGGTCGAGGGAGGAATCTGGGTATTTACTGTACGCCAGCCGAGGGTCATTCCACTTCTGCCGCAGGAAGATGTTCACTCTGTAATCCTGCAGAGACCACAGGTGGCTTTGTATATTGTGTTGCACAGTGATTTGGATTATAAGGACGCATGCTGATGACAGGACATCAGTCATAGCTTTTAATATCAAAAAAACATATTTTTCCTAAGATTTAGCATGATTTATTTATTAAGATATATATAAAAAACATTCTATCATTTACAAAATGTAATTATATAAAAAGATAAAACAAGTAGCTGTACAAAAACTCTGACATATGTACTTTATTGGGTACTTTTAGTTAGGAATCCTTAAAATGTTTAAGATAGAAATCTTTTGATTGTAGTATAAAATGATTAATTCTTATATGTGACCACCACAGCATAGAAACTAGAAAATTAATATACAACACCTACACAGCGACTCATTTATTAGTTTATATGCACTGATATATAAATTTTAATTAAGTAAAGCAATCCAAAACTATTCTGCATTTCTTGTTTTGAAGACAGAAACATTTTCAAACACAGTCCTGTAACAAAAGCAAGACTGGACAGAACAAAATGGATGATGAGTGAAAATGATTTTGCAAAAATCATCCTGTTTTATCACTGAGGTGCCCATGGATCCTTAATTATCATCCATGTGTTCACATGATTAGATGTTTCTGAAGATTGCTGAAAACTGACCTTTTAACAGTTTTTGTTAATCAGAATTATCCAAGAGCCTTTAGAAGGTAAATAAATGATGGATTAATCAGACGTGGAGCCTGATGAGGCGAGCTTTGACACTACAGTTAGCACTAAACTGAGTGTCACAAAGCTCAGTTGCTTGGAGTAATTGATATGTCATGATGATGAGAAGCCCTTATGTTGTTTGACATTTCATCAGCATATTGGCGGTTCCAAGTATTTGCATGCTTGTCAAAAACTGTGTAATTCCCTGGCAGTCTCACATCCTCCAGCTCCTGTACAAATTAACATTTTCCATTTATTATCTAAGTAGTTATTATCACTCATTATGCTTCCTTTGATCCTTACTTGTTTCGATGCAGCTTCGTGGGTTTTATGTTTCCCCCTTTAGTAACTAGATGCTTTCACTTATCACACATTGTGCATCAGCTGGTTTGAAAGTCCCCCCCCCCTTGTTTGGATTTGTTGGATGAACTCTTAAACCTGAGCAAGCTTGTGTATAGAGGGCATCATGGGGGCAGAAACCAATACCTGATTGGATAACCCGCCAATAGACTCCTTAATAGTTAAAAATAATGGCATGAATTCATGTAAAAGGAGTGAAATAAAAGTACATTAGGCTGGGTAAAAACATGATAATTACATTTTTGCTCCAGAAAAAGGATCAGGGCTTAAAAATACATCCAAGCTCATAGCTCCACTCACCATTGTTGTTTCTGCTATAGAACCAAAGCTGTTGATAAATATGTTGCAGGTAACATTAACTGGAGGACCTGCAGGTTGAGGGATAGATAACACATTGACACATAGTACACGGCAAAAATCAACCAAAATGCCAGAGGAACTCACCATCGTTGTCTCTGTGACAGAGCCAAAACTGTTGATAAAAATATTGCATGTAACGTTTACATGGAGACCTGTGAAATGGAATGACAATGACATGACAGGAAGAAGCCTTAAACCATATGCATCACCAAGGACGACAGGGTTTGAAGTGAAGGGACGTGTTTCATCAGGAAATTTGGGTGTGCTGGGTTACAAGTTGCTGCTTCACCATGTATTCAAACATGCATTAATACAACAAGCAGCATGTGTCTTTTTTTTAATGGTGACATGTTGCACGTAAAATTGTTTGCTGAATTTTGGTTAATGTTTCCAAAATGGATTAAAAATCAAACTTAACATGATCGGTTATGAGAGTGTCAGCTTGATGTTATTATGAAAGACGTGTTGTAAGGTCATCCCCCAGGGTATCTCCCTGTAAGCACATTGAATAGAGGAAACATGCACACAGAATCAGAAGCATGCAAACACATAAGTTGTGTGTTAGGGGAACAGTCAATTATTGGATCAGCATAAATCATCAGGAAAATTGAATAGGAACTGTTCTGATAAATATCTAAGTAGTCAAATTCACAGTGAATCCCATGAAATATGAATATTTCATTGGTCTTCTATTAATGAAATAAAATATCTTAGTTCTGGCAAATTGGTTGGAATAAAAACAAATAAATAACCCAAGTTAAGCTGCAAAGACATTTTACTTTACAATTTTATCAACATTTTGAACCCAAACAATTAATTCATTATCAGTTAATAAAGTATTGATAAATTTGATAGTTAAAAGCCCCATTACAGCTCTATAGAATAAAATCAGAGCATTTTCGTCTCAGCACAGTGAGTACACGGTACCCAACATGCTCTAATGAGTGTCATTTTTTCCTCCACAGGCTTAGATCTTTTTGTGAGGCTTACATCCCATTTACAGTCCTGACAAATCTTTTTTCTCTAGCTGATAAGTGAAGTTGTAAGCCCTTCCCATTGCCCTTCCCCTGTGTTTTTCCTCATTAATATTGCATGACTCTTGGTATTAATATTAGCTTCTGTTTGTTGTCAGGTTGCTGCCTTTAACAGCAGAAGCAGAAAAATAAGGCAGTACCTCCACACAACAAACTCAGCAAGGAAATCTAGGTCATCCTTGAGAAACACAGTTCAACACTCTTCAAAGTCAGACTAGCAGGTTCACAACCAAACTCATCTGTTTACACCGCAGTCGCTCCGTGCGGAAGTGTTTGTTTTCTGGCTCTGAAATGTGAAGATGAGTGTGTTCAAGGTAGAGTGTTTGCTACTTTAAGTGTATCTGTGCATCTGGAATCAAAGTTAAAACTAATATAAATTTAACCAGCAACATCCAGGTGTTGTGGCTCCTCAAAATGATTCAAACGACTTCCTCCTTTTCTCAAGTTCACCTGGGCAGCGTTAACATCTATCCCAACTCCCCAATGGGTAAGATCTGCCCAGGCTTTGTGTTTCTGTATCTCTGTGTGGTACACTGTGGCTGCTTTACACGACTCCCAAAACCTCAACTAATTCAGTTGACCGAGCCCGGAGTGAGCCCTAGCCCCAGCGGGGCAGCCTCTTCTAGCCCAATGCCGTTCCAGTGACAGATGCTGTGTCTGTCCTCAGCATCATAGCAACAACCGAGGAAGTCAGTAGCCTGCAGCCTTGCCACTGGGGCACCATCCATCATTTAGCCTGTCATGGTGGCATCAATATCTGATGTGAGAACCAATTTTTTTGTTTGCCACTGTGTTTGCTCAATTTCTCTGGTGTGATTTCGAACTATTATTTGGCAAATTTGGAGATTGTTGAAACTATTTCAAGAAATGAAAAAAAACATGTCATGTCATGATGGGGAGTTGAGTCAAATCAAACCAGGATAACACTTTCAATGTGAACTGAAGTGAGTTATCGCTCTTATCAGACGCCTTATAGCACAGTATCTTGGCAACAGATAACACTTAGTGGATAATTGGTAGAAAAATTATTGAGTTTACACTAACTGTGACTGTTTCGTAGCTATTTATAACATTTGGGAAGTGAAGTGTGTGCGTTTTTATTTAAAAAAGACACTAAGATATTGATGGACAAACCTTTGAAATTCGGTCTTATTCGCGCATCATACCCAGACGTGCGACCCATGAGCGAGTCCAGAAAGTCTGATGGAGACATGTTGGAGGATCTGGAATCGTGCTCCTTGGCACCCACAACTCTGGAATGCACACATGGTGAGAAAAACCACTTGATCAGGGAGAAGTCACTGCTCAGAAACCAGGATTTAAACCTTATCTGTCGCCTAACAGCTGCCTGGGAGCGATGGGCGCGCACAGAGAAACTAGAAAATGTGTTAATGTGCACACACGTAAGCTATCAGATGTAATTTCGACGACGTGGATATCTCCTTCAAGAGAGGATTAATCTGTTCATAATGCAAGATTCAGACACAGATACCACAGCATGTTGTCATTTTAATAGCACCGAGGGAATATTGTTATGGCACTCAAGACAACAGAAAATAATATCACTATGTGCGTAAATATCACCACAGGCTCGTTGTGGTAAAGACAAAACCTGCCAATGATATACACTTAATGGATATTTCAGAAATTGTGTGGATCTTACAAAATACTGACAGCTAAATCCATTATCAAGAAATTGTGGTAAAATAATGACTTAACTTTAGTATATTCTCATCAAAGCATATCTTTGGAATGAAAAAAAAAATGCACATCTGTTTCTCGTTTTTTTTCAGAAAAAGAAAAAAACTAAACCACCAAGTATCTGTGTAATCTTTTTTTCCAAACTTTAGTGGGGATATACAATATATTCACAATACATGAAATCAAATAAGCTGCGTTTGATGAATAAATTGGCTTACCTGAAGTTGTTCGTCTCCATGAAATATGTGAATAAAGCTGCCAAAACCTTAATGAGGGAGTGATTCATTCCTAGTGGTTTTCCCATGTGCTCACTTTTCTATTTCTTCCATATGTTTATGTTAGTCAAACACATAATCCAAACAGGGACTCGGCTTTCTTCCTGACCAGGTCGTTGGCGTTCGGGCTGTCTTGTGTCACACAAAAATACAGGAGACATTCCTCAACGCGGCCGCAGATCATAGTTTAGTTTCACGAAACTCTGACTCCCCAAAACGTATCGCTCGAAGCGGAGGTGTGAGGAAACATGAGTCCTGTGGTCAGACGACGAGAAGATGTAACTCCAAGACGCATCGGCCGGCTGCTTCTCTTTGACTGAGATCTGAAGGCTCAATGTGTTAAGACCACACTGCTGGCCTGTGCTGTTACTTGTAAAGTGAAACCGTTTTCAGGTGGGGAACCGTGAATGAGTAGGAGAGGAACGCCTTTTCTCAGTTCAGCATTTGGACAGCTCCCGGTTCCTTTACGCGCAAGCGCAAGGCTTTTAAAAGTGGTGGACGTGAGTTGGGTTTTAATAAGTCTGATAAATGAGGAATGTAATCACCGCGAAAAAATTAAAACATGATCTCCTGAATGTGTTACGTGAAAACAGGTAAACAGGTATTTAGTCTGACAAGATTGTCTTGACGGGGAAACTCCAAGTGCGCACAGCTGCGCATCAGGATTTGGCATCTGGTATTTTTTCCTCCGTGTTATTCTTTTTAATTGAGGGCAAGAATTTACTCCAACTGCCTGGTTGAAATTGGAACTTCGACCACAATCAATAATTGTGATATTTTGAGGATGCTTTTTAGCTAAAGTCTTGATTTATAGCCCTCCTGTAGGCGTACAAGATAATATTGACTGGATTACTGAGTCCGACTTTGACTGTATTTTTACGCCCCCCCCCCCAATCTCTCTCTCTCTCCCATATTCACGATTGTACAAGGCAACCTACATTCTCGCAAAAATGAAAAGTGTAAACAAAGGACGCACCAGCGAGAAGCCGCTGGGAGAGTATTTGGTATCGCGGTTGCCCTGGAAACAGATTTCCGGGGCACATCACTGGAAACGCTGAAAGGTTGGCCTCCTAGAGCGAGACAGGAGAGAGCTGACTGACAAACACAGACGGCAGGAGATATACTACAGGGTGGCAGAATCCTCAAGGTGGAGAAACTGGGGCTTAGGCCACTTCGCCGATTTAGTCATTTTACTTTTGTTCAAAAGCTGATAGTATTGATCCAGAGGTTGGATAGGGAGCTGACTGTTTAAGAATATGAGTGGGTTTAGAGTCTTCTTGAACCATGGGCATGAATGACTCATTTCACATGAACACACAGGCATGTGCCTTGAAAGAAGAACCTAAACTTGGTAAAAAAAAAAAGAATCATTCACATCAAACCAACCCCAGCCATGGTGTCATGAGATTTCTCTCATACTACATGCTTTGACACTGTGACACACATGGGGCCACATTATACTTTAGACTGATACTTTGTAACTGACCAGTTAACAGATCACCTCAGTTTGGCTGAGACAGACTGAGGTGGAGTCATCCTCTTTCCTTTAAAGCGTCAGACCAAATTACAAGTGGCAGATTGTATCTCATGCTTGGAAATGTATGACTTGCTCTTGTCTGGGGATTTAACATCAGTGTGTCAACAGAAGGCGCGAGCATGGCTTTTTCTACACTATTGCTTGGCAGCCTAAATGCTTAATGCCCCTGTTAATTATTTACCAAATGCTTTGCTTTTAATTAACAAACAAACTTTGTCTTGCACGTGGTTTGAGAAGCAGTTCTTTCATGCGTATGACTCTAATGTCATAGAGTTATAACCAAAGCCAAATTAACATATATAAAACCAGATATCTTCTTTAATGAATACATTTCCAGCTACTAAGAACCAGAATTTTCTGCACACTTGAGTCTTCAATTTGTCATCTCTGAGACAGCTGCAGTTGGTATGTCGGTGTAATGACAACCCGCAAGAGCTTCAATTGGCCATTAGTTTCCATGAGGAAAGACTTCAGGCCAGGTAGGTCACATAATTAAAGAAGAGCAAGTCAAATCTGCGTGTTAATGAGGGGAGAGATGGATGTGAGCTTCTTTCTTTCCTTTCGCATAAAACAGAACAATTCTTTGGGCAAGAAGGGCCTGTCTGTATCCACAAAGCTATTAAAATTACAGTCTCAAGACAGGCCGACGCACTATTTTACAGCTGCCCACACACAACAAAGATTGGTCGCTATGCTGTCTGTTATTCTGTAGGGAATTAGGGGTTTTAATCATCTGGTTTATTATGTTGATATTGTGCTGCAAAAAGGATTTGCAGCACAATTCATAACTAAGAAATGAAATCAAAATGTCTCCTTTTGTGATCTCTCTGCTGCAATATTTGCATCTATTTTTGTACGTTGTGCTTTTCTTTCTTCTTCTTTTTTTTTTTTTACAAGGAAGAGCATGGTTAAAGGAAGGACCTGCTCGAAGCTCCATTTAGTCTGGGTAGGTGGTTGTCATTGATCCCCCCCCCCCCCCCCACTCCCCAGTAACTGAGGAGCTGTGAACTGACTAGAGAGCTCGCTTGGAAACAACAAGCAGGCTTTACCACCAACATGTTCATGTGCACTGGACTGGAGACAATTGAGAGCTGGTGAGTATCCATCGCTCCATCGATTCCCTGTATCTTTATCCCACTTAATGACTTTTTGGCTCTATAATTCAACTCATGGAGCCGGTCTCAGGCCTAGCAGGGATCGAGAGAAGTAACATGTGGTTGAAGATGTTTTGATGGCAGCATGCCGAAGGAAGAATGCAAAGGGTTTAATGAGAGGATTCTTGAAGAGGAGGAAGGATTTGAGAATTCTCCAGTGCCAAAACACCCAACACAATTATCATAAGCTCTCTGTCATTGCAAAATGAAGCTATTTTAAGGCTCCTACATGGCATGATAAACTCACTTAGATTATTGTGGAGTGCACACATCCTGGCTGCAAAGCAGACACATGCACAAATGTTTTCTCTTGACAGATAATAGGGGCTATAAAGTCATCAGAAACTACAGGTGGGTGCACAACCTAAATGCTCTTGAGGGTACTAGTCTTTACAGGTCCTGTTTCTCCTCAGGCTAAGTGGAAAGAGCAATGGTGGTCTTCACAGAGACTCGTCTGTCAATCACAGCTTTCCCCTTATCAGTAGGAGCACACTGACAGGCACAGAGCCTTTCTCCATCACTGAGCACTGAAAACCCACTGATCCCCAGTCTAGACCTTGCATGCATCCTCCACAGCCCCTCCATCTCTGCACATTCAAACAGCTAAAAAAATAATGACACAACGTGTTCACAGTGTGAATACATCATCTTGTACGTTAACAACTCCGTCCAGTTTGTTAAGCAATTACTCTTCAAGCGACAATAAATCCATCATGTTCTTGCTCAGATCTACATGTTGGGATGTCCCCCCCCGAGTTCAGTTTTTTTATGCAGTCACCCAGATCCTGAGAAGGACACATGCAGGTGCCCTTTTTCGGGGGGGTTTTCCTGGCCAGAGTTTGCTTCTTGTTGACACTGGCTGAAGATTTATATATTTCTAGCTTGCAGACTCGTCTTTCTGAGCATTGTCACTGGGGCTCTGCAGCTGTCAAAGTGATGCAAGAATAGATTGAATGCAATTCAACTGCTTATAACTGTTTTCCATTTTTTCCTTTCAGAGGAACTTAGATGTATGTTATGGGACCAATTACCCATGAGAGGGACACTGGCAGAGCAGCAGCACTTGTTCCCTGGCTTTTATTTATTTATTTATGGAAAAACAAATCTCTCCAATGGAAAGTGCTATGCTGAATATTGATGTTTGTTTTTTACATCTATGTGACAGCTTTTATATTCTGGTCCCGGAGCCACCCCTCATGTCTTTTTTGGGGTGGACGTAACTGAGGAAAAAGAGCAATTGTCTACCAATTGGAAGGTCATGGTTTGATTCCTGGTTTTCCCAGATCAGTTGTTAAAGTGTCCCTGGGCAAGACACTGAACCCCATGTTGCATTCATATGCTGGTGAGTATATGCAATGAGGAGGGATGGGGGCACTGTGCATCCTGTAATGCTGTATGAACAATGAAGTGCTGTATGAGTATGTGTTGCTAAGAAAGGAAGTGCTATAGAAATACATTACATTTAATATTTACATATTACCAGGAAAACAAACTTAAGTGACATTCCCAATCCTTCTGTTCTGTCCTCTGACAAGATGATCTCACACTGCTTCAATAATGTTGAGGTCCAGGCTCTGGAGAGGATTCATCACTCTGTAAGACCTTTTGCCACTGACTTTAAGTCCAGTACTTGTGTCATTTGGCATACTTCAGCCTTTTCTCCCTGTTTCCCTTCCTTAAGAATGGCTTTTTGACAGCCATAGCCATGGAGACCATTTCTGATAAGGCTTCAGCAAACAGGTTCAGCTAAAAGGTCTATATGCATCTTTCGGGCCCTGTAACAGGACTTTGCTAGACTTTCCCCCCTTGATTCTTGAGGATATCACCTTTTTTTTTTCATCATAAGCTGCATGCAGTTTTTAGGTCTTTTGTCCATGTGTTCAGTCTCTTTCGTGAGCTGACCCTATGAGATTGCTGATTACTCTGCGAAAGTTCTCAGTGATCAAACATCAATATTTCTTGACTAAACACGTGCCATGCTTCGTCTCTCACTCCTGATGTTTGTTTAAATGGTCAGACTGGTTTACAGTATTTACAGCTTTGCCACAACTGCATTTACTTCAAATTTGCTCCCATATTTGATACAACTGTATTTTTCAGTGTGAGTCTGATATGTTAGCTTCCCAAATGTCCTCAAATCTTTACCAAATTAAAATGTTATTTATTCATTATTTCAAAATCTAGCCCTGTGTTTCTAGGTGAATAGTTTTATATATTATTCACAGGGCTGGGTACTACGTGATTAGTATTCATGCAATGGTGCACACTTTGAGTGCTAAATGTGAATGTAAGCTAGGGTTATTTGAAAAGGGGCAACACGGCATTCACGAAAAATCCTGTTAAAAAGGCTCAAGTGAAACATTGAAATCCTTGTAATGGTGGCAGATATTCAAATGAACTACCAATTGACTTTTCTACAGCTGTTATGGTTAAGTCACCTTTCAGTACACTACAGAATTCACCACTTCACTTCTTCTTTTTAATGTATATGGCATTGTAGATTAGTTAACATTCAACATGCTGTGAAATGTCATAAAAGATGCTGAGGTGGCTGTAGCTGAGGGGAACAATGGTGGGGGCTTCAAAAAGGTTTGATCCCCAACATCCCAGGCCACTTTTCAAAATATCCTTGGGCAAGATGCTGAACTCTCCATTACCTCCGATGTGTATGTCATTTGGGATAAAAGCATCCACAACATTATTTGTAATGTAAATCTCAAAGAAGATGATTTTGCTGCCTGACAACAAAAGCTGTCAGGCATGAATATCAAAGCTGTGGATTTCACCATAACTTAAAAATATCACATGTATTTTGGATTCAACTGCTTTGCTGATAATCCCCAATGACAAGCTTTATATAAAAAATATTCATAAATTAATCGATCTTTTTAATGTTTTATCTCCAATAGAATAATACTGAAAGTTGGGTAGACATCATGAATTATCAAAGCCAGCCAAACTCAGTTTTAAGTTTGGTAGGCAAGAAGTGAAGCTCCGATCATCTAATGATGAGTGAGGATGCCTGATAGGTTCAACATCAAACAGGCATTTATCTTTGACTTAATATAAATAAATATATTACTTTTAGACTGTTCAAGATAGGAAATTTGATATCTTGATGTGAATTGAATTAAATCATTGATGTGCTTTTCTTTTTTATGTGTAAAAAGTTTTTGAAAAAATAAGAATTTGAAACAAGTTATTTTGAGAGCACCAAAGGTTGTTTCACAGCAAAATGAGTGTCAGATCTTTCCTAAAATCCAGTTTTTTTCCTGTGACAAACTTTCATTTAAAACTACCTGATGATTGCAAAGTTTCTTCCAAGCCTATTGCCATGGGAACAGGGCTGTAACTGTCTCCTCTGAGTTATTGTCTGTTTTCAAAGGATTCTTATATTGTTCACTGTGCAGGAAAAAAGAACCCTGTATGATAACGCCTTAAATTAGAGCAATATGATGAGCAAATAACCATGCATGTAAATCACACAATCAAGCCCATGTGTGCTTTCTTTTATCTTTTAAAAAGATGCATTTCCTTGAAAAGTTCACTCATGTCTGTCACCCTGGAGTGGCAGCGCTGATGGAGAATTATCAGCTGGCTGAAATGAGGAGAGCTCTAGAAACAGACTGACAAAAGATCATCTCATTTTATGAAGGGAACTATCTCGACTTGTGCAGGTTTGGCCAATTTGCCAACAAAAACCCACATTATTAGTGGAAGAAAGAGAAATAATGACATTAGTTTGCCCTTTTTAATTCCACTATTTTAATTGTGAGCATTGTCTGCTACAAGGTCAACTTAATTTTCGATTAATCTGCATTTCTAGATTGGCTTCATCAGCTAACAGCCTATTTAGCACCTCTGAAAAGCTGCCAGTAAGATTTATGAAGAGGAGTGGAAACTGATATTCCTAAATAAATTTTTGGAGCCTTTAGAAAATCCATAGTCGTGGAATCAGAAATTCTGAATCTTTAAATGTTTAGTCAGAATATTTTGGATGCTGAATATGTTTTATAAAGAGCATGTGTAATGGTTTACACGTAGTTACAGTGTCAATCATTGTCATTGTTCATCACATCTTTGCACTGCTTTCCTACTCTGGCACTGTTATCACTTTGGAACCATTTTTAGAACACTGTGGGGCAGTAAACACAGTTTCCATGGAAACATCACAGAGACACACATTGATAAGCGGATTGGAGCAGCTGTATTTCTCTGATGACAAATGAAACCTCAAAAGCTTGAGAGGGTTTCAGCTGGCGAACACAATTAAGCACTGTCCATATATTGGGGAAGAGGGATCCACATAAGCAGAGGAATCTGTTTGATTTTCTTTATGAGAAAGATAACAGACGACTCTTATCCGGTTTTGCCACAAGCACCCTCTGGATCGCCAGCCAGACGGTGGTTCTGCTTGTGTGTCTGGGAGTAGTTGCAAATGAGCAACATTTTCCAATTAGATTTTACCTTACAAATGGATATATTGATCTGTTGTAGCTGTTCTCATCAAGCTGGGGAGAAGCAATCAGGCACAGTTTCATTTAGCATCACTCAATACTCTGAAGCTGATGAAGAGCACAAAAAGACCAGACGTGTTTTGAGAATAATCATCCCAAAAATCGCAGTGTGAAGGAATTTAAGCAAATAGTGGATGGAATGTCTGACAAAATGTTCAATATCATTATTGAATTCATACGATTAACCGGAAGTGGAAAACAGAAAAGACAGCAACAAAATTAGGAACATATAAAATGCTTGAAAAGAAAAATGTAAGCAAAACAGAAACACACACAAACAGAACTCCAGATTTTAAAAAAAACCCTTAACAGGAGAACATTAACACAATATTTTAGAAAATACTTCATTAAAAGCAACAAAGAAAGAAAGAGAGAAAGAAAGAAAAAGAGAAAGAAAGAAAGAAAGAAAGAAAGAAAGAAAGAAAGAAAGAAAGAAAGAAAGAAAGAAAGAAAGAAA
>JBBBVU010000013.1:13847708-13862487 GCA_037177055.1 Atherinosoma microstoma
CACACACACACACACACACACACACACACACACACACACACACACACACACACACACACACACACACACACAAATATACAAGCATATATACAAGCATATATACAAGCAGATTTACAGGTAAAAGAAGTTCAAATGACAAAACAGGAAACTTAACTCTTTCTCTATTATGGAAAACAGATCAAATAATGATACCTTTTAATAAGGCTTGACACACTGCTTTTGTTTTTTTTTTTTGTTTTTTTTTATCTCTGAAGATGACTGGTTAAATATTTGCCTTTGGGACACTCTTGTGTTTGTCATGTTGGGATGATGCCCTGTTTGACCATGAAACAAACCATTGAGAATTGCCCACTTGGCCAGCAATGAAAAGACGGGATTGGATTAGGGGGTGCTCAGACCTCCTTGGATACCGGATACCAGTGCACTGGATTGATGGTGATTGGTTTTGTTTCTTTAAAGGCCCTGTTTTTGTGAAAAGCTGCCTTTTATCACAGAAGAAATGTTAAGCATGAGAGATAGTGTTAAAATCAGAAAACTCCTGCATACAGGCAAGTGTGAAGCCACTGATTGTGCTAATGTAAAGCTGTAAATGGTTGAGTAATGTGGGTCATTCTTGCCTTTTCGGTGGAGGTATCGATAGGATGTCAATAGGATGTCAATAGGTGTGATGTTTACATGATGAGCTTTTATTAGGGCAAGAGAAATATTCTTTATGAAACAGCAGGCATGTGGCCACAGACATATGAAAAGTCCTAAACTTTTCCTACAGAGGACAAAAACATCCAGTGACATGAAACTCCCATATCTGGATGTAATCTGTTTGTGTTTCGTTTTTCATTTAGGTCATTTTTCCTCATTTTGGTTAATTGGGTTGAGTTTGATTTGCACATCCTTATTACGTGTCTTTGCATTCTAGATCTCTTTAAGATTGTTTTATGTATCACTCTATTTCTATATACAACTTTTTTTAATACACATTCAGTCATTTTCACAACTGTGTAAATCTTGTAATATAATTTTGAGAATTTTTGGTTTAGCTTTGAGAATTTTCTGTTCATTCTGTGTAACTGGAAATTTTGCATGTCATTTTGAATTATTCTGTCATTTTGGTATTTTTTATTTGTTTCGAACAGAAAAAAAGCAACACAAATGAACAGAATGAGAAAAAAACAACAGTACTATAAAGTCCGAAAAGATGCATCTTTTCATCGTCATTATTGATTTGCATTTTTTTTTTTTGTGAAAATGTGGGTTATTTTGTTGCTCATTTGAGTTTATCTACTGTGTTGTAGCTCTTCCCTACATCGCTGCAGTCTGTTTACATCACTAATAGCTATTTGGTGACTCATTTGGGTTATTTTGTATCTCCTTGTGGTTATCTTGTGAAACATCTTGGCAGATTTATGGCACACTTCTTATTTTGTCTCTTTGCAGTCAATTCATTATGTCTCTCTTGAGACTAAATTCATGTATTTCTGCATCTTTCTCGGATATAAGTAATATTTCTCGGATAAAATTGGGGTCCAGTAAAAACTTAGGCACAGGTCCCCAGGGGCTTTGGCCCAGCAAACCTATTCAGGAATCTGTACATAAACTGAATAATTTTTAATCCAGAAGGTAAAAGAGGCTTTTAAAAACCTTCAATATCATTAAGTAGGTCGTAAGTAGTTTTTCTTTATCAAAAGAATGCTTCTCCCCAATTTTTATGAAAAACAAATGTCCACAAATTACACGTCTGTGGATAACATGAATGGCGCAAATTTGTTCTAGATTATTCCAGCTTTCTCCTGCTGAACTGTGGTGATCTTTAACCTGCAAGAAAAATCATTTCATCTTGTTGTTTGACCTAATCACGCTGGAAGTTTATTCACTCAGCTTAGTGACAACGTTTGTGATAACCCCGGTGTATCGCCTGGATGTTTACTGGACTTTGCGCACATGACGGAAGAGGAGATGATGAGCTGAACTTCTTGAGGAGGTGAGGAGGGGGCAGGCTGAGCGAGCACCCTCCTCCCATTAATAATCCCCTCTGCTGTGACGTCAGCCAGTTTGCCTATCTCCACAGGGACTCAGCATTGAGTGTTGGAGCAGCCTGCGGCCAGTGTGCATCCCAGGACGCAGCATCAGTGTAGCTGGGGTTCAACTCTTTCAGCTCATCGCTTTGAACTCGGTGCGCTTTCGGAAACTTGCAACTAAAATGGGTAAGTTTTACCTACAGAACTGACAGAAGGATGTTAGCCACAGTTTTCGTGAATAGCCTTCAATGCGCTTCACAGAGGGCTGTGCAGCTCCAACTTTCGGGGCGCGTAGACTGTTTTTAACAGTGCAGAACTTTTACTACGCCTTGAATTGTGGAAGGCTGTTTACCTGACCCGGTTTCGTAAGAATCGGTATTAGAGCAGCCTGCTGAAGCAACCTGAAGAAAGCGATTAGAGAGATTATAGGGATTCCTCCAGTGAACTCTCAGCGAGTCTGCGGAGGTGTTAAGTCCAGGTCAGCTTGCTGTGTTCACTATCTCTTCCAAGTGGTTCAAAAAGGCTATTAGTAGCCTATGGATATTTTCAAAAAATGTGATTCCAAATTGGCCACGCCCTTCATTATCAGCCTCTATAAATGATTTTTGATCAGAACTGATTGATCACTCGGAAGTCATTACCTTGAAGGTGAAAGCTTATAGCCTGCATGGTTCCTAAATGAGCAACGCATGATGTTTTTCTGGTAAATAACGATTAAAAGTTACTGGAAGCAACGTACTCCGTGGCTTAAGCCTGCATGCTGTGAATGTGTCATGCCAGAGTGTGCATATGCAAACTGAATTTCTGAGCTGAAACTGTTCCACCTTTAAATGAGTTCCAAGTGTTGACCATCTGTGCTCCCATCTCGGGGTGCGGGGTTCATGGGAAGGCTGAGATGCTGTGGATGTTCCGTAACTTCACACTTATTGCAAGATTTTCGAGACTGATGATAAACTGTCAAAATTTTCTGTGAAAATATCTCCACTTGGGAGTCAAACAAGAAAATTGTACTAATTGATTTGATAATTATGAGCTGTTGAACTGGGTTTGGGCAACATTTTATAGCGTGTGCTGTTTGCCTCAGTGGAACTGAGGCTATAGGGAAGAACACTGTGAGAAAGTGTATCAATGCTCATTAATTCACCCTGAAGCTCTCACAGAAGCGCCTTTGTGCTCCTAATTTGGAGCCGTTCCTTTGTGCGACTTCAGCGGCTCTTAACGTAGAGAGAGAAGTTCACTGAATTGCAAGTTTCATAGCAGATGCCCTGTGAACTAATTCCCCACAGACCCTTATTGACTGTCTCATAGAGGATATTACTCTGCATAGCAATCAACCTTTGTGCATTGTCCGCTCACTAAAGCTCCCATTTTGTATGCAAATATTCTCCAAGGCCCCTCTCACGAAAAATAGTGTAGCCTGTTGTACACATGAGGAGACTCTTGTTGCTTTTAAAGCTCTTTCTGGACACACTGCTGTGTTTCATGTGAAATATCTGCAAAAACAAAGGACAGATTAACTTTGTGCAAGACACAGTCCAACCCAAAAGAAACAGGATGTGATTGTTGTGTGGAGCTGTAAAGTGAAGATATCGTTCAGAAATTATGTAACTTATTTGATTTTATGGCAACCTTCACCTCGCAGAGGGCCTGCATGTTTGTCCGAGACAGTCTCCTCCATCCATGCCCCGAATGATTTAACAGAACATTGGCTCTGAGTGAAGACTGTGGGAAGATAAGTTGGCTTCAGTCTATTGTCAAAGAAGTCATTTGGTGTTGGCTCTGTGAGCCCATTTGGCAGTATTTTGAGAAATTGTGGCTTTAGAGCCACTAATTATTTAGAATCCAGCTAATTATGTGAATAGAGTGCTAGCCTGGAGATGGTGTTTTCTTGCATGTGATGATTGTGTTTTTTTTGGCAAGTAATCCTTCCTCTGCTGCAGATTGTACATCATCAAAGATTATGTCTGCACTTTTTCTGTATGTGTGATTGAAATTGTTGTCAGTGATTGGGGTACATTTGGGAAAATCAGCGCAGAACATTTCAGTCTCAAACAGGGTGGAAGATAAATCCTGTTTTACTATATTCCTTTAGATAGTTAAATCATGTGCTTGACATTTATGACAGAAGATCCAGTTAATCAAATACAGCAAATTATGGACACTGTGTCTGTTTTCCTTCGAGCCAGATCTTAATCACTAAAAATGAACGGGCTGTTCTTCCGTATGGAAACTTGTGAACTTTCCAATCACAGTTTTTGTATTCACTTCAGTGGTCTTTTGGAACAGGTCATCAAGTCTGGGTTCAAACCAGATCCAAATGTTACATCATTGTTTTTTTAGAGATTCAAGAGAAGGAGAAATAATCCTAGGTGAAAGTGCATCTAATTGAACCGATTGCTGTATTTCTTTGACTGAGCTCGAAGTGCGCTTCTGTTCTTTTTTCTTTGGGGGGGGGGGGGGTTGCTGACCATCAGTGTTTCTGAGTTGTCAGGTTTGTGTTCTTCAATACTGTGCCTTCCTGCTCCATCTAAGCTAGGATGTCTGGAAATTGTAACACCAGCGACAACTGTTGCGGACTTGTGTGGTGAACTCCATGTGCTGTGACCCTGCATCCTGAGTCAGAGGAGAGGAAAGACTCTTGACAGCCAAAGCTGGGTCAGTTAGGGTGTTTTGATCCTCATGGAATCAACAACTTGACAACCAATGGGCAGAGCAATAACAGAGACCGATAATTTCTTCCTACTTTCAGTTGACTCATGGTTTTTCTGCTCAGAGGCAAACTGGAGGTCACAAGCACATTCTGCTGCTCCTGAGATTTGCAGAGAAAAACAACACAGGACTGCAAGAAAGATCACTCTGGGATGCAAAAGTTGTTGCTGTCTGCATTGATTTTATTTCTTTCTGACTTCAAAAACATGTCTTCTTTGAATTTCCAATCTGAAATGGAGTTCAGTCCATATGAAATATGTGTTAATCCATTAAGACTAAATTCACCCTTCTTTGTCACCATCAATAATCCCTAAATTGCTTTTGATTTGCTATCTTTAATTACGGCAAAGATCCTCCATAATGAGGTTGTTGCTTTCATAGTTGCATGATTTCTGGGCTTCTTTCCATTTTGGCATTGCTGATGACTGAACATCTTTGGTGACAGTACAACAGATGAGACACATACAGTACTTATTGCAACTATGCAGCTCCTAAAAAGAGCCCCCTTCATCGTTAATTCAAGACTGTATTCATCTCCTCTTCTCACTCCACTTTGTTTCTCCTGAAATCTCTTTTCTTCCTCTCTCTGGGCTTTTTTAATCTCTACTGCGTCCCTCCAACCCTGCAGGTCTGCCAGAGTAGTCATGTTAATTTGCTGAGCTAATAACTCCTCTGACAACAAAGAGAGCCTTTGAGTATTGTGACAAGAATGATAGAAATAGAAGTTCCTGGGTGGGTGTGTGTGTGTGCTCAAGCATTTGCCATTGACTGTCACTTTCGCAAAAAACCTACTGAACAGAAGGGATGCAACATGGTTGTGTGTGAGATCACCCTTACAGTCAAGTCAGTCATTTTGCCACAGTTGGATACCGGATTACTTAAAAATAGTCCTTATATGAAGAAAAACACAGCTTTTAATAGTATGCTTAAACAGTTGAACCCTTGTGTTGGATGAAATAAAGGCAATATACAATCTTGCCTTTATCTTATCTGCACACTGCAGAGAACATGTGTTAACACCTTTTAACTGACATGGATGGTTTCCTTTTCAGATCGACATCAGTTCATGTATACAGAGAAAAATGGGGATCATTTATAGTGGAGTAGCAATCTGCATCAGTGTTTTGTTCACAGTCATATGATTGTTCCAGAAGGCCTCTGGGGAAATAATAGGTCGGGGTAAGCAAAGAGATGCAGCAGCTGATGAACATTTACTCGTTGATCCAACAGGCATTCAGGCCGGCTGCAGTGTTTTCTGCTATCTGTGTCACTCTATACAGCCACATTTTCAACAGCACCAACATGAACAGATTAATATGCCTGAATATCCTTTCTCTTTCATTGACTGAATAATCAATAATATTTTTCCAGAATGACCAGCTCTCTTTGCCTCTTTGTGGTAAACAAGCCCATAGATCATAATGCATGTAGTAGTGAAGAGTTATCGATCAGTACTTGACACAAAGCGTGGCCAAACATCAGCAGAGAAACTCACAGGACCTAATTCTTTCACTCTGATGGACAGAGAGCCATGATTTGCACCACAGTGTGCGAACCATGGCTGGTTGAAGAAATTGCCGTTTCAGATCAGAGTTACTTTTGAGGACTCACTGTGCATTTTAGTGATGAAAAGCAAAGCAGAAAATACACGGCTCCTCTGGACAAAAAAAAAAAGGATCTCAAACCTAAAAATCTGTCTAAACTGGACTGTAGATTTAAAAAGAAAACAGCACATGCAACACAACAGCAAATGTGCCACTCGTTTTGGTTTGAGTGTGTGTAGGCTGCAGGCAAAACAAGTGGGTTTGTGATGCTTTGATGCTGGTCTTTTTACTGCAGGTCTGCCACTGAGCGTAACCATGTGGAACAGTTCTAACTAATTCAGTTCTGTCAGATTGTTGTCTGATGACTCATCATATGAGTTTGTTTTGAGCACACCAGCCATGGAGACCATTAGATGTTTTCAGCCTTTCAGGCAAGCCCTTAAACTTGACAACCTGGCAATAGTTGGACATGTTTGGTTGGACTGAAGGATGTTACAACTAAGTGATATGTTCGTCCCCTATTATGCCTTGTTGACACCACAAGTAGTGTTTGGAATAGTGCTTAAAGAAGCTGATTAAATCCTTTCGAAATGCCTATAGTGGTGTGTGTACTCTTGTTGTTCTGGGGACTACAGTGTATTCATAACCAGTCTAGTAAGTACCACTACCTCCTAGGAATCAAACTTGTAACTATGAAAACATGATGACATTACATTGTGTCCTACAGCCTGTGCTGGTCCAACTCAGTCTGTAGGTTACAGTGTAATTCCACGGATTTCTTAGATGATTGGACATGTTTTTTTTCCCTCTTTCTTTTTGTACTGGACCACAGGAATCTGCCCGCACAGTGAGACTGACAGCTAGTTGCCAGCTGTCTTGCAGGCGGGTAGAATTGGCCAATCTCAACTTCTTTTGTTCACAAGTTGTTGCGATCACTTTCAAAGCTTTCATGTGACCCGTTACAGTTGGTAAACATGTGTTTACATAAGGAGAAGGTAAACCATACTCATTCTTGTATCTATTGAAAATTAGCATTTGCAGCCAGGGTTGTGTTCTCATCAGTGCTGATTGAAGCCTTTAAATGGCCTACCAACTTCTACTGCAGTCACTTGAGATCCAAAAATTGGAGTACTGTTCTTTTTTTTTTTAAAGAACTAGCATAGAAAATTATTTGGGAGCTTGACATGACCGCAGCTCACATGTAAAATTACTTAGGTGATCTGAGAAGGAATAAAGGGGCGCCCCCTCAAAATGACTTCCCTGCAAGGTCCCCTGTTGGTAGTGAGAGCAGAATGTATTAGTCTGCTTTTCAACGGTGGGAGCCTATAGGATTGAGCTGTTGGCTGTGTGCCCACTGAGTGTATTCAACCCTCCACAGATAGGTCTTTGTCCTCAGCCCTTTAACGCAGCTGCTAAACAACCGTAAGACAAAAGCATCTGGGGTACCCCAGTGCACCAATGAGAAATGGTCTTCATATGAAGAGCTGTGCCAGACTGCCTGGGACCACTGGGATGCAGCCAAACACAACACTTGGGATGAATTAAGCTGCAATTTAAATGAATACCCATGAAACTCCTTATGTTTGTGTGTAAAATTCCTTTGAAGATATGTTGAGCTTCTGTCATAATTCTGTCACAAATCTTGTGAAGATATTTCCTCAAAGCTTGTTGTTTGGCTTTCTTATGATGCAGGAAATGCACATGACTCATTTGTGCTTTTGTTGTTGTATGTGGTGCGACATTTTGATAGTTGGAGGAGTCATTCTCTCCTGCCAGGAATCATTTTCCCGACCAAGAAAAAAAGCTTTCCAAGTGAGAGTTTGCATTATCTGCTTATTATCCTTCAGGGAATGGCTTGATAGACAGGAAGAGGCACTTCTGCCAAGCAGATGAAAATCTGCAATAGTTGAGCTTTTATAAGGCGACAGCTGCAGGAAACTCAATAGCTCAGGGAGAATATTTGGGGAGGTTGTTTTCCTCAGACGCAGACAGTTTGAAGGTTTGATAAGATAGATTTAATTTTGACAAATTTTACTAAAAACTAGATTTAAAAAATCTATTCAATTGGATTTACATTGTTTAGTAATGTGTAATGATTTTACCGTGCACACATTTCATGTTTTTCTTTAAGCTTTTTGTGTCACTCAGTGTAGGTTTACTACAGGGGAAAGGAGAAAAATACCAGCTAACAGCAGCTTTAGGGGAGAGGAAATCCCAGATGTTTCTGTCTGAAAAACAGCTTGGCCCTGTAACCACACACAGACCAGAGGAGAGATCACTTAGCAGTATGGATCTTGTAGCTGCACTACTGATAGGCCTCATAAGTCATCTTAGCTTTTGGCCTCTACTGGATCGGAACACAAAACTGTAACAGTAGAGTGGCCACAGCTGAAAAGAAATGTGAAGAGCAGAGCATCTGGAGAAAAGGGCAAGCTTTCATCAGCTGAAAACATGCTCCTCTGTGTAAAACAGGTCTGATTTGTTCCTATGTCTTACATTTGGGAATATAACATGTGAGGGTACCTTTTTTAATTCAGTAAATCGCTCCATGTTTTATTTATTGATTTATTTTTTTTGCATGGCTGCTGTATTCATTTCAGTTTTCAAGAACATACAAAACCCACAAAACCCACATATCTGGGAAAAAAAGTTCAAGTAAATAATTTTTTTTTTTTTTATCATGAATTCATGTATGAATTTGTATCTGAATTTCTAAAATCATTTATGATCTTTAACATCTTTTCTGGGCCGAATGGCATGGAAAGAGGTTGCATGCAGAAAGCTGATGTGTGTGTGTGCAATTATACATGCCTGATTTTCATGTATAACAGGGTTTCTCTGTTTGAGTGATGGCCAGTGCGCATATTACATCACTGAGACTGTCAATATTTAGACATGGATAGTCATGTAAAAACTGCATCACATGAAATGGTACCATAAATGGTTTTTAATGTCAAGTTTGATGGACATGATATTATAGTCTGTGCTGCTGGAGAATTGCCAATGTCGGTGCTTAAAGCAATAAAGTAATGGATTGTTCCACTCTTACAGAGGCCATCCAGGACTGGGTGTATACAGTACCACTAGAGAGATTAGCCTCCATCGTTTTCCCGCATTTGCTACTTATCAAGCACTTAGTCGTGAGTTTAAGGGACAAACACATCTCTGCAGGGGTGGAAGTGTCAGGTTCATGTTTCAAACAGCTCTCATGTGCTCACAGGATCCAACCCCAGGATATGGGCCTTTTAGACACCAGAGGAGCCTTGTGTAATAATGGCATTAAAGCGATCTACATGTTGGCTGCTCTGTTGTCATAGTGCTGACACAGAAGGGCCTGACTGCTTGAGAGGGAAAAGGGAGGGGGCTCCATTTAATAAAGGTTTTGAAAAGGGTTAAAGTCTCGGGTCAAGGGTGAGAGGTTGGGAGCGTGAGGCGGAGGACAATAGGACAACCAGGGGTGATGCAGAGAAAGAGATCCCCGGCAGCTGGGGAGAGACACTGGGGAGGATGGGGGGGCTGCTCATGGGAAGAACCACCAGAGATAAGCCGGAGAGTCTCGTCTGCTGTCTCCACGTCTCTGTGCTTCATTATGTCTCTATTGTATGGGTGTGTGTTCACATGCCCATGCACTCTGCAACAAGTGGGAAAATGAAAGTCTCTAGCTACGGTGTTATTTGCTGTCTAGGCAGCTGGAGTGTGAGAACTGTTAAGTTAGTAAGGAGTGCTATCAGTGGATGGACATGTGAAATACATATTTTCATGCTACTCTCACCTGATAAATTATGCCCTAACTTTTTTCAGAAATTTTTGCATGTTTCTCAAAAGATATTGGCCTCCACAATTTCACCAAAACCTTATAATGATTGTTAGAAAATCTGATTTGGACTTTTTTATTCTCATATTTAGTTTATAAAGAGGGGGCTCATGGGCTTTTTTTATCTGCTGATAAGACTTTTATAATTTGTAAATTCTGTTAACATGTGCATATTTGTAATGAAAATAGCACCAACAACATCATTTCTGTCATTGACTCTTGTCGCTGTCACAGATGTAACCGAAAAACCAAGTCGCTGTTCTTTGTTCTGAGTTAAATACAAAAACTCTTCCAGTGATGGATAATATTTTTTAAGCATTAACACCAGTAACAGAAAACCTGTGGGTACTGGTTTAGTTTCAGTGCAGTTAAATGGATGGTTGTTTAATTTTGTGCATGCTTTAGAGCCACAATTACAAGAAGAGGGGTACATTTTTTATAATGGGGGGGAACATTTCAAAACTTCTAGATTTACGTCTTTCTTTCATTGCACTGATTGACTCTTTTGATTTCAGACTTAAATTACTGGATTTTTTTTTTTCATGCTTTCCATTTAGGTTTTGATATGATGACTGTTTCTGTCCAGCCAAGCCACGATAGCCGTATCCACAGTCTTGCAAGTTAGAGGGGCTGGATAATAGGAAGCATGTGTATGTCTTACTTGCAACACACTGGCCAAAACCACAGTGGCTACAGAGGTGCCAGAGAGTCAGGGTTGTGAAGTCATTTTTAGTGGAGAAAAGAGGCTGGCAGGCATCTCAGAGTGTTGCTCCTTCTCCAGACCTAACACGATAGAAATACTAACATATAATTAGAAGTGCTGAGTCAGATACACTGGCCATTGTTTGGCTAAACACTGGGGAGAAAACGTATACAATGGCAGAGGAACCAGGACATTAAGTGCATATCTGGGTCAAAATGGTTGAACCCTGAATTGCAGACATAGATTTTTTTTTTAAGTATACTGCAAGAATTGAGTGTACATGAGTAGGATGTCTTCCTGTGGTAGCATAAAGAATAATGTGTTGCTTCATGGGATGATCACACCACAGATGGATGAAGGGGTTGGTATTTTTGAGGTTTGATAATGGTCAGTTAGAGAGACATGGTCTCAGGTTTGTGGGGTCCACAAATTAGATGTCAACTTCAGAAACATCTGGTAAGAATATGTTTTTAAAGCATGGCTAGATGTCATATAAGATTCAAAATCAGGTTTTAATTGAAGGTCATCCTTCAATTTTAAATGGGCTTTTGGACAAGTGGAGAGACAAATCCACTCAGTCTACCATGTTTTATATTTACAGTCCTCAGGATCAGGAAAATAATCCAAATGTACTGAAAAAGAAAATAATAGTTTTTTTTGGAGCCATGTACATCATGTCTCTTTGAAGGTTACAGGAATCTGGAATGAATGACTTCCGAAGAAATTATTAGAGATAAAGTAAAAGCTTGAAAAGCCTCTACTTACCCTTTAACCTTTACTCTGGTGAAAGACTGAGTGTATTTCCTCTGGTTTCCTTTTTCTGCTATGCACACAATGGGGCTGGAGAAAAAAAAAGGTGATTTTTCTTTGCTCATAGCTTTTTGACGGAGCCAAAAGGAAACACGAGGCTCATTATTAGTCAGACCACTGAGGTTTTTCATCTCACTCTCCATATGTCTTACTATAATAAATAATGGTTAGCATGCTCGTTTTTTCCATAAGGTTTATTTTTATGCTCATACATCTCAGATTTTGACATGGGTTGCAATGGTCTGTTCAGTCATTATGTGGCTTATAGTAGCTTGATTTTTATGGTGAGCTTGATGGACAGGCTGTAGAAAATGTTATACTAAATTCTTAGGCAGAATTTGGAAGCTTTTGTTCTACAGTGGACTTGCAGGGAAAACGGGTCAGCAAACAAATGAATAGATCTGTGTAATGGGTTTGCTGTACAGAGTTGCTGTAAGCCAATCAATAACCCAGATTCATGCCAAACATGTAGGGAGACATACAGCAGATCGACCTATGAAGTGGGACTGGGTTTAAAACTAGGTCAGTAACAGTCCTCAGGAATGAAACTCACTGACTGCAACAAATTGCCAAAACAATGTTTACAAGAATCTCAAGCCCCAAGACGGGGAATGTTTTTTCCATGAGCGCAGCAAAAATGTTCCATGATACTTAGGCAATCAGTTTGCTCTCTAGTTCTGGCTTTCTTTTAATTTCCAACAGACATTGACCTTCATAATGATTCATCCCTCTTATGGCGCTCTCCACACACCCATTTGGCTCAATCTGTCCTCTCTTTTGCAGTGAGCCTCTCTCAGGCTGTTTGTGGGTGTGAGTGGTGCTTGGGCCTGCGTTCAGACCTGGTTCCCTGAGAACTCCTTCCTCAGTGTAAGCCAGAGAGGCTGCAGGTCTTTATGGGTGACTGAACACCGAGGAGCATTAGGGCCCCCAGTCTCAAGGCATGAAAGGTTGACCCACAATGAAACCTGCCTCGTTTGTATAAGCTCCATCGTCATTCAGATTGTGTCCTCAAGTAGGGGAGTGGCCCAACTTGATGCTGAGTCTTGAAGCAGCACTCAGGCCTCCCACATTCATATGATTATTCCCACAGCTACTGAGCCTGTCAGTGGTGAAACGGAGTCCAGTCGTTCTTTTCCCCTTTTCTTCATGTGGTTTAATTAATTCATTTGGTTCTACTTTGCATAATAATTTGTCATCAACTTGCTTTCAACCAGAAAAATGTGGCTAATGACTCACGTTGGAGTACATATTTCTTTCTGTTTTTAACCAAAACGAGCCACTTGCCAGTACCATTAGACACATTCCATATTACACACAATTTCCTGGATTAACTTTATTAGTCTTTCATGTTTGCAGCCTGTCAGAACGCTTAGTTTTGTAGGTGTCTTGGATCACAAATTTAACAAAGAAACACTTTGCATGTGCTCATTTACATGTCTACAAATGTCAATTAACAAGTTGTAAGTAAGACATAACCATAGCACAGAGCACCTATATGAGTGTACTGCTACTCGTATGTTTTACACATCTACACTAGGGATGTCACAATTACAGATTTTCTTGGTACGATTATTGTCAAATAAATAATCATGATTTTACGATTATCCCAATCATTATACGTGAAATAATTCCCCAATGTAAAATCACATGAACACTCCTTGTAGGTCTTTACGTTTTTATTAGGGCTGTCAAAATTAATGTGTTAAATCAAAGAGATTAATCAGTGGAATTAATGCACTTTCTTTTTCTTTCACACTACATAAACAACAAAAGTATTACTCACTAAAAATCCGAATTTGGCATTATCTTGGGCTTTTAGGTGCTTTATCACAGCAGTGAACTGAATCCACCAAAAAACACTTTGCCCTCCTTATTTATGAAGATCCTGACAGTTTTCAAGCCCTACATTCAGCGGATGGCCGCAGGATGACTCATTTGATGCATTTAACTTTGTTTTTGTTATGTAAAGTGAAGTATTGAGAAATCTTTACCATGATGTAATCGTGGCATTTGATACCACAATTAATTGTTAAATTAAATAATTGCGACATCCCTAATCTACACATCCATAAGGATGCATAAAACATGCAACCAAGTATGTGTTAAGTATAGAAACATGGAAAATGTTTGGATTTGTGTTTTGGAGAAAGGTTGTGAGAGAGTTTGCCTGCATGCACGTCTTTTATAATTGATTGTTAAAAGCAAAGTAACACACAAATGGATTGAAACTTCTGCTGAGACAGTGCTCCAGAATTTCTTTTACCCTGTTGTCGGCCTGTTGTGCTTGAGATAGAATTGGAGGAAACTCCAGCTGTATGCCGTGTCACACCCGATGAATTTTTTATATTTATCTAATATTTATTTGATAGTTGACATCGCATGGTTTGCCATAATGACGAGTCGCTTTGCTGCAGAAATCCTGTAGCTGATGGTGTAACGTCACACTAGGCATTCAGAAACATTCTTGTGTGATGTATTATGTGAAGTTCAATGACCCATAACATAAAACAATAATAGCCACTCTATTTAGCAATGCTGCCAAGTAGCAGTTTTGCTGCTAAGTATATCAGTGACAGAACAATAGAAAAAAATTCCTGTTATTAAAACAACCATTTCCCTAATGAGCACATTTAGCAGATGTGTAAATAAATACTATACACGCTCAGTTTGTTTTGGACTTTTGCAGCAGAACTTTTTCTCAAAGGCAATTGATTATTTGGGACTTCTGTGTTTTAACTACAGTACAAAGTATAATAAATCCCAAACCGTTTATTGATTCCCGAGGTATATTTGTAATTATTTTCAATAAAAACCCTATTATTTATTGTTTTGGTACTTGAATTGAGAACACATTATAGTAAGAATGAAAGCACATTTTGACCAGGTCTAATGTTTTGAATTTCCTTTCACACAAGAGTAATAAGCATTTTGCTGACCATACACTCTTAAAGGTTTTCAGATGGTTCACTGGAACTGTTTTGATTTTGCAACATGCCTGTAACATGAATCAGCTTTCTTGGCTTCAGTATGGCACACAAAGTCCTGTTCAAAGTCCACCTCATTTGATGCTTAAGTTGAGCTTCGAAGCCCAGCTACAACTAAATTAACTGTAAACACACACACACACACACACACACACACACACACACACACACACACACACACACACACACACACACACACA
>JBBBVU010000013.1:13862587-13876972 GCA_037177055.1 Atherinosoma microstoma
ATATACTGCAATCAACTGTTGCTGCTACGTATGGATTGAAGTCCCAACCTCATTGGGAAGATGTCAGTCCTCCAGGCTTTTACAGGGCTTATTGTAGAGACCCTTAAAGATTAGTGTGGCAATTGTTGTTGTGGGATCCCCATGAAGTTCACTTCCCTGACCCCTGAGGCTCCCCTCCCCTGCTGATCCCCCTCATCTTTGAGGTCTAGTATTCGTGAGAAGAGCCCACTCCAGCTCAGTTCCAGTAGTGCCCCCCTCTGCTGAAAGGCCTTTCTCTCATTAGCATGCCCCTGGGGCTCCTTGGTCTGTTGTTGCCAAACAAACACAGCCAAGTTCTTCTTCCCCATCTCCCTCACTATCTTTTGTCCTGTCATCTCTCATCATCCATCTTCACTGTCTCTGTTATTCATAACAAGTTGTTTCTCATTCTGTCCTCCCCTTGGCTCTTATTTCTCCCTTATCAACTCTTCCATGCCCCTCTTGGATTTTGTATTTTCCTGCCTGTATGGTTCTGTTTTTAACATTTTCACGTGATGTTTCCTCTGTTGTCCGTACCATCTCAGAGGATGTGCTGTTTCCTTGTTTAGGAAATGTAGATTTGCCCTTCTTTCATGTGCCATCTGCATGATTTAGAAGTCACCAGATGGAAGGAAGACAGCGGTCAGGGATTGCTAATGTATGCTAAGAGAGCAAAGGGCAAAAAGTTGCAAATCAGAGGATGAAGGGCTCATCTTCAACCACATACTCCCTTATTCTCGGATTGAGATCAGATGAGAAATTAACGAAGGCAGTTGCGTGTCTATATCCTTTCTACTCCAATGTACAAAGTGTTTTGTTTTTTTTGCCACAACTGAACCAGAGCTACTGGATTTGTATTTATGGAGCTTTTTGAGATTTCTGAGCCTTAGGGGGAGGCTGAACTGAAAATTAAACCCAAAAAGTCAGTGCAAATAGAATAAGTTAACCTTTTAGTATGGGAACTCACAAAGTTCAACAAAATAACCTAACAAGATTTCTCTTTCTCGGAAAGGAACTGTGATATACAGTGAAGTGGTGCCTTCACTAAATGAGATAACAACATTAAAAGTGGAGGTAAGATTAAGAAGGAGAAAGCGGACATGTGGGAAGGAGAGTGAGCAAAAGAGGGAAAAATCAAGGGGAGAGAGGGAGAATTTGCTGAAAGAAAGCATTTTTGCTTGATGGAAGAAAAACAACCATGGAAACTCCATCAGAGGAAATCCAAGACTAGAGGCAGGACAAAAGGGGTACCAATGAGCACTTTCAAAGAGGCAGTTCTTTTCTTTTCAACATTGTGCTTACTAAGGATTTAACATATTCTTGCCTGCTTGGTTTCATTTCCCCATAGTTTGGCAGGTGTTCCTCAGTGAGTACATTTTAAATGTCAGAATCGATCGTTTTTGATGTTCGTATATACTAAAGTTTTCATATCCTGTCCAGTTTGTGCATCGTCACTTCTGCTGAATTGTCATAATTATGATGTTTTGTGTGCATTGCGCTTGTTTTATCATACAATTATATTGAGGCTTGGGAATGCTTTTGATAGACCTACTCCTGCAGCAAGCGGGATGTTATATTCTGGTGTTGGTCATCATCATGCAAGTGTCAAATAGGACAATCTATTGCAGATGCAACAACAGATCAATCGAACACCACAGTGCATTTGAGCTGTTCTTTCAGAGGAGGCCAAAGATGAATGAGGGGAATTGGAAGAGCAGGGACAAAGATAAATGAACCAAGCATCACCAGTATCAAAATATTGGTGGTTATTTAAAGTTATTTGTTTTTTTTGCACTAAACAGTCTTAAAACTGTCATCAATATTATGTATTTCATTGAACGTTCATCATAATGTTTCCCACATGTTAAAATCCAATTTTATTGACTAGTTTTTTTGTTGTACCACCTGTTCATCATCTCATCACCTTTACCCCAGTCAGAATTATATGGTAATACAGTATATTCTGGGCAAACAATCTCCAAATGGAGATTAAAGTATGTGTCTAGGTGCCTGATATTGTGTGCTAACATTCAGTAGAGATGGGACCTACTTCTTTTGGATTTCTGTTTTGAGTTTTATTTTCTTCAATACATTTCAAGTATTTAAGACCGTTGTCAGTAAAGCATGATTACTGCAAGGGTTAGCTCCTCTCCTGCAGGCACATCTTTCAATGTTTTTACTCTGCTGAGTCAATGCAGAGAGGAGCGAGCGGAAGTACTGGGGAATTGCACCTGTTCTTGTGGATGGTTACCTAGGAAGAGTCTTTGAAAAAGAAACAAAAAAAAAAGAAAGACATGATGTTGCTTCTTAGTTTCTCTCTGAATGATCATTTCACATGTAGACTAATCAGCTATATAATGATGATAATGATAATAATAATAATGGAATAAATGTATGCTTTTCAAGGCACCCCAACCACTTTATAGTGGATCCATTATTCAGTCGTTCCTCATTTGCAATCCGTGATGGTAGTCTACTTGTGTAGCCACAGTTGCCCTGAGGCAGACTGACGGATCTGACCATCTCCTAACATTCATATGCATTCATACATTATGAGTGACCATTATGATTATCAAGCTATCAGCTGCGGATCCCTCAAGCCCTGTAAGATGCTTGACTGGATTGAAATCTGGAGAATGTGGAAGACAATTTTTTAGAGTTCTGGTTCCGTTCCATAAACCATTCCTGAACAATTTTTTACCAGTGAGACAGGACACACTATCCGAGAGAACCATCAGGGAATACCAGTTCCATGAAGGGGTATGCTCAGTCTGCATCAAAGTAAGTCTTCTCATGTTGAAGCTGCCCAAAACCTTACGCTTGCCCATTTTTTTCTGCATCAACTTGAAGACTTGCCACCCATTCCACCCATTATCAGGTGCATGTTAACAAGATAAATGTTCTGTAAGTGGTCATGACGTAATGGCTGAATGGTATAAGAAAGCTTAAGTTACATTATTATTATATTCTTTATTCTGTATTTCTTGCAGATCTTATGTCTTTTATTATGAAGTTATAGAAAGAGGAAAAGACATTTTCAATAGCAAATAACCAGAGAAATTATGATCACATGACTGGGACTTTAATGATAATGGCTTATGAATAGAATTGATCTGACTATTCTTCATTCTTTGTTTACTTAACATCACAATGGTCATGTATTTATTTTCATTGACTCTGGACACATTTTAAATCATGTGTCATTAAACATATTGCCTCTTAGTTTAATGACCCTAAATGCACACTATGCATGCCTCCCTCAGGCCAATAACTATCATACACAGCCACTGTTGAGATGTCAGAGTTAGATATTCACTTTTGATAAACTTTGCATACTCAGATTTCCATCAACCCTTGAGACCTGCCATTATAGCCTTTATAGCATATTTAAGTATCTTTCCTCTCGACAGTGTGTGTGGAAAATGAGTCTCATAAATGTGCTGGCAGCTTGCCCCGATGGAGCAACAAACAACAATCTTTAGCATTAGCTGTAAATAGGCACATCTGTTAGCAATGAGCTTAGATTTCAGATTGGAACTGGAAGGTGTTTAAATGAAGCTGGAGTCCAGATTGTTGTTGAGGACGAAGAGGAAAGAGAGCTGCAACGTCTTCCTCCTAAATTGTGTGTTGACTGTTTGACAATCATAGATGCACTTCTCCATATAATATGAAGCTTGCATTTGTCTGTGTGCGCCATGTGATTGTTTGTCTGGAAATGTGTGTCTGTGTTTTTGCCTGCGATGGATGCCAGATTCAACAGTTTGTTTCAAAAACCTACCGCTCACTCAGTCTCATCTCTGTTGATCCTTCTCCGTTGGTGGCAGTTATGGAAAAACTGTAGACATTCTGGAAAGCATCCAGTTGAGCAATCAAGTGTTTGTGTTGATAGGCTGCATTTTTGTGATGTCTGAAGAGGCACGGCCAATTGCAGGGATTGGTGGTGAGTCTGAGCGAGTTGTGGTGACGCATGGTCGTACTAACCTGTTTGGAGGGACTGGGACAAACATTTGCAGATGGGAGCATTTCACATAAGAATATTTTTCGCAAATGCCATACAAAACAAAAAACATTACAAACAAAACCTTAATTATAGTTGTTTTCTCTTTTTTACTTGTTTTTTCCCCCTCTTTATAGTTGGTTTTTACCCTTTTGTTCCCGTTTTGTTGCTGTGTTTTCAGACCTTTTTCTTTCTGTGCCTTTGTCTGCTTCGGCTTTCTACTTGAGCTTGCCTGCATCTCATACCGGTCTTAATGGCCAGTCTCATCCACACTCTGGCAGATTTGACAAACAGGATCCTCCTGGAGTGTTAAAAGGCTGTTATGGTCCATTGTGGCTACACAGCGCAGAGTGCTGGAGGGGCACACAGGATGGAGCTCAGTGGTGGGCTTGTCCTGGGCCTCCAGCCTGTGGGCCGGAAGAGCAAAGTCGTGGCTCACTGCTATTCTGAATGGCCCCTGAGAGTCCAGTGTGATGGACAGTCTGGGGCTGCACACACTGCCCCTTTGTATCAAGCCTTCTTGGACTCTTTCTGTTTCATTTTTTTCCTCTGTCTCTGTCACACAATGTCACACACTCACTTTCACACGCACTTTTTTTTCCTTTTACACAAGTGTCTTTTTTTCCTTTCCGTCCTCGTGATGCCGATGTGGCAATTCTAGTTTGTGCTGTAAGGCCAGATATTGTCATGACTAACAGTTAGTAACTTGTCTGTGTTTCTTGTGCTCTCTCTGTTCTTCATTCTATCTGTTCCCCTTTCATTCATGTTCTGTTTCAAGGAAATACAGCAGAGTTTCTTGAAGTGGCCAGAGGTCTGACCAGAGAGTATTAGTCAGGGACTGGGAGCATGTGAAAGTCATCAGAGGGCCCAATGTGATTTTCATTTATGGCGCTCTGTTTAGAGAGAGCTAGTGGTTCATACTTTTTCATATTCATCTGGGGGTAAAAAAACAAATCAGAAAATGGAAACATAAATGGTCATTCTTTTCTACAAAAACAATCTTTTTATTTTTGTGGTAGATTAATAGATTAATAAGAAAGTCATAGTTGATTCTTTTTGCAATTTTTGGATCCCTGATTACACATGGAAACAAATGAGTAATGTATTCTGCAGGATCAGTGTAGCGTAAGCCTCTCGTGTAATTGGATTCAACAGCTCCCACAGAGTCGTCCTCTGTAATGTAAAGTGACAATTTGCTCAAATGGCTGTCATATGGCTGTCTCTCTTATAACTGGCCGTGACACTTTGTGAATTTCACGTTGTTGCTGTCATCACATATCCACACATTAAACTACAGATAGCATTTTTATGTGAAATGCAGATAAGTGTGAGATAAGAGCTGCTTTTGAAAGTTTGTCTTCTTTTTACTTTGACCTGTTTGTAATCTTAGCTCATTGTAAAGAATTTCCAAGCTGATATGTGATGTGACCACCTGTGTCTGTGACATGAACCACTCTTCTTCCCGTGTATGAAACTGTAACCACCACATACCTATCTAGTCACCTATCAGTTGAGAGATAGGTAAGTCTTTATCTTCATATACTGTCAGTTGAATAACCACCAGTTGCCATTTTTTGAGCAGCTTCTGTATTAAAATGGCTCTTTCTGTTAAACCTCGTTTCCATTTGATGCACATAATAAATGGCATGCACAGTGCATTCACTTTGCACGAGATAAACATTATTAGGATTAGATAAATATCCCGTTGAGGTGAGATTTTTGCTGGGAAGTAAATAGATCATATTATAAAATGGGTGTAAAGGATAGAACCTTCTCAAAATGTAACTTTTTATGATTACTGCCAGAGAGATTCATTTAATCAGTGTTGAATTTGCCTTAACAAATCAGAATTAAAAACTTCAGGAAGCAGCATTTGCAAATGTTAAATAGTGTTTGCAACATAGCTGTACAAAAAAAACCAACAATAACAAATGGAGAGCTATAGTGGTGCTCAAAGTTAGCTGTTATTTTTTCCTTGGTTTTTAGTCATGTTTCCAGCATTTAGGTTAAGTTAAATGCATCAATTTAAGCTTTATATTCGTTTCTTTAAAAAAAAAACATGCGTGAATGTCGTATTAGATTGAAATTGATACCTAAGTTTATCACAGTATTTCTCAAAATGAGATAAATTAAGTCAACAGTGGTTCCACCTGCTAGATGTCTCAACAAAGAAAAAAACAAACCAACCTGGAGTCAGGAGTTGATTCTGAAACATGGTGGCAAAATTAATAAAATAAACACATATCATCTCACAGACTGCAGTTACCTTGAAATGCCAGCTCTCCACTGCTTAAGTCTTTGTTTACTTTTGGTGCAGATTTCTGATCCTGACTACTGTGGAGGATTTCTTAATGGTGGTTTTAGCTGTCCTCCTGTCTTCTCTTAGGGCAAAAGGTGTTCATTGAACCTATTTGTAAACAGTTGCGGTCCTGATGTTGCAAAGCATGTCAGCTGGTCGGTACTTGGTCAGCCAGAGCAGAGTTATACTAACCTGACAACATGACTAGACCAGCTGTGAGAAGACCACCCTGGAGTTATTAACACCACCACCCAACAAAATCGATTCAGAGAGATATCAGCTGCATTCTCACCCATTATTGATAGATACTTCAAAAGCAGTTCAGTCTACCAATGTTTTATTCATATAATCCTTTTTACATTTTTAGATCTAGTAATATTCAGACAGTGAATACAGGCTCTCATGATAATATCTGGCATCCAGCACTGAGCTTCAGGGTTTTGAATAGTTGCTATGATGGGATGATGGGAAAAGCAATTTGAAACCATACGGATGCTTTCTAAATTAGACATTGTGATGATTTTTCCTCCATTACATGCCAATTTATTTCACAATAACTAATGTGGCTGTTGCTACATCTTTCATGTATGCGGCAATAGATATTAAGTCTACCCGCATTACTGATCTTATTGCCAAGGAAGAATGCTGTACGGTTGTGTAAACAGTCCTTGACAGTCTTGAACGGTGAAAGTGAGTTGACTTATAGCTGATATCTCCGACTGGATCAGAGCTGCCTGACAGCCCCATCTACAACAAAAGCAGCTCTTACTTTAAATGGACTGTATTTACTTTACAGCCAGGCTCTATATCCCATGGAGCTCTGTGATCTCCACTCTCCTTCCCCGATGTGCTCGTTGGAGAAATGTGGGCTGTGGCTGAAGTTAGCAACTCTGCTGTGGGCACACTCATTGAGTTGTGGTTAACACGCTGCCATGGCAACTCCTATTCACGAACCGTGGGATAGAAAGCTTTTTATCTCCCAGTACTACACAAACAGTCAGGATGAGGCCTCTAACTGCAAATGTATTGGTCTAGTAGCAGTATATCTGTTTTTAATTTTCTTTATCAGGGGAAAAAGCACAAACACAGATGAACTTTGAGGCTTCTCACCTCATGGAAGAGGCAAGCGAGTGGAGCAGATTTGTAGTTTTTCAACTGAAGTTCTTATGCTCTTTGATACACTGTCTTTCTTTTCCTACTTACTCTTAACATCCAGAATGGTAGAGAACAAAAGATGGTGTCCTAAAGCTACTGGTTTGGAAAGGACTGTGCATATGATTTAGCTCTCTCAGCTCAACAAAGCCTAAAAATGGTAAAATCTTAAGAAAAATGGTTGAAAGCAAGTCACAGTCAGGAAAACAAATTGTAAAACTCTACTCTCAGATGAGGCAGGATGAAGTAGGGTGAAGCTGGCACTTAGAGTTTACGAGGTTTTCGTGGTACACTGGAGTGTGTTGTTGTAGGGATTTGCTACATGCTTCAGATGTTGTTCATCAAAACAAGCATTACTGACACGAAAGATGTCACATGAGGGGAAAAGAAAAAGAGTTTACAGAGATTTTGGATCCTTATTAAATTACGCTGAAAATGAAAAAGCTTGTAATGATTATGGGTACCTATTAATGAGTGTCAAAATGTGGTCGAATTATGGTACATTAAAGGATTTACAGTGTTATTGATAGTGCTTTTTTGCAGAGATGGATGGTGTTCAAATAAGCAGTTATTAATGTACATCAGTCAATGCTACTACATTGTTATTGCTAGGTTTTTATGTAAAAAAATACAATATGGTGAATTTTGACCAGCACATCCTGATTAGTCGTGAATTCTAAGACTGAAGCAAAACTGTAACGTTGGAAGCTCCAAACCCTTAAACAGCCTAAAATCCACTGTAAAGGTGTGGGAAGGGACCTACTGGCTGTTTGTATCTGGGTTAAACATTACTCTTTACACACAGTCATTTGACCGTTGTGAATGTAAAAATATTGCCTGTAGCTACCTTTTAAATACTCCAGTTACAATGCAACATCAGCAGTAGGTGGTAGACTTAAAACATAAACAGGCATTGACCTGGTTGTCCTATGACATCCTGTTAGACACATGTGGGTCTGATTGGAAACACACTGTGGCTGTTTACTTGCGGCCACAGACACTGCATTGTGGAGAATGGCTCCATTTTTAAGCCATAAGAACACATTGGATGAGACAGACCCATCTGGGTCACTTCTCTCCCCTCATGCTTAGCTGCCATAGATTTCCATTACAGCTTGGCAGACACCCACTGCTCTGACCTGCTGGACAGCCATTAGTGGCCTTTAAGTGTAGTGATGAATTGTCACATGTCACATAAAGGCAGTATAGGTTTTAAAGCCTCAAAGGGAACGCAGGAAGCTGCTTCCACTGGTGCTTTTTGTTGAAGAAGTTTGGAAAGGAAGAACACTTCATCAACTATGATTGCAGACTAATTTTATTTTATGTTGAAACTTTGTCCCTTTTTATGTGGACATCATTTCACCTCATGGCTGTTTAAAGTAAAACAGTAAAGTATAAACATCATTTTATAAATTCAGGTTGTAGTTGACACTTTTCTCCCTTTTTTTCTTTTCTTTTACAGGTTGCTTTGAGTGCTGCATTAAATGTTTAGGAGGAGTGCCCTATGCGTCGCTGGTGGCTACCATCCTCTGCTTCTCTGGCGTCGCCCTGTTCTGTGGATGTGGCCATGTGGCTCTCACTGGCACAGAGACCATATTGGAAGCCCACTTCTCCAAGGTCAAGACCGATCACGCCATGCTTAGTGATGTGTAAGTGACCTCATGCTCCACATAAATTTCACATGGCTTGCTTTTAAGGCTTGTCTGAGAATGAGAAACATATACAACAGATAAGAAAGAGATCATGGTAAACTCTTAAATGTCTTAATAGGATCCATTACCCAATGTACTCAATGGAAAATGTGCTCCTAGGTATCCATCACAATAAAGAGAAATCCAAACTTTATACAGATAACTCTTAATGAGGTAGAATTTATGCTGGCTATTTTTAGCTGGCAATGTTTCTTATGTTCATCTCATCCTTTCGAACAGACCTAATATGGATGGTTTATCTTTTGCAGCACATCCATTAGTCCAAACAATGAAAGAGGGATGACTTTAGTCAGGGCTGCACATGTGTTTTATGTTGGGGTGGATTTGAAGTGCACTGTTTAATTTAAGGTGTCCACTGAGGCAGTTTGTCTTTTAGTGGATGATTTCCAGAAACATGCATCACCTGTTATCTCCACATTTGGGCTTTGAATCCCTCTTGACTCTTTTGAGAAGTGTTGACATTAACCATAATACAGCCATCTGTTTACGATTAACCAAGCCAGGTTTAGATTTTAAGGATTGTATGAAAAATGAAATACCGTATACATTCATTTTCCACAGCAAACAGTAGTACGCCGTGACAGTATGACAGTATACCTGACATTTTTAGAAGTTCTCTCCAGATGTTTGGTTTTAGGTGAAGACTGTTTTCAATCTCTAGCAGCTTCACTTGCACAACAAAGCCTAACTGTGACATTGCTCCCTAACAGAATACAGCTGATGCAGTATGTCATCTACGGCATTGCATCGTTTTTCTTCCTGTATGGAATCATTTTGCTTGCCGAGGGCTTCTACACAACTAGTGCCGTCAAGGAACTGCACAGCGAGTTCAAGACCACCATCTGTGGACGCTGCATCAGCGGAATGGTATGTTAACAAAACCACACTGCTGCATCGCACCTGATCTATTTATTTATTTTTTCCCCAGGACAATAGAAAATGTTAAACTTTATAGGAGTAAAGCTTGTAAAAGCTGAGTTTGATGGCTATCTGGTTTCTGTGTCCTCAGTTTGTGTTCCTTACTTACATCTTGGGTGTGGCCTGGCTCGGTGTGTTTGGCTTCTCTGCTGTGCCAGTCTTCCTTTTCTACAACATGTGGTCTACCTGTAATGTCATGAGGTCACCTGTGGCCAACTTCACAAACATCGAATCCATCTGCGTGGATGTTCGTCAATATGGTAGGAGAACACTGTCCAAGAATGCCTCATTTAGCATTATGAGCATGTTTTCTGATATTTCAGTCAAGTAATTGACAGAATATTTTTTAAAAGTCCAAAAATGAAAAAATGACACTGCCTGGCTTAAAAAAAACACATCACTACCTGGATTTAAGTAAGCAAATGTTCTGACGTTGCTCCATTTGGAGAGAATATACTTCCAGTTTTCTCCATCAGTTATTTTTTTCTTTGCTGATGACAATGCCATGATTCTTCAGGCTCACATAGAAGAAGAGTAGTTCAGGGAACATGAAACTTCATTTTCACATCTCAAACTCCAGATCTTTGGGATGTGCTGGAGAAGACTTTAAGGAGCAGTTTGGCTCTTGTATCATCAACTTGATTTTTTTGTGAAAAATCAATGCAACTCTTGTAAATAAATGTGACTTTGCAGTATCTTATCAAAACAAATCTAAACACATTGAATGTAAATAGTCTTGACAGCACTTCTGCATATTGTAAAACATATGAAGAATTTTTTTCCCCAAGAGGAGTCTGTGAAACTAAAGGAGAAACAAACTAAAAGGGCTCTGGAAATTCAATGTTACATGATCCTTAAAGAAATATCCAAATAACTTCTTCACTTGTGATAATTTTGGTAACTTAAAACAGACCAATTGAAAGAGAAACAGTAAATACTGATGTAGCAGAGGCCAAGACATCTGTACTTTTAGTCTGTATGTTGCTCTCTAAATCAAGTCGTTGGATGATGCTTCCCATGTTTTTATTCTTTCAGTAGACCCTGCCAAAATGGTAAATGCAATCCTTCTTTCACATCCCATGTTGACAACACAGACATTTCATAATAATTTGAGGTCCCCAAGCCTGAGCTTAAATAAGCCTATTGACATTTTACAACAATTTTTTTTTAAGGCTGCAACGTGCAAACTGTGAAGTTAAACGTTTTGTCATGTGTGAAATTGGTGGAATGTCTTGTTGAATCTTTGAAATGCCATTATCATTTAGAGCTTTGTACTCAGCAGGTATGAACTTGACAGACTTCAGCTCAAGATTTGTGTTTCATAGTTTTAGTCATGTTTGGCAAGACAAAAGGAAATTATTTGGTGCAGCAGTAAACCTTTGAATTCAATGGCTGCAGGAATTATTCCATGGAACGCCACTCCAGGGAAGGCCTGCGGATCCACGCTAGGCGACATCTGTAACACCAGTGAGGTAAGATGCCATTTCCTCTACATACATATTTATACAAATACATTGCAGTAGGGGCAGGTATCACTGGATGGTGCATCAATAACTATTTTAACTGAAAAAAAAAAAAAATCACAATTTTTTCCCCCAGTTCTACCTGTCTTACCACCTGTACATCGTAGCGTGCGCTGGGGCAGGAGCCACTGTGATCGCTCTGGTAAGCTTCCCTCCAAGTCTCTCCATCCTGTCCCTTTAGTCCATCTTTGCACGGTTTGTATCGGCAGATCATGTGTCGCGTGCTCCTCTTCTTGTTCTTTTATGGTTTGTGTAACCACACAAAGGATATTTAATCAATGGCTTCTCCTCAGCTCCAATTCCATTTGCTGTTTACCATCTGCTTAGATGCACATGGCTCTGTTTGTATTTCAGGATGGGTGGGACAGTGTGCAGTATGGCCTTGCTGTTTTTGTTTTATAACCATTTTTAGAAATAACACTCCTTTTTAAAAGAAAAACCATAAATCCACAAGTATGATATTGTGAAATGATACTAATGAACATTTTACTGCTAAAAACTGATTGGCCATTTTACTAACTTGTCACAATGTTCCTGATGAGGAGGTCACCAGCATGTGCTCTTACCACATTTTCTGTTTTCTTCCACCAGCTGATCTACATGATGGCTACCACTTATAACTTTGCTGTTTTGAAGTTTAAGAGTCGGGAAGACTGCTGCACTAAGTTTTAAACTGGTTTATGAGCGCAGTACACCATTTGACTGTGCTGAGTAGAGACAGTTGCCACTGACAACAAACAAACTAAAAAGAAAAACTATGAATAGAAAAGTCAACATCTCTCCATTAGTAATCACATGACTTGTAAATAGCTGATTATGTGCTTCTTTTGGTATTTGGTATGCAGGGGTTTTGCTTGTCTGAGGATACCTGATGAAAGTCGTCCTCAGAGTGGGGTGGTGCTTAGCTGACTGGTTTATAATTTTTTTCTTTTCTTTTCTTTTTTTTTTTGTCGCCGGCTTCTAGAAATATGTCATCATTGGACTTTATAGAAATGTGCACAGCTAAAAATCCACAATAGTGTTATTTATATTTGTAATATGTGAAGCCGGTTGTGGCCTGCACAAAGGCATTGACTGCATGAGTAATTTAGATGAGATAAAAACAAAAAAAGCAGTATTTAACATGCAGTGCTACACCTGCATCAGAGGACTGCAGTCAGAGCTGATTTGTAAATTTGTGCATGAAATTCTGAGGCACATGTGAAGCATAACTGTAACATACTTGTGCAGGTTCTTTTTTAACACGCCATTTTAGAAAATAACCTATGTTGGCAATGAGATCTGAAGAAGACATAGACTGCACCAAGCTCATATAGATGCTCTGAATTTATTCCATGAGGACATCTGATGACAAACATTGAAGGTGTTCTCAGGCTTAATGTTTCTGATCGGCAGATTAGCAGTTTAGTAGAGGATTAATTCTGCTGATATACATTTGTGAAAGGACTTGTGTCAGTGGTGAAGGAGCAGTTGCCAACTTCCTAGTCTTTTTTACATTCTTTGGTTTATTGCAAAGCCTTTGGATTTTGGTGCCAAACCATAAGAACAGGAAACCTTCAGTATTATATTTTCTTTACAATTAGACTCTAAACGCACTAAAAATACTTTTATCCGTGTGTGATATACTCAGTATTATGTTGACCTCTTGTATATTGTAGATCTAAAAGTAACAGCACCTCCCTACAATAGCATAGCACATATAAAAGGTCAGGCCAGTACAAGGGGTATACTTCTGCATGAGGTCCGAAGACTCAGATTAATTTCATGTATTATATAAAATAAAAGATAAATCCTTTTACTTTAGTGTAGCAAAAATGTATTTTTTCTATGACAGCTGATACTGCTGTAGCATCAGCTAAGAATTTGTTTCATTTCATACATTTTTCCTTTTATTCTTTCTCCAAGTGCCATTTAAGTGCCATTTTGTTAATTTTAACACTGAGCCTGCATGCTTACAACTTTCAGATTCTGTGATCTGTTTATAGTTACTTATATTCCATTTTTCATATATTTAATTTTCTCCCAGTTTTACAAGATTGTAGATTTTACTTTCTTTATAAAAATAAACAATCTTTGTTTACAAAAGTATCCCTACTTGGTCTATTTCTTGTAAAGCCTACAGTGATTTTTGAAATGGGTAATATGCAGAGCACAGTCAGGTTTACAAAATGCAGAATCTCATGCTTTGCACTAACCGCCAGCTTTTACAGCTTGCATGCACCATCTCTGCCTCTTGTCCATCACTTGTCCTCTTAATTAAAAAGTATCCTTTCTGTAGTACTCTGTAGCAATCAAGTAACTCCAATAATGATTGTAACTGTGAAGTTACAATAACTCTTTAACGGGTTTGTCTTTTTCATGTGATGTTACATAGTTTTTAAAGCTTAACTGTATGTTCGTGGGTGTCTGTGATTGACATACTGTAGCTCGGACTCCTGTAGCTTGCTTTGCATCTCTGACATGCTCACAAGCCATCCACCTCACCCTTCTCTTCCAGATCCACTTCCTCATGATTCTCTCAGCAAACTGGGCCTACCTTAAGGACGCCAGTCAAATGCATACCTACCAAGACATCAAAATGAAGGAAGAGCGGGAGCTGCAGGACATCACTTCACGCTCAAAGGAATGCCTCAATTCCTACACATAAGGATATTACACACCCGTGATCCCCACAAGCACACACACACACACACACAGACATAGACACTGAGGCCAACCTCTGTGGCCCTTTTGGACCAAGGCAACGCTCAGCTACAATAACCTGCC
>JBBBVU010000013.1:13877072-13888989 GCA_037177055.1 Atherinosoma microstoma
ACACACACACACACACACACACACACACACACACACACACACACACACACACACACACACACACACACAGACACACAGACATAGACACTGAGGCCAACCTCTGTGGCCCTTTTGGACCAAGGCAACGCTCAGCTACAATAACCTGCCAACTGTGTACACTGTGCACTACTAACCCAGCTCCTAACAAACTAATGCACCAGTGCTGCTTTCTGCACTAACTCACCGAGAAGTGTTTCACAAAGGTTCTTTCATGCTGATTTTTATTTTCCCATTTTGTAGGAAAATACAGATGAGTTCAGATACTCATGCTGAATCTCTCTAGCCCTTTTTATAGCCAGTTTTTGCTGGTGAATCTTGAGACATTGCACTATTCTTATGCAGCATGTACCAATTTAGCTTTACAGTCTTTTTCTGACCCTCTGTGGCCAGGTTTCAAATAGGGAAGGTACATCTTGTATTTTTTTTTGCCCTTTTCCCAATGTGGAAGGCCTTACATCCATTCTGAGATGGCATGTCCCACAATATTAACACAAGACAGACGTCATCAAAATGTTTACTTTAATTTTACAGAAATGAAGCTGGTCAAATTTAAAATGTACACCCGGTAAGAGTTCATTATGTTTGCTCCATATAGATAGTGTCCTTTTTCAAGAATTTGAGTGCATAACTATCTCAGTTAATCATTTGATTGTTGTTGATTTGGTTATGGATTTTAATTCGAAAGCCATTGTACAGCTGCTGAAGTGATTCCGAATATTCATGGCCTACATTAACACTACCTCAGGTGTGCACAAGTGTTTATGGACAGTGTAGGACAAACAACACTTCTCCCTTGTTAAAACATGGTTCTAAAATCCCATTTGAGAAACATTAATACGACATACAGTATCTTTTAGGGTAGCAATGACATAAATCAAGCACACACCTCAGGAGCTCCTCTGCATCCCAGTATTATAGAAGTAAACTGCTAGAGATAATGCCATAACTTGCTTATGTGGTTGCTGCCAATAATGAGACAGAATGTTTATTGTATTTAATATCCAAAAACATTGGTCCATTTGTATTCATTTAGACCATTAAAAAAAAAAAAAAAAAAAAAAGTTAAAGCTTGCTAATGAAGAGACTCATACACCTCTGATTGCTGATATAGTTGTAAGCTGTTTTGTGTTGTATTTGAACAATACAATCAAGATTTTGTTGATTTAGCCCTTCTAAAAACAAAAAAAAAACTTTAAAAAAAAAGCAGATTTATGTCCCATCTGCATTGTATTGAAAACAGACAGCGAGTTTCAGTGTAAGGGATTTTAGTGATGTCATTTTAAAGACAAACATTTTTTTTCTTAATTTTCTATAATTGCATTTTTTTTATGTGCAGTTATATTGTTTAAATAATTACTCATGTAATCTTATTTCTGTTAGCGGAGTTACAGAGATAACTTGTTTCATTGTTGCATGAAAAAAATGTTTCTGCAGAGACACGTGTGATGTACAGTTATGTATTACTGACATCAGTAGTAGGCAGTGTTTGCCCTTTTCCTTTTTTTTTAACTGAATACAGATTAACTCCTTTTACATAGCTGATTAGTTTTTCAGTTTTCTAGATTTTTAAAAAAAATCACTTAAAAAAGTATTACTTTGTTGCCTAATAGTCTACTTGTTTTCTATGAATGTCAAGGGCTTCCCAACGATTTTCCTGATAGCTTTTATTTCAGTTTCAAGTGACAATTACTTACATCAGTCAGTTAAAAACAGTTGTACAAAAATATAAAAAATGTAATTTAGCCAAAGTATGAATGCCAGTGTATTAAACACTTTATCCATGTGATACTGTAGTACAAAACCTGCATTGTTCCATGTTTAACAGGATACTGGTGTACAGCTGTCGAGCACAGATGTGACATACACATGAGGATGTTGTATGTCATGTCACATCTTTGTATGTTGTTTCCATTGAATGAACCAAAAAAAAAGAAAAGAAAAAAGCTGTCTATCAATCACCAGGAGGACATCAATCAACCAACAAGCACCCTGTCTGACTGGAAACCCCTTTATGACAAGACTCAACTGGCCTGATGACTGTTTTTATTCAAATAAACTGAAAAAGTTATTGTTTTAAATGTGTGTGTGTTTCTTGTTTGACAGTGTACAGTTAAAAAAAATCATTTGTACATATGCAATATATACAAAAAGAAAATGTAAATAGACATAAAGCAAAATGTTACAAACAAAATGATTCCTCTTCTAATTTTACAAGTATACAGATGCTTGTATAATTCTGCTTATGACTCTGGGGCAGTCGGCTCACCAGAAATCATCCTCCTCTTCTTTAGGTGAATATGCTGCAATACTGTGAAAAACAAATCGAGTCAATTAGTTAAAGCCTCGAGAGACGAACAACAAAGCCAAAAATAGAAAGGTATTTTTAAATTAACTCAATGTAATTCCAGAGCAAATGACAGCAATAAAAAAATACAAGGAGATGAGAAACCACAAAAGCAATTAACTGTTATTGAAAGAGGATTATGCGGCCTTATGCTTTTATTAAACTTTCCCAAAGTAAGTGCATGACTTTTTGAATTAGGAAACAGAAGTTGTTTGATTCATAAAGAAGTCATAAATCTATTAATATTCTATTTGGCCAAGTAAACAGTTTAGGTTACCTTTCTTCTTTTTCCTCAGACAAACTCTTGTCCTCTGGGCTCGTTTGTCCTGTCTCCTCTCTTTCAGGGATCTAAGAAAAACAAAAGAACATGAGAAATACTCAGGGCTTCTGCTACAAGTCTAAAAATTCTGAAGACAAACGTGGGTCCAACTTGCCTGCATAATTTGCTTCTCTCTTGCTTCCAGGACCATCTTCATGTATTTCTCCAGTGGATTTTGATCTTTTGCCTCCTCCTCATCATCTGCCTCTTCCTTCTTTTTCTCATCCTCTGTTTTCTTAACCTCCGTTTCTTTTTCTTCCTGCTCTGGTTGCTCCACCTCTTGCAAAAGCTGGTTATACAGAAATAGCATTTATACTTGCTTCAGGTTAGCATTTTTTATCGCATTTTAGATTTGAACAAGATGTAAGATAATTACAATCTCTTTCTCCAGTCGCTCAAGTTCTTGCCGTTCTCGCTCCTTGGCTTCTTCTAACTCCTTCTGCCTTCGCTCTTGTTTTTCTTTTCGCTCCCTTTCCCATCTTTTCTCATCGTCTTCTTCCATCCTGGCAGATTCACTTGAAGTCTGTGGAACTTCTGGAAAACATATTGACTTACATGAGTCTGATCAATCCTCTGGTTAAGATGGAGCAAATTTCAGAATGGCCTCTATATGACAGACTGGTACAGTCAGATTGATGACATACAGTAAAACATGGTTGCCCTTGTCAATTGGGGTCAATCAAGATCATGGGTCAATACTGGGAGGACAAACAACTCACCCGGCTGACCTTGCAAGTCTGTTGGGTCTTCTGGGAGGTCCTGAGGGTGGAGGGCGGTGGGGCCATAAGGGGCCTCCTCCGAGAGAGGGACAGCAGTGTCCAGGAGAAGCTGAGGAATGTGGCCGGGCTCTGGAGGGAGACATGCACAAAGAGATCTTTTGTGCTCCACCATAATGCAACAGGGCCAGAGGACCAGCACAGAATACATAATCAGCTGTCTTTCATCTTCACCATTGTGCGAGACCGCTGAAAGGACATTTTGGAGGCCAGTCACACACATAAAAAAAAAAAAAAAAGGAACTGCCCATCCAAAATCTATGATCTCCATACTGGATATATTGGATTTGTTGCAACTGAAAATACAAATATTTAATAATTTTGGCTTGAAATATTCCAGTATGGAACGTACAGAAATTACTTTATAGCACTTACGCACCACTCACTTCATGCATAGCTGTAAAACTGTGCCTTACAAATGGTCAAACAACATGCAACTAAACTATAAAAAGATTAAGTACTCTATTACAAATCTTATTCACTGCAGTTCCATGTCAGAAGGAATTTAGAGGCTGAACAGATTGGAGAACTAAACAGTTTCTCTAATTGCAGTTACAATGAAAACAGGATAAAAAAATGTATGATGACATGGTTGTACTAGTTTAGGTTACCTGATAATATCTCTGTGAGATCTTCAAGATTTATCTTCTCGGGCTGTGGGGAAGACTCTGAGCTTGAGAACACAGGCTGTAACTGTGGTGGACTGAGAGAAATAGGATAACATGAGGGCATTAATATTTACCACCTTTATGCAAAATATACAATGGATGTTAAAATGTCCTTGTCAAAGCTGTGCCAGATGGTACCTGGACTGATCTCGTGCTGTGCTCTTGAGCTGGGGGCTGTGAGGTGGACTGAGCTCAGGAGAAAAGTCACCTGTGGTTGCCCCCCCACTGAAGGGGCCATGAGAGATCTGTCTGTCAGATGGCAGCTGAGGGAATGTGACCGGGGACACAACTGCCTCTAACAGAGGGAAAGATAATTATTAGTCAAGTCCACTGGGATGGAGAGATCATTTTTACCAACACTTTTTGGACATATGAATCTAAGTGTTTAAGCAGATTTTGGGACATAAATAAAACTCTATACATTGCATCAGTACTGAAATCTTAAAAATAGTTCATAGGGTATTTCTTGACATAGAAAACAGTGTTATCTTATAATTTCTAAAGTGTTTGACAGGACAAAGCATTTTATAAAAAGGTACCTTCTGTGCTTTCTCTTTGAATTTCCTTTTTCGAAAAGGTCTTTGGTGTGTAGGAGGGGTGGTTAGATGGAGTAAAACGTTGGTCCTGAAGTTCATCTCTCAAAAATAAAGATTCAATCTCAAGGTGGTGCCTGTGGTCAGTGAGAACATTTGAAGGAGGCTGGTCTTCTGAGAAAGTAACTCTGTGCTGGGCATGTGTTGAGGTGTTTCTGGTGTCGTGGGAAACCAAGATGGGGGATCGGACTCTTTGAGGAGAGAGTTGTCTGAGTGACGTTTTTGATTTGTGGGTTGAATGGATGTGTGAATGGTGAGAGTCCTGTTTTCGAAGAGGGGAGTTGGGATGATGTGGAGGATATGTTTGCTGTGGGGAAAGGGGTCTTGAGGGAAGCATGTGTGAGATAATGGAGTGCACTGCCCTCTGCTGGTATTTCCTGTAGGCTTCCTCCAAGGTTTCAGCCTCTCTCTGAAGCTGCTGGATACGAGCCTTGGCTTCTGCCACCAGCTCCATGTCAGAGTCGGGAGGATCTATCCAAGGTGACATGTGTCCTCGTGAGGGCCCACCTGCTTCACAAACATCAACATGACCCATCCTGGCCCTCAGCAGAGCTCTGTCCACATAGATATCAGGAGGAACCAGCTTGTCAGTGCTTAGCTCCAGCACTGAGCGATCAACAAGAGAGGGCTTGGGGTTACGCAGTACTTCATTTTCAAGAGCTGTCATCGTTGATTGAATCACGAAGAGGAAAGGGAAAGAGGAAAAGGAAACAAGAGGGGTATTGAGCACTAATACAGAAGACCAACCACTATGAAAGATCCAAGAAAAAGCTTAGCTAAACTAATGTCTAAGAAAACATAAACATGCAGCTACATCTCAAATCTAGTTGCTACTACTGGAATGTGGCTTTTTTTCTCTTTTTTTTTTTTTTTACAAAAGTTCATATTCCAGTTAATGAAACACGTTGGGATCATGCTTGAAAATTGGAAATAATTTTCTCTCGTATGGGTTTTAATGGTTTACAGAACAATATTTTGGAAGAAAGAAAGCACCTTTGAGAAGAGATGAAATAAAGTTAACTATTCCAGTTATGGGTTACCAGCTGTAACATGCATAACTGAAACATGATTCGTAGTAACTAGCCACACTAAGACATGGGGTACATGCATGTCCCATCGCAGAGGACATACCTTGATGAGTTTGGCGAAGCTGCAACTTGATGTCCTCGACATGCTTAATCATCCACTGTGACCTCTCTTCATTGTCAATCAGCTGATCCTTGAGCTGAGCACAGCGCTCCACCTGCAGGAAAAAGATGAGGAAGTTTATTTACACACATAGGGAGGTCTGTGCAAAGTTTAGGTCACGTATGGATCACCAGGAACACATGTTTACGCAAACACTCCATTCTACAAAGCTGCATAAAACAAGCAGATCACATACTTTCCCACAGTCAGGAATCTGGTGTGATGGGACTGACCTCATTCTGGAGCTGTGCCTGCAGCACCTGTTTCTGGCCGTCAAACTCTTCCTCATCCAGTCTGCGAGCGTTCTGCAGCCTCTGGAGCTCTGTCTGCAAAGCCAATTGCTCTTTGGATGGTTTGATCAATTCTGAGAAAGAGATCATCGTAGTCAAACATAAATTCAAGCTAAAGCTAATTTTTCCTCATGCTTACTTTAATTTAAGATTAAAGTAAAGTAAAAATTTAAAAAAATGCTCCAATTTCACCATTTTGGCTGGATTCGATCAGCATTGGGTTTATCAAAAAGTGGCATATTACCATGTTTCTCCCTTTTGTTAGAGATGAAGGGAGGGTAACTACCCCCTTATTACTTTCTTAAACAGGAGGAATAAAGTATCCCCTAGACAGAGGTACATTTTCACTTTCAGTAAAGGGAGCCCTCTGTCTCTGCTCACACTCACGCCGCTTCTCATCTACCTCCCCTCACTTGCTGTCTACAAAGCTACAATCATGGCACAGAGGCCCCACATTGGCAGGCAAGACACATAAAAAGACTCGGCCAGAAGCAGAGGGACGGATAAGCATGAATGAATCACAGTACACTGAACTTCACGGCCACAATGGACCCAGACTCCAGCACTCTGAACACAACATGGGAACTGGATTTATCTCAATTATGAAAAAGAGAAAAAAGGAAAAGAAAGAACACTGCATATATGTTCACATTCAGAGTAAAACCTCCTTAGTTATACCATTATTACAGATTTAATGTGGATGTGGAAAATAAAATTGGTTCCTGAGGGAGTCTGCATTCACACCTCACCTGCATGGAGACGGCGGTTCTCCTCTTGGGCTTCCTCCAGCTGTTTCTGTAGCCGCTGCAGCTGCCCCTGCAGCTCTGCTTTCTGTCTCTTCATAATAGAGTAGTCACTTGTGCTCTCTAGTCTTTCCCTTAACAGATCATTCTGCTGAGTCAGGAGTGAAATCTGCTGCTGCGCTGTGCCTAGCTCAACCTGGTGAAAAACAGTGCAGGCAAAATAATCATTGACGCTTAAAGGAATCACAAAATGTTGCATGAAATACAGCAAATGTGATCTACAAAACAAATAATAGTGACAGCAGTCGCCATTCCCATTGATGAAGGGAAAATGATTGATACAGGAAGAACAGGGTTGTGATGTTTACCTGCATCCGTTTCAGCTCCGTATGAGCTCTGTTATTGTCTTCTAATTGGGAATTAATCACAGCTGCCTCCTTTTGGATTCGAGCAGTTTCCACTAAAGATTAAAATGATGTAAAAACAATTCAAACTAGGCCATCAGCAAACCAGTTATTGCCGTTGCGTTAATTAAAATACCTACCTTTGTTTCTGTTCTCACTTTCTGTAAGGTTTTCAGTTCTTTTGATATATTCCTCCTTTAACTCATGCTGATACCTTATTGTAAAAAAACAAAACATCCGTAAATCAAATAATTTGTAAAGACAATATTTGGTCAGGTGGATGGTCAGAGCTTCTATTGTATGATACAATTTAATCGTTCCTACTGATGGCTAACTAGCCAATTTTATGTTTGATAACAAGATTATTACTTAATACAAAAGTTATTGATATCAAATGGTATGCATATTAGCATATTGCTTCATTTATGGGTGTCAATATGTTTACTGACATTTCTTCTATAAAAAAATATTTTCTCTGACACTCATCAGCATTAATTTTGTGGGTTTTTGGCAGATTTTGTTAAAGATATAATAGCATATAAGAAAAATGTACATTGTACTTTGCACATACAATATAATGTTTTTACTTTAACTTAACACAACAGTGACACCCTCTGGTCAGAGAAAACTATCTTTAAAAATTACTTGAACTTCAAATATTAACAGAATAAACTGAATAGAAAGGCAACATGTGTCAGACCAAAAGAATATTTTTGTGTGAGCCTAAACAAAAGTGAATAAATGAGACATTGTGTGCCTGATATGAAAAATACCTGGAAAGTTCATTCTTCAGTTTCTGGTCATATGTGTCTTCCATAGTCCTCACAGCCAGCTCTCTCCTCCTCAGCAGCTCTTCAGTGGTCTTGACCTTCTCCGTGTGAATTTGACAAGTCCTATCATCGAACAAACAGAGACATTTGCTATGAACTACTAGCTACAACGGGAGAGCATAAAAAAAGCTCATTATAAACTTTATTATCAAAGATCTTACTTTTCAAAAGCTTCAATTCTCATCCTCAGATCACTTTCTCTGTTACGTAGCATTTCAATTTCTTTCAGCACTGACTGTCGCTGCATGTAGAAATTCTTTTCTTCAATCTAAGGAGAGAAATAAAAAAAAAAAAGAAAAAGCATCAGTTTAAATTTCTTGTGACTGAAAATCATCATTTGCAATGGGGCTCAAAATGCTGGTATAACTAAGTATCATCTGTCATGTTAATACAAAAATAGTTTACAAAAATAATAAATACAATGTCCTGATTTAGAAACAATTAATAACACTGGAGGCTCTGAAATATAAAATTTATTCTGCATGCACTCAAGATTTCTGGTGTATTTCTAGGTCAGCAATCACATTTAAGTAGACATGTTATTTGACCAAAAGAAGCAGCATTCAGATCCACTCACCAGAGACTTGTTCAAGTAAATAAACAGGCCTCCACTGTTCACCTCTTATACAAAAGGTTGCGCAAGCATAATGTCACCCACTTAGCAGCAAGTTATGAGGGGTTTTCTCAGAGTAAGAATCATGAGTAGAGTGTAGAGCAGAAACTGGAACAGTTTTAATAAAAGTGGGAACAGACTGATAAACTGACCACAACAATCGGGAGTTCAATACATCAAGCTTTGCTCACTGAGAGACAGAAAACCAATTTCATTACATATATCAAATTTGCTAAATAAGGGACATAAGACTCCAATTATCATAAATCTTTAGAAAAAAGTTGGTCTAAGGAGACAATTCGCATCTCCAAAATATTTCTCAGTCATGGGAACAAGGCCAAAGACATGGGCTGGCTTACACTCAAATCAAAACAAACATCTTTACAAGTACAATCAGACCAAACATAGAAAAACATAGAAGAATAAAATGTTAATACGATACCTCTTGCTGTTTTTGTAACTTTTCAAGGGCATTTTTCTCTCGTTCCATCAGTGCCTTTGCCTTCATTTCATAAGTCCTCTCCAGTTCTTGCTTCAACTTATCAAGTTCTTTATAAAACTTAGATTTTTCTTCTGTCCTCACCTTAGCAATCTCAACTTCTTTAAAATGTTGCAGCTTAAAAAACAAAACAAAACACAAAATTGAAGCACAAAACTATAAGAAAAACAAACGCATGATAACAAAACATTGCCTGGTACATATGTGTGTGTTTGTGTGCATACACCTTTGTGTTCATTTCTTTTTCCATCTGTGCTTTAGTCTCATTTCGATAGGCAGCCAGTTTTGATTGGAATGAAAACATTTTATCCTCCTTGGAACTGAAGCTCTCATATTCCTTATCAATCATTTTCATCTTTTCTACTGTGAATGAGAAAAAAACAACAAGGACATTTTGGGCACTATGTTGAAGGCTATGTGTTTAGTATTTCAAAAAGGTAGAAGAAGAAAAAAAAAACAGGTCTGTTTAAGACATCAGATTATCATACCAAGAGACTCGCCATAATTTGATAAACTGATTGTTTGAGTATCCACATCTTGGCCCAGGCTTTGAGTATGATGGTGTGTAAGCTGTGTTAAAAGGTTGAACAAGAACCCTGCAAAACACAGTCAATATATTAAGGACAAGACTCGAGAATAGAATCAATTATAAGAGAAGAATCAGCATGATGTGCATACCTTTATTGTGGTTTTCCTCATTAGACTGTTAAAAAAAGAAGGAAAAAAAATCTGTTTTATTGCAACATTCCATGAAATATTATGTCTTATTTATACTTTCAATCATATAATTATTTACCAAGAATGTGCAAAGGGCTGATGCAGGACTAATTTGAAGAATTTGGAGAATATCGTCTTTCTTGAAAATCTGGCAAAAATTAAACAGACCCCAACATCCTCATCTTCAATAAAAATCCTTATATTTCAAACCACTGTACTAACAATACAAATCATACACACCTTGTCTTTACATAAGCCACTTTCAGGGTAGAATACAGAAAGAGTGTACTCATACCCTGAAGCACGGAGATGATCCGCCACTATGTTGTTACAAGCTGAAACGAGAAGGGGTTCAGATTTCCCTGGTACTGGCCGGGGAACTGGTTCATTTCCTGTCAAAGGCGGATACTTTAATTCCTGGATGAGCTGATTCCGCAGCTGTGTCTGAATCAGACAGAAAGATAATGAGAAGAATGATGACCAAAGTTTCTCTAAGGTAAGAGGATTTGACAGGCTACAACAACGTTAAACGTAGACCTACTTACTTTGAGAGTATCAAGCACTCCTTTGTTTTTAAAAGTTTGATAAAGTCTTTTCCTAAGCTCCTCAGAGGACAATGCATCTTCCTTGGAGGACATAACTCATAACTGTTAGCAAGCCCCGAAAGTAGCAGAAGACAGCCCGGCGTCTTTGTGAACAAAGTTTTTCGCCTCTAACAACATTCAGGGTATTTCTAAATACTAGGAGACTTTTATCTTTCGGTCTGGGATACCTTTTCCCCATAGGCATCCAAAAAATGAAAATAAAATTCGCCTGTTTACAACCTGGCAACTAAAAAGCATCCAAGCGTCCCTTTCAAAGAGGCGTGCCTACAACGTTTAAACGCCTCAACGGAAATTCGTGTTACGGACAGGCTCACAATTATGACGTAAGAATAAAATACACCAAATTATTTTGTATCATTCAGTAATATTTTTTTTATTGTACAGTAATGTTCACGAAAGCATTAAAAATATTAGTCACTAAACTTTCGTAAAAAAAAACAAAGAAATAAACAGCTTTGTATATTTGGCTACACTACTGTTACGTCATGTTTTTGCGACAGTTCTTTTACCTTTCCAGGAAGCAAAATTAACAGGTAAACAAACGTATTTTCTGCTGTCTAAATTGATCATGATTGTGACTACAATGTGTTTTCATGTATAATCGCTCCAAATCATGTTTACTTCACACTCAAAACAATTATTTAAAGCTTCTGTCGAGCACTGCGATTAATATTAGCTTGCTGACTGAATTATTTACAATTCGGGCGATATCGACTTCATTATCTTGCCATATTTAATCCACTGACTGATCTCAATTGTTTTTAATTGATTTAAGGACATTTTAGTTTGGAAAAGAAGAAAACAAAACGATGTCTGGAAGCTTTTACTTTGTCATGGTTGGTCATCATGACAATCCTGTCTTTGAGATGGAATTCTTGCCAGCTGGGAAGCCTGAATCAAAGGTAACATTGTTCCGTTCAGTACACTGAACCCTACAGTTTGATGTCAAATCTTTAGAAGACAGCTGTAATATTTTTAAGATCGCAGGTAAATAAACTGTTCAACTGACAACAATACGTACCATAGTAGGCTACCTTAACGTGGCACACAATATTTACTTTACGTTTATGGATAATTATTATGTCTATTCATTTATTAACATGTTTAATAAGTTTTGATTAACTGACCACAGGATGATCACCGTCACCTCAACCAGTTCATTGCACATGCAGCACTGGATTTGGTGGATGAAAACATGTGGCTGTCCAATAATATGTACCTGAAGACTGTGGACAAATTCAACGAGTGGTTTGTTTCAGCCTTTGTCACAGCAGGACATATCAGATCGG
>JBBBVU010000013.1:13889089-13913900 GCA_037177055.1 Atherinosoma microstoma
TACACAGTATATATTATGAGATACTCATACAATTAGGCGCAGAAGTAACACAATTTTCACAATTTGGGCTCTGCATGCCACCACATTAGATTTGAAATTAAACTGGAATGTAATTGATATGCAGACTTTTAGGTTTAATTCAAGGGGTTGAACAAAGATATTCTATAAAGCATTTAGGAATTGCAACAATTTTTATGCCAAGTCATCATTTTCGGGGCTCAAAAGTAATTGGACAATCAACATTACTGTAAATAAAGTGTTTATTTTTGATAGTCTGTTGAGAATCCTTTGCAGGCAATGACTGCCTGAAGTCTAAAACCCATGAACATCACTTAACACTGTGTTTTCTCCTGTGCTCAACTTTTACTGCAGCTGTCTTCAATTGTTGCTTGTTTGTGGGTCTTTCTGCCCACCCTCTCCCTGAAATTCATGGTCGATTGGGTTAAGATCTGATGACTGTCTCAGCCATGGCAGAATATTAAACTTTCTTGCTTTGAAAACTCCTGGGTTGCTTTCACAGTATGTTTCGGGTCATTGTTCATCTGTGACATGACATCCAATCAACTTGGCTGAATGTGAGCAGAAGATAATTCCCTGTAACTTCAGATTTCATCTGGCTGCTTCTGTGTGCTGTCTCATTAATAATCACTAGTGACCCAGAGCCGTTGGAAGCAATGCATGTTCATGCCATCTAACTGCTGCCACCATGTTTTCAGAAGATATCCATATCCATATCCATATTTTGGATCACAAGCTGTTCTAAGCCTTCTCCATACTTTCTTCTTCCCATCATTCTGGTACAAGTTGATCTTATTTCTATCTGTCCAAAGGATATTGTTCCAGAACTGAGCCGGCTTCGTAAGGTAGTTTTTGGCAAAGTTTCATCTGGACTTTCTATTCTTGAGGCTGATTGATGGTTTGTACCTTGTGGTGAACCCTCTGTTTTTACCCTCATGAAGTCTTCTCTTCATAGTAGATTCAGATACTGATACAGCTACTTTCTGGAGAGTGTTCTTCACTCGGGTGGGTGCTTTTAAGGGGTTTGTCATCATTATGGAAAGGATCCTGCAAACATCCACCTCTGTTCTCTTCCATGGACATCCAGACCCTTTGAGTTCCCAAGCTTACCAGTTCACTTTCTTTCTCTCAGAATGTACCAAACTGTTTGTCACTCCTAACATCTCTATCTCTAAGATGGATTTCTTCTTTTCTTTTCAACCAAAGGATGGTCTGTTTCACCTTCATTTGACGACTCCTTTGACTGCATGTTATAGGTTCACAGCAACAGATAACAAATGCCACACCTGGAATCAAATTCAGACCTTTTATTTACTGGATTGATTATGGATTAATAAGAGATAGCCCATTAAGGTTAACTGTACAATTACTTTTGGTCCCTTGAAAAAAGACATCTACAAAACTATTTGAAGAGCCGTAATTCCTAAACCTTTCCTCCAATTTGGAAGCGAATACCCCTGCATTAAAGTTTACAGTTTGTCCTTTACGCCTATATTGATTACATAACTGTATCTTGAATATGTTTTGGTAAACAACTAAAGTAACTAAACTTGTGTCAGTGTCCAAATATATAGATATGGACCTGACTGTATGTGTAATGTATGACACAAAGACTTTCCACTATACATGATTCTACATGCACAATAGGGCTGGGCGATATGGCCACAAATCAATATCACGATATAACGAGCAGTTCATCTCGATAACGTTAGATGGACGATAACAGCACCTTGGTGCGCGGTTTCCATTCGCCATTGATATAATGTCAGATTTATTTATTTTTTGTCAAATATTTAATATGAATTAATTAAGACTGGGACCAGTGAGCACTGACTGGGCAGCCCCATTGTATTTTCTTTTTTTAATTTACCGGCATGGGCAAAATCATATCAGTTATCGTAAATCTCGGTATTGATAAACTTTCGATATATCGCCCACCCCTAATACATAGTATACTTTGAAATGAAAATATTGATAAAATGCTCAAATTTTCTGGTAAGACATTTAGAAAGTTTAATCAGGAGATAATGCTTAATACACTTATTTATTAGACCTACATCTGTAGTCTGGAATGTTATAAGGCAATGTACCTGAAAACTTTACTTGACCATACAGATAAAAATATATATATTCATAAATGATAGATTAATTGATGGCAGCTTAGAAGTCAGGAGTTTGTTGTTTTTAATTTTTGTACTCATGTTTAATCTTTTTTTGGCCTGGTTTGTCCTTAATTATTTGATGTACATGTAAGATTCATCATGCTGCATGATGTGCGACAAGAGGATGGAATCAAAAACTTCTTTAATGATGTGTATGATTTATACATTAAGGTAAGCCATCTTTCATGTGATCAAAGTTACTAAGAACAATATACCATTTGGCCTGTTTAACATTTTGACCTTTAGATCTAATAATTTATTTTGTCTTCCAGTTTGCAATGAATCCTTTCTATGAGATCAATGCACCGATACGCTCGACAGCCTTTGAGAGAAAAGTCCAGTTTCTTGGAAAGAAGCATCTCCTGAGTTAATATCTTCACACACAGATTTGAATGTATTGTCTATTTGTTGTATTATACTCAACATTTTTGTCTTTCCCTTTTACACAAAATGTTAAATGTGTTCAGCAGAAATGCCAGTTTGTATAAAGTATGTCTGAGTTTATTTTGGATGTCGTTTCTTTGACTTTTTGCAGAAAAGTTGAGTTTAGATATAGGTACCACTACCTTGTGTCGATTATTGATATTAAAGCCTAAAAATGTAACTATCTGAAAGTGCTTTACCAAATTGTGCTTTGACATGAATTCCTTATAATTATTATTATGTTAGTGTATGCTGGGCACAGAACCCTGAGATAAGAGCTGGTTGAGGGTAAGCCCCAGAGTGATAAACTACCTTATTAATGGTTATTCATACTACAAAACAAGTATATCAGACAATTCTAAGGTTGTTTATTCATCATTTGGCATACCAGTAGTACAACTTAATATATTAATTTGCAAAATAATTAAGGGGAAATGACTGGCCGCTTGTAGTTAAGTTGTGGCTAGAGACTTCCAGCTGCAAGCACAAAACAATATTAAGAGTGGTTTCAAAATCATTATTTAAAACAATAAACCCAGCAATGAGGACAGAGGACCACTCAGTCATTTCCACTACTTCATTACACTTTCATTAGGGAACATTTCTCCAATAGTCCTCAGGGAGATTTCAGTTAAAAACAGGTTACAAAATACAAAAGGTTTCCAAAAACTTAAATACAAAAAAAAAAAAAATGCCATGCATGTTAAGTTTGCTTCAATGTTTATTTCCTGGTAGGAAACATATGCCACAGTGCTTCTAGCACACAGCTATAATGTATTCAAGATGCAAGATGTGTGCAGACAAAACCTCAAGGTGCAAAAATCACAAGCATCAATTTGTTAGTAATAGAAATTAGTGCCATAGTTACTTCATAATTCACAAAAATAAAAGGTTATTGGGAGGTATATATTATTTTTTTCATTATGCAATTATTTCCAGAATATAAATAATCGGCAATCACTTTGCACAATCACATTTGTGAGTCAAGTTTAGAAATCCAATGATTGCACTCACCAAATAGTACACATCTAAACAGAATTTACCAGTCTTTTTGTTCTTTAAAGGAATTTAACATTTAACCTTTAGACAAGAACATGTGGAAGGTTCTATAGTCTACAGCTGATCTTGTGGCAAAACAATTTGGTTTCACTTCTTTAAATTTTTCCTTCAATTTAAAAAAAACAAACCCAACTTTCAGATGTGGCAGAGCTGAATCAATGTGTTAGTGATTTGAGTTTATTTCTAAGAAGACATGGAGGAATTTAGTGTTTTTTTTTTCTGTTTTAAGCCTAAATCCAACAATTGACATCAAACCTTCAACAAATCAAAAAGCCATATAATTTGTTTAAATAGGTTGTTACTACAGCATTGTACACCTACAGCCTCCTTACATAGCAGGCATGACAGATAATTATTAGTGACAGCTCTTGGATGTTATGAACAGCAAGTGGTAGCAGAGCGAGGCTTTCTGTGGAGCTTGACTGTGTCCGTGGGGATGAGATGGTCCGTTCTCTCATCCATTGCCAACACCCTACGTACTGCTTCCTCAAAGGCCACTGCTACATTAGTAGCATCCTTGGCACTGGTCTCATAATAGGGGTAGTCACCATTCTCCTGGCACCATTGTCGGGCCTCTTCAGCAGACACTTGCCTCTCTGTCACATCCAATTTATTCCCCAAGATCACAAATGGGAACTTATCTGGCTCTTTGACATCTGCGTAGTAGATAAACTCCTTCTTCCAGTTGCCCAAGTTGAGGAAACTCTGGTTATCATCCACACTGAAGGTAAGAAGGCAGCAATCAGAGCCACGATAAAAAGGAGTCCTCAAGCTGCGAAAGCGCTCCTGGCCAGCGGTGTCCCAGATCTGTAGGGTAACCTGGTGGCCATCTACTTCGAGGTCCTTGTTTAGGAACTCTACACCAATAGTGTGGAAAAGGTGGGCGTCAAACTTATTGGTAACATAGCGATTCATAATGGAGCTCTTTCCTACACCACCATCACCCAGCAAGATAACTTTCAGCAGGGATGTCTTTGTTGTCATGGCTATTCACTCCCGATTGACCACTGCAAAATAAATTACCTGATGGAAAGATGCAATGTTAGGCATATTTTACTATAACATTTCAAATAAACATGCTTTAAAAAATATATCAAATTTCTGTTCAACAGGGGAAAAAAGTTGGGCGTGTGTTTTGTGCATTGTCCCTCTCACCCCAGATTGATTTTGACCTCCTCCCCTTGTCCAAATCATGTGCTGTAAGCCCAGGTCTTAGGTCACATGCTCATTTGTTTAATGTTGATATAAACAGCCATAAAGATGACGTTCACCCAGCTGAAAGAGAGTGATAAGCAATCAATTTCCTGATTGACGGATGGTATGCATGAAAAGTCCCACAGCAACAAAAGGCTATCTGTCACCAAATGTGAAAACACTGCAACCAAAATATGAAGGCTTGGCTTGTCGTATCCTAAATCAAATTACCATATTCTACCACTTGAAATACTCTAAATTGTAAAGAGTTCATCAGTCTGCTAATAGTTGGCTAAGCTAGGCTAGCTTGAAAACGGGAAAACAAGATAACAGCTGGAATTAGGGTAATGTAATATACTAAATAGGCTAGCCCGGGTTCTCTTACAAACATGACTGCTACGAACATACCTTACAGTTTGCTCCAAGCGGTTTGGAAATCAAATATCAATCTGCTACAAAGCTGAAATAATATTAATTCATTCGTCTGACAGTTCCTCGCCTTAGCTCGGTTTGATTTAACGTCAGGTTGGAGTGTTTCCTGTTGAGCTCCGAAAGCACGGTGCTACCGCAGTCAGCTAGATGCTAATAACTAGCTAAAGATAGCTCGAGTGCCGTAGCGACGACGGACAGCCTCAGATCATGTGATCTGACCAGACAGAAACACAACCAACTAGAGCTGGGAAAACGTGTAAGATGTGTCAGAATCTAATGTTCTTAATTTATTTTCGTGAAAAAATGAGCAACCAATATTTGTTTGTTTTTTTCTTTCATTTATTTCTGACGTCGTTAGCTTAACACATTGGCTGCCAGCATTGAAAGTGTCTTTCATCGATCATGACACACTCTCCTTCACCGAAGCGCGTCAACACATACTTTGCTTTGCCAGAGTCTTCTGCAGTCCCCGCCCTCCCTTAAAAACCGCAAAAGAGGTATTTTGCTGTCTTTGGCAGTGAACAATCGCATTTGAAAAGATGTCAAAACACATCTTTGGCAACCAATGAGTTCATAAACTCTTCAAATGATAAAACATAAGCGAGTTACTACGTTTTTGTATTAAGAATGTTTTACCACCAGAGGGAGTGTTCCACACAAATAAGACATTAAAGCTGATCCTTACCAATTGAAATAGGTAAATACAACCTATTAAAACACATTTCACAGTGTCAAAATTTATTGGAACAAAAGCTAAGCCAAAATGGACCAACCAATACCGGATGGAAAAATACACCCCCGTGATTTGATGGCATGTAAGACCATGTTTAGTAAAGGTTCTGTGTAGATGAAGATGGATTTTGGTCCTCTCATCAACATTGCGTCAGGTTATCAAAGCTTGTGGTTCATTTATGTGCCGCTCTACTAAGGTCTCACCACGGCATTTGGGTTGAGGTAAAGTCAGTGGGTAAAACTGGTTTAGGAATGGCTTTATAACTCTTCACAGACTTTTATCAACAGCAGCAACTGCCTCTCTAAACATTTCTATTGTCTTTTCCTTTTAGCTCTGTATTTTCACAGTCACTGGTTAGCACACTCCTGAATGATAAGACCAGCAAACTGCCCAAACCTCTGATTGTAGAGGTAGTGACACTTAATTAGTTAATCAAGTGCGATTGATTAGCATCATGGGGCCATCTTAGTTCCTATGGGAGTAGCTGTCACATCCTACTTCTGCATTTTGGCTTAGTTTTTGTTTAATAAACACTATGTAATAACTCTTGTTGTTTATCTGAGGTTACTTGCACTTCATTTCAAAACCAGGACTCTTAAAATCAATTAATTTTATTGACCATAAGCACCATTATTTTAACTCACTTATAGTGTGAGTCCAGCCTGTAGAAAAAAACAAATAGTCAGAAAGGTTAAAAAAAAATCATGTTTAATGATGGTTGCCTATAATTTTGATGCAACTTACGCAACGTTTATGCACTGATACTTAGTAGCATTAAAAAAAAAACAACCTTCAAAAACATCTAAGATTTTAGATACATTTCACCTAAGAATTCACATTATATGTCATAGATATTTTTCTTTACTTCAGCAATGCACTGTCAAATACACAACAATGGTTAAGCACAATACTGTTAAACCACACCAACAAGGTTAGCTTTTCCACCTGTTCCTGAGATCTCTGTTATCCGTGCCATACAAGACTGCTTTGAGAATTAAAATAAAGAATGAAGCAGGATGTATTGATATAGCAGCATGGTGTTAAAGTAAACTTTCATGCACTAATTGTACATATTCTTCCCTTTTGACTATGGAGCTGTGCTGTTTAAGAACACTGAGAAACTCCACAAGGAAGGCACAATCATGTCGACAGGAAACAGGGATCCTTGACATGTGTCGTTTAGGGCAGAGGTGTTGATCTGTGGTGGAGATTCTTAAAAGATTGGATCTCCATCCTCTTGGCAGGGCCCTGAAGTCAGCACAACATTGTCCAGCCCTATCTCACCTCCAACACCTTTCCCACGCTGAGCTTCGAAGATAATCTGAAAGACAATCAGTGGCATCATTCATGTTTAACTTGCAGTGTCCAGAAGTGTGAGTATAAATGGGGTCATTCCAGCTCAAACTAAATCTTTTAATCAAATTATTAAATGACTCACAGACTGTGGTGCCTCCTCTTTCCAGGCCACAGTGAGGAGCTCTGTCTGCCAGCTCTGGTCTTTGCTTTGGCTCTGCTCCCACACAGGGTAAGAATTGTTATCAAGCAGCACCCTTAGTGCACCCACACTATGGCCCACCACACGGTAGTCAAAGGTGAGGCAAAAACTGCCCTGTTGGGCCCGGTCACTGAGTAGCAGCTTAAGCTGGGCCACATCCTCTTGCTCCCCCAGCAGTCCACTCAAGGCCATGTAATACTCAGCACCTTAGAGTTTGACACTTATTAGTTACTGTGTCTGAACAGGAAAAAAAAAGAAGTAAAAACTGCTACATATCATCTATTTTCTTTTACCATTATCGTGGTATGCCACTATCCAGTCCATGTCATCAGCCTTGTCCTGGACCCATTCACATGCTCCCTGATCAAAGTTGCAGTCCAGGAAATATTCTACATGGCAAACATGATCATATTAGTCATGTAAACATTCAGTCATTATATAATTGCAACATTTGCGAATATATTCGATTACCTTCTTGAGGTGGTGTAATTTGGATTTCTTTGACTTCCGTGGCTGGGCCGAACACGGACTCAAAGTCTTCTGATACTGTGTTTAGGATGGGTTGGAAAAATAAAAATCATTAAATCAATGAGAAATTTTTAGATAGATACATGTACTGTTTCAAGCGCAGTCTAATAAAAAAGCCCTGATTGAAATCTCATGAGTCCTGTTATAGTGTGTATTTTAAACAGAAACAGGATTTATTGAAATGCAACTAATCATTTTAGCTTAAACATTGTTCTATAAGCAAACATAAACTTACTAGTTTAGAGGAATATAAAAGCTGATGGTGAATGCATGCAATTTAACACTAGTAAAAATGATCTACTAGTATAACATGAAAGTAACCATGTTTATCCCCCCCCCCCCAGGTATTTTTGATTTGACAGCATTCATATCGGCAAAGTGTACCTCCCATCTTAAAGTATGATATTTATGTGAATATATCAGTAAAACTCATCATTATGGTTATAGAAAACCTTTCAGCATAATAGAATTTCCATCAAGATAAAAGTTAGAAAGGGGATTTTAACCAACAGGTGTAAACCTGCCCTCCTGTCGCTGATGTCTTGAAATGGAACTACAAGTTTAGGATGTAACACATCACCCACCCCCGAGCATTTTAAAGTTTCTGCAGCAAATCACCCCCATGAAAAGCTACCTTTGACACTCAGACGAGTGACAGCTGGGGTTATTGAACCTGCTCAGTTATAGTCGGCTGGTGTCGGAGGGGTCTAGATTGCTGATGACAGACTTTCCTACAGGGGAGTCAAGTCTGTTAACACAACAGCTGTTTTGAGGAAAACATAATAAAAGGCTTGGAGACTTTGTAACCTCCCTCCCTTCCTCACCCTCCTCTCAGGGGATGGGAAGCAGGCACAGAATGAGGTTCATCTTTGGGTTCTCACATGCCAGAAGAGTAAAATTCCTCCCTGGAGGTGATGGATGTCTTAGGGCCTGTCTCCTCTTGCTATCTGAGTTCTAACACAGACATTTGTGTTTTCATAAGGATCAAGGTTAGAGGTGAAAGGGAGGCTCAATAATGAAGCTTCTCATTTAAATAAAAAACCCTGCATGACCTCACCGATCCATACATATATCGTAATCAATCAGACGCTTAGTTTTTTTATACAAAACTGGGTTCTTACATAGCTGTGTATAGTTTCATTTAGTTTAGACAATAGTGCAATAAATTGTATAGAGGGAATCAAAGTCTATTACATGAGTGCTATTTTTTATTTAATTTAAAATGCTGATTTCTCATATAAATAGTTTGTGATATCTTTGACTTTATTACCCGACAAATAGATTTAAACAAGGGCTTAATCCTGAACTGATGCTTGTTTCAGCTGCCAGATGCTGTGTAGACATGAGAGCAAAATCTCTGTAGAATCAAACTGAGTTATGGTTGCTGCATCTACCTTGGACCACCCAGAGAGGATTTACTGCAAAACAGCCAAATAAAAAGCAACCTACTAAAAACATCTCCTCTTGGATTAAGCTGGTTATCTTCCTCTACTTCCTCCTCTTCTTCCTCAGGAAATTCTTGTCTTTCCTCCGTTTGGCTGCCAATGTAGACCTCTCCATCGTAGTCAAAAGGTTGCTGGTGGATCTTAGGGGGAGGTGTTGCGACTGGTTCGGGGATGGCGTTTCTGAAGTCCTCATTGCTTATTTTACCTCCCAGAATCCCAGGTCTCACTTGGGAGTCTGGGATGGCTGCAAGCAGGAAAAGGAATCAGATTAGACATATGGATCTGCAGTTCTAATCAGTATTTTACCAGGACTTAGGTGTGTTTGTTGTTTGTATGTGTTTTGCAGCTGAAGTTCTCATTACTTGCTTGCAGCTACTTACCAGTTCATAGATAAAATGCATTTCCACATGAGCAGAACTATAACAAATGGACATGCCAAGGAAACATATAGAAATATTAGATTGCATGCAGATGAGTCATTCCGTACAAGTGAGTTATTTAAATGCACAAGCATTTTATCATAGACGCTGTCATGCTGAGGATTCTGATATCAAGCTGAGGATGGTGTGGACATACAACATTTACAGCCACGAGCAAGAGAGATAAAGGAGATGCTCAACTACGATAGGGATGGATGAATGAAACTGAAGGGCAGGGAGTTAACGGCTGAAGCTGGATTCCGCACTATCTCACCATTGAGGGAATCATCAGCACTGCCTTTGTCTCCATCCCACGACCTCTGATAAAATGGCTTGACTACAAAAAATGAAGGCATCTTCATTTACGCTGAAACCCATGGCCTGCAGTTTTTATGTCATTTAGCTTCACCAGGTTTCTCCCGGTGTTAACTGGGCCTGGTTCAAAGAGTACAGCCTCTATCTCTCATTGTCCCTTTTCCTGAGAGGGCTCAGTACAACACAGTCTCATATTTACACAGGTGTGTTTTCAATCTGCGTCTCTCTAATGCTCAGGTCTGTAAAAGAGGAGTGGAGTCCAAGTACAGGAAACTCCCCTTGGCAGGACTTCTGTTTGCTGATGACTAAAGAGTCCAAATGAAATATGCAGCTGTAAAATTGCTCCTGACCTAAATGACTGACTATTTTCTACTGGAAGGGGCCTGACACACATGTTTTTTGGAAATGTTTAAGTTCAGTTTGAAACACATTTAAAATGAATTATTTCAGACTTCTGTGCAGCAGTTTGTGGATCTCACCAGAGCATTCAAAGCCATTGCCTCTGAAGCCAGACTTGCACCTGCACTTGTAGGCTCCATCAGTGTTCAGACAGACTGCGTGGTGGCTACATTTGTGGGTGCCGCCTGCACACTCATCAAGATCTGGAATTGGAAGAGGCCTATTTGTACCTTTAGGAGTTGAAGTGATTGCAGATGTTTCCTCTTATCAAATGTGTATACCTTACCGATACAGTCATATTTTCCGTCGACATATTTCAAATCATAACCGTCCTGGCACTTGCAGTAGTAGCTGCCAAAGGTGTTCACACATTGTCTGTTGTATGGGCAGAGGTTCTTCCCAGTTATGCATTCATCAATATCTGGAAGGTAAAAAAAAAGGCAAGTATAAAACGAAATGAAAGAAGGATTCATTTTTTCAAGCAGAAGTATCTCAGTGTGTTAAATTTCTTTTGCAACTTAAAAAGTGCAATTACTGAGTTTACCTCAAGTGAATGCAGTAAATCATCAAAGACACACTTTAAACATATCACTTTCAGTCTTGATAATTACTCCCTTTTTACTTTATATTACTTTTTGGGGAATTCCTAATTCCCACTTCCCTGCAGCTGCTAACGTTTCCTGTTATCTATCATTCTGGCCAACGGTGTGCCACCAGGGGTTCCCATGGAGTCATTAGCTGCTCTTTAATCTGTTAGTGGGGAAGTTCACAATCCTGGAGAATATAAACATAACCCTTGACTGTCTGCCCACTACCCAGCACAGCTAATGTTTACCCAGCCAGGTGGGAAGCAGTGATGAGTAATAAATTAATTGCTGCTATGCTTGTGGACACAATTAACTATGATGGATACGAAAACAAGGTTTTTAAGCAGCTGGTAATATTACTATTATTGCATCTTTTGAACATAATTCAATGCAAAATAACCATATCATTGGCTTATTACTGTAGAGACAATTACTGCATAAAAATCCAGTACTTTTTATTTTCAGTCAAACCCTGTAATTATGTGACTTTGCTTAGATTTATGACTGCATATGTCTCCATTTGCGGTAATCTGGAAGTATGAGTCGACCATATTTGGTGCTGGCCAAATGCTTTACATTGAGTGCAAATTGAAATTTCATGTGGCATAGGTGTTTCTTCAGCGTTCATCTTTTTGTACAGAATAATTTCTTGTGGCACATTTCTAAAGTAAAGCTACTTAAGTTGTAAATCTACTTTTCAACCTCTTGGATCAATGGCAGTCTTGAAACTTAATGCTCTAGAAGTTAGATATTACTTTCCCAGCATCATCGTGTCAGTCTGGCTCGGTCACGGCTCAAACAGTTTTGCTGGAAGAAATAAAACCTAATTGCATCCATGATTTACAAGCCAAGCATGCAAAAGCCATGTAACATAATCCTTACAGAATTTTTCCAGTACATAAATACTACCAGTCTATCTGATAGTGGAAGCCAAAAATAATCTATTTTTTGCTGTTGTTTATTTGGGAAACAAAAATGTTTCTACATTACATAGACTTGTCTTAATCATGTATTGTTTTTAACATCACAAAATAAGCTTATTCACTGTGTTCACAGGTTGTTATTGTGTGTGGCCGCTCACCTATACATGTTCTCTCATCTTGTCCCAGTTGTAGGCCTGCAGATGGGCAAAGGCAGCGGATCTCCCCCTCGACTTCCTCACAACCATACTGACAGTGAGCAAGAGAGCATGTCCTGGAATCTGCGTGCAGTGACACAATTTATTTGCTTCATTAGGTATTTATAAGGGCTACTGCACTGTTATCACAGTTGCCACTTAGTGTTGGTGCGCGAAAGGACTCACTGGCACAAGATCCATCAGCCAATAAGGTGTATCCGTTAAGGCAGTAGCACTTGTAACTACCAAAGGTGTTCATGCAGCGATGCTCACAGGGACGGGGTTTCAGGCCACACTCATTCAGATCTAGAAGTAATGATCTGCATTATTTGACCTGCAACACTATGTTTAAAAGCATGAAGTGATCTCATTAACTGGAAATTAGATCATACTGTACCCAATTTGACTTGTGTTTTCCAGACCTTCTTCACTGACCTCAAATACCCACCTTGATTACATGTCTTTCCGGCGTATCCCGGGAAACACTTGCATTTGTTGGGGCCAACACACTCCCCGTGCTTGCAGCCGTGCTCACACTGAGCTGGTAAAACATTTAACACAAAGTAAAATACCACTTGTTATATCTATGGTGGAAAGTGATGGGTTGTAGTTAAACCGCACAATTCTATAATACAGTGGACCTTTTTTTTTTTTTTTTTTTGTAGACAATCATTTTCCTCCACCTATTCTGGTTTGGGAAAATTTCATGAAGACCAAGAAATGATACGATGATAAAAAAAGGTGAATGGGCTTTTATGACAAAAATTGATTGTGACAGTTTTTACCTTCACACTGTCCTTTATTATTTTTCTTCCAGCCATAGCAACACTCCAGTCTCCTGCCATAGCGACACACGCCTGGTTGGTTTCCCGTAAGAACTTGTCGGTTGTGCCTTAGTAGAGGAGGAGAGTAGATGGGAAGATGTAAAACAAGTCTGTCTTGTTATTTATAATCCACTCAAATTATAAGACTAATTTGAGTGGATTAAAGTGGAGTAAACAAAAATCTTATTTCAATAGCAGCAATGATACACTGATGACAGTTGTAGTTTATTACTAATTAATACTTTTATAGGCCCACACATTCCTGTTCTTCAGCTGGCTTTTCAACATCCATTTTTTAATTAAGCCCTTGAAAACAAACAGACAGATATAAAGTGTCTCCTCACAGGCTTGTTTAGTGATAGAAGTTGGACTCCCTGTGGTGCAGCAGCCAGCTGACAGGATGTAGGCTACAGATGGAGAACGCTAATCAGACACTTCCCGTGCTGCACATTAGTAGCCCATGCACAACTCCATTTTCAGCTTTGCTTTGATCTTTGTGTGAGATCTTGTGTCGGATGAGAATCTAGTGTAAAGATATTCTGAGTTGTGGTTAATGAGTTGTGGTACACTTAAAATAACCTCCAGTAAATAGAGACTGCACTGCAGATTAAGTTTGTTTTAATCCTGTTAATTATGATTTTAATGTGCCATTGACTTAATAAGCGAAGGTGCAAGAATTTCACATTGAAATCTAATCATGGCTTTCAGCATCATTGTCTTCATGTTTATGCTCAGAGCCAAACTTTAATATCCCAGATGTTTGGTGGGGATTAGAATCTTAAAAGCAGCTTTGGCTCCAGTGGGACTGGAGGAATCTGAGACTTGATAGAAATCAACCAGAATAGCCCACAGGAGAGAAGCTCCTATAAGTGTGACAGGTGCTCTTCAGTTATTAACAGTTGCTGTGCCACATTTAGCTGTCACATACTCATCGTCCTGTGTCTGCAGCAGCAGCAGAAGTGTGAACATGCCAGCAGAACAACGGTCTCGTAAAAATGTAAAGTGTGTTTGTCAGTGTGAAGTATAGGGGGTTCCTGTTACTCTCCACTTAAAATACTTGTATTTGGAGGATAAAGCAGTTAGAAGTGTTAGTGATTCCTTCTTTTTTGGCTTTCTCCAGGCTTCCTGCAAAGACACGGTGACTTGAGAAATCTGTCTAACATCACACTTTTCATTAAGTTACGAATAAAATAAAGTTTACACTTGCCGCAGGTCGCGGGGTTGAGAAACAGCACAGCATCATACACTCTACTGCTCAACTTGACTGACTTACCTATAAGCTTCTGTGCTACCAAAAGAGATGTGGAGCAGGAGAAAAAGTGCACCGATCAAAGTAAACGGCTGCATGTTTGACACCTTGAGCAGCCGTACTGCTTTGTTTCCCACGGGACTGGCTTTGGTCTGGGAGCTTTCCCTCTTTCCTCTCAGGGATTTTCTCTCATTAAACTGCTTAGACTGGAACAGGTCTCAGATGAGCTTTCAAACAAGGCACGCTGGATTTCATGTATTTCCAGAACACAAAGTCAAAGTCTCCTCCAGGGTTGAAGAAATCCCCCGTGCTCTTTTCAATGCTGCAGTTACAATCCGTGTCCCATAATTTGCTTTCCCTTCTTCCCCCCTGAAATTCCAGAGGTGGGTTGACACTCTGTGAAATGACACCGAGAAGGATAGGTGGTGACTTTCGGAGGTAGGAGTGGGTTTGTAAGACAGGGGGGTGGGGATTGTGTTTGGGGAGCACATTTCTTTCACTAGAATCCTACATAGGTCCACATGAAACTTTAGTGGAATCAACAGGAAAAATGTAGTTACACCAATGTAATAAACCAGTTCATGTTATTGATCCTTCTTTTTTAGTATACAAGAATGTTACATGTGTCAATCTATTTGGTGTTTGAAGGCTCATCTCAGCTGTTTTTTTCTTTAAAATAATTAGCTGTATTGGCTAATTGTGGAACCCCGACATGCATAGGCCTGTCATTAGCAGCTACAGCAGTCTTTGATGTCTCGCTCGCAAGTAACATGTAAAGCTTTGCTCTTTCTTGCACATTTATTCTAGGTACAGGCATAAAGAGTGTTTAATGAGTTTGCACACTTTCAAAGTCAGCTCCGACATCTGGTCTTGCTTTCCTGTTCCCTTATAAATGAGCGGGTCAAGTTTCTGTGGGAGCAGCAGGATTTTGTTTACATTTGTTTTTAAATGTTTTTTTAAAAAAAAACGTTTCGTCTCGAGTGATGATTTGCGCTGTGATGTGTGGTGTCTGTTCAGCCCAACTCTGGGAAAAAGAAGCTCAGCATAATGATCTGAAAATTGCTATGGAAATATCTTTTGGATGAGAAGGAAGTCTGTGGTTAAGCTTTGTAGTTGAACAATATAAGTGTGTGATTGTTCTGCCAGACGTTCGGCTCACGCTCATTTCTGGAAGGAGAAATGCTTTAACAAGCTAAACAGTGGTTATGTCTCATTTAGTTTAATGTAGTCAGGGGTCAAACCTATTCTTAGCATGGATGCTCCCATTGTTGCATGTAATTATATATATGTATAGAAACATTTTATTTCCGCATGGTTTGGAAATTGGCACAGGGTGCTTTAGATATGCAGCAGCAAGCAGAAATATGTCTTATCTGATATCAGGTGACTGACTGTTGATGAACATAGACAGTATCCCTTCTAGTCTAGTCCTTCAGTTTACACCCACATAGTTTTATTGAGTTGCTTCTTACAGTTGGAATCAAATGTGTTGTTGTTCTTTTAGTAAATTTTCATTTGTAACCTTAAAGTAATAGATGGTAGGCAACACATTGTGTGCAATGATAGCTGTCTAACATCAGTGAGTACTTTTTTTTTTATATCAATAGTACTTGTTTCATTTGATCCATGGTATCTTTGTCACCTTTAACAGTTCTTGGAAAAGCTGCTGTGCCACAAGATAACACATAAACACATGCACACACACTGTCTGCCATTTCTAGTTTGCAATCTGACTCTGCATGACTGACATCTCAGGCATGTGGTTCATGCATACCATACATTACAACTGTTTCCTTGGTGCTGCTGCGCTGAAGTCGGTGTCTGGTAAATCTGCTGAGGAAACACTGTTACAACAACAGCGCCCTCGACTGTCCTGGGGAAAACCTTGGCTTTTATACCCACACTGCAATTTTGTGGGCTTATAAAATGAACTAGCTGGAAAGTATCTATTTCAGTGTGCATAGGTATAATATAATGGTAAGAAGGTACATTTTCTTTTTTAACTATTTAACAGCACTTTAAGATGTGAACTTCTGTACAGTAAGATTCTCAAAGGCCGGACAAGACTGACTTTTTTATTATTATTTGTTATTGTTTCTTCCTGTTATGGAAAAACTGTTAGAAATGTATGAACTTCTTCCTCTAGCCCACATAGATAAAAATCTTACTTTTTCTATTCTAGAGGATGGAGACGGAGAAAATTGCTCCCAATACTAAGAGGCAAGAAAAAAAAAGCAAAACAACGTGTTGCGATACACTGCCTAAAATAAAGGTGTAATCGAGTTGGAGTTTCTCCCACATTAACTTAGCATCCAGTTGAATTCTACCAGAATACCTGATTTATTGTGCTGCTATGTTTATTTCTGTCACCAGAGGTCTCTGTTTGCATGTACTTTGAGTTGACTGATGCAAGCTTCATCATATCCTGAATGAATGTACAGATTGTCATCACTGGAAAAAAAGAAGCTTCTATTCATTTGTCAGCAACTAACTGTAACTAAGATGTGTTAGCTTCAGACTTGAAGACTAAAAGAACCAACACTTGTCACTTTTGTTTCACCATCTTTTAAATCAGGCAGAATAATAAAGCTGAGACTGTTGCAGGGCCACTTCCTACAGATAACTCAAGCCACTAATCTTGAAACTGTTATTTCATAACACAGCAATTAGTTGATATCTAATGTAAATGCTCATTGATACCAACTCAAACCCTTTCTGTAAGATGCAATATAGTTTTTTTAAGAAAATGGGTTGCATCTATGAGGGTGTACATACTCATATACTCAGTCATTCGCTGTGGGTTCAATAGGCAAGACCTTTACTATAAAAGGAGAGAAAAGTCTGTTGAAGAGTTATTTTGAAAGTGATGTGTGCACACAACCACATCCTGCCCTGTCAGGGGGAGATGCCATGAGCAATGAATGCACTGCAGACTGTACCAACTGCTTTGGAAATGGGTCACTGCTCATCAAAGGTAGTTTGGTACTGTACAGGTAATGTTCCGAGCACTGCTGTCTAGATTTGACCATTGTCTATGTAATGGTCACATTTGAATAGGTTGCATTCCACTTTAATTGCTGTGCTTCCTATTAGATCTGCTTAGTTAGTTCCAGAAAACTGTTACATAATATTGCAGTCATTCTAAAAGTATATTACACTTGGAAGTTCTGCGATGGTTTAAGGAAGGGAGCTGTCACCTTCCCCTGCAATAACAGAAGTGAATAGAATGGACTTTCGTGCTTGGAAGTACAAATGTAACACATCAAGTATTTGAGGAATTGGTCACAGACTAGTGTCAAATTATAGCTAAAGACAGGGAAATATTTACATAAAGAAAACTTAATTTCTTTCCCTTCATTATAGTTTTATAGGTTGCTTAGTTGTAATTTTATGGTGCTATGCACTTAAGGGCTAAACATAGACCTCACACAGAAGCTATTAGGTGCAGATTGCCAACAGCTCGCTGAATACACCAAGTCAGACCGCTGTGAAGAAAGGTTTAACGCGATGCAGACCTCAAGAAACTCAGCGATTCAGTCTGCTTCTTTACAAGGATTTTACAGATTTAGCATTTCTCCCATTTATTTAACTCTGTTGAGTTGACGGGAAACTTCCCCTGTGCACTTCCTGACATGTGATTGTTTCTAGATCAGTATAGAGCAGACTTTAATATCATCTCATTCTTACAGTCCTGAACTGTCCTTGTTTCCTTACTGATTTTCTCTAGCTGCACCTGCATGTTGCCCTATTCTACTTGATGTGTTAAATGTGCCAAATTTATGCCGACATTAGATCTGGAATTAAAACGTATCAGCCTTCCTAAGTTTACTCCATGCAAAATAACATGCAATTTCATGCATCTGTTTGCACCTTCCATAATCAGATTTGTAGTGTTAGAGGCAATTTTCTCTTTTTTGTTAAAAGAGTTTCACTTTACCATTCAGCTTTGAGGGTCAGAGTTTAAAGCTGCCCTTTATTCTCACTTTACCAGAGAGGTTCTGTCCTGGGTGTAATTACACAACTATGTCCCCTAAGAAGAGACCCCACCTCACCACAGTGTGCAGCGATCATGTAAAGAGCATGCCTAACAGGATAGGACATGCTGCAGTATTACTTTTACCTTCACTGTGTCTGAGCACAAGGGCTTTATGGTCTCTGCTCTATTGTGGGGATTAAAGGCTCCTTCTTTAAAAATGTCTGTGCTGTTATTACAGACTCATGTTGTTACCAACAAAAGTCGATGAAAATGAGAAACAACCAGATTTCATTTCCTGTTTCTCGTTAAAATGAGCTCTGTAGCTGTTGCTGCAGGGATATACGTAAGACTGGGATGATAAGTATTATGCATTGCATGTAACACTGTAGTCAAAGTTTTGGGGGTTGTGTACATTTATTTAGCTGTATACATACTATCGATGAGTTGAGTTTGGTACATGTAGTAGTTGAGGCAGATAGAAGCGAAGCTTGTATGTTACAGCTGCATCTCCTGTGCAGTGATGCTCTGCATGAAGTGGAAACAGCCCACAACAAAGGGAAGAGAGAAAATGTCACAAATAGCAGAAGTCAGAAGTTACAGTTGAGAAACTTAAACCACTTTGAGCACAAATAAACCTTCATCACACATCTTCCAGTTGTATCCATAATAATAAAGAGGAGATTTAACAAGACCATATCTGAGTGCTCTCGCTTTAGTCACATTGTATCACAACAATATTTTTAAACAACTGCAAACATATTGTAGAACATATTGGGTTTAATAAGGGTTTATGTTTATAAATTTAAACATAGCTGTAAGGCTTGTGATGGATCAGCAGATGAATCCCTGCATTTGCTCAATATAATGTACACCCCGTTTAGACATGCTGTGTGTGATAAGGTCTATTTGAACACTTATAGCTAAGCACATTCCTCAGACAGCTTTCATCAAGCTACCTGAATGCACCTGCAAGCTTCTGTCAGAACAGCGATCAACTTTCACTTTTTACTGGACGAGCGTGCAGACATTATGCATGTGTGAACAATGCAACACACACATCTCAACATTTCATACAAAGTCATGATGAACTTTGTCTGCATCATTAGCTCTGACATTGTATAACGTGACTTCTGCATCAAATTGCACAGTGCAAGATGACTTATTTGATGCTTATGTGATGTTTCTCATTGCTGAATGATCACCACTTGCCATCTGTGACACTGTTTGACATGTGAGGCAACATAAACCATTCACCGCATTGAGGACTTATTGAGTCCTTTTGATTAATGTCCTATTTCTAAATAGAAAGTACGAAATTACTATCTATATAACGAGGAGGCATATCTACAAAATCTTCAGTTTTATTCTCACATTGCTATATATTTAGGCTATAAGTTTATCAGTAGAGTTAATTTAACTCTGGAGTTTTGTGTGGTACTGCAGCTCTCTAACCACATCCTATTACCCACTTTTGAAAAGTCTGAGCTCATACAAATTGGCGAAGCAGTTTCTGTGACATTCAGTGACACCACACATTGTTCAACATAAGATGTGAAGCAGATCTAACTGTCAAGGGACGATAACCTTTTCTTCTTTATGTAAGATTTTATTATTTTCATCAACTTTCAGTACTCCAGACCCAGAATCAAACATTGTATATCTAGTAATGTCGTGAAAATGCTCAGAATAACATTACGTTTAACCTCAGAGAAGCATTCATAACTTGCAGGCAATAAAATCAGCAGCTAAGAAAGACACATGTTTAGTTGCACAAACATTATTCTGACTGTGTAAGAGAGAAAAGCTGACACGTGGAGCTCTGGACAGTATGTGGACAAAGATGCACACACACAGCAGCTTAACTGTATAGTAGCATTAGTCGAGCTTTGGTTCTCGAGTCCATCCTTAACACTGGTGCTTTCTTCACAAAGGAAGATGTCTGAATTGAAATAATGTATTCTGGTCACTGCTGCAAACTTAATTATAATCTGAACTATGAACAGACAGAGACACTTAGTCTTATAATAAGAAGGAAGGTCATTTGCGACTTGTTGTGCATATGACCCACAGCGTTTTTCTCAGGCTAAATATGCTTCTGTGACAAAGCATCAACCACATGAACTTGTGTGGTAAGCAGTATGTTGGTGTAAAAAATACCCTTGAAGAGACATCTGCACTACACCCCTTATTCTCTTCCTACTCCTGCCCTTTGACAGAAACACACATCCCATTAATTACTGCCACACAAACCCAGTCTCCTCCTTTAAATGCACACAAACTAACATCTCACTTCACACTGACTCCTCTCACTTCCTGTCTCAGATGTCACACATGATCACAACCTCAGTCTGATCACTGTTATCTTGCAAACGCAAAGCCTCACCTTGTCCTCGATGGTCTGCATGTGTGATGTAGCACTCTGGCTCCAGTACAAAAGTTATGAATTCACATGAAGACATTAAAGCTGAAGGGAGTGTTTGTGCTGCTAGACACAGCTGGGGATCCACTGTGCATGCCTGAGTTACTGTCTTTCAGGTGTATGGTTGCATGCACATGACATTTTGAATCAAACCACATCTCTGCACTGATGGACATCTGCCTAGCTAATTAGTTTGCCAATATATTGTCCACTTAATGTAGGAGGTAGTAAAGCTATCAAAGATTCATTTTATCTTGCATATAGTATCTCAGACATTAAAGTTTGTAGTTTCTCTTGAAATGTTTTATATCAGAAACAGAATATCTGAAGAGTTTACATGTAAGGTTTTGCATGTATTCAGAGGCATTTTTCTGAATGTTTAGAAATCTTTTAAATGCTTTCAAGGCCACAGTAAAAGCTAAAAAAACAGCTAAAATACTCAGTCTCATGATAGACTGGATTAACTCCTAAAAGGCTAGTTTCAGTATCAACTTCCTGTTCCTTCTTGTCACTGCAGTTTGTCTGTTTCTCACATGTAGTCAGGGTTTTATAGACTGCTGTGAGAATACTCAAAGTGAGGAAACTTAAAATTTTGACATAAATCTCTTAGTAGTTTTTATTACTCAATTAGGCTCTGAAATTCCAGTTCTGGCTGATGATGCTAAGATCAGGACCTTTGTGTTGTGTGTAGTAAGTTTGTTATATTTAAGACTGGGTGGTTCATGTTGCTGTAAACCTGCAGGTTGACTTTGGGACGATCATACAAGTTAAATCCTGTCCAAACCTGTTCCACACAAATCGTAAACTTGTAATCTACACAAAGAATGTGAAGAGAAAATCAGAAACTCTTCGGAAGGAAAACATTAATCAAAAATCTGCCAAATGTTTGGTGATATAACTGTGCACATTAAGTGGCACAAAATCAACCACTCATACAAAGGACATTTTATTGTTAAATAGCTGTTAGTGTACTCTTGTCATCGATACAAGTAACTCTGATAGACTACGGGCAAAGTTGAGATACCCTGCAGGATTATGTGAGGCTGTAGTTTGCTAAGAGTTGAATGAAATCCATGAAAAGGAGCTTTTGTTTAAAAGTACCGATCAGGAGACTTAGAAAAAAATATGTAAGGCTTTAGCTGCTGTTCATGCTGTTCAACAAAGATATTGACAAGTTGAAAAAATTAAACAAGACATACATACATACACATATAATAATATGTTGTCATATTTATATAATATAAATATTCTATGAAAAAATTAATTGGGATTAGGCTTAATCCCAAATGTATTTGCACAAAAACAAAACACTCACTGAGAGGTGTGATGATGAGAGCAAAGAGCTTTGGCTTTTCTTCAGTTTAAACTGAATAGCTGGAAATACCAACTTTAGTACAAAGCCGTCTGGTAGGAAGCTGGGGATGGAGAAGAATTGTGTCTTTCAATGTGTCTGTGACCCAAAGCATACAATCGTTTCAACCAAAGAATGGCTTCACCAAAAGAATATTCTGTCACAGCAAAACCAGAGGCCAGACCCGAATCTGAAAATCTATGATGACTTGAAGAAGGCTGTCCATATGAGAGTAACAAAGTGTGTTTCTACAGTGGTGACTGGTTTCCATAATGCTGATATATCCTGTAAACTGTAAAAGCAAATAAGACACCTCTGGGTGCTACCTAATGGGATATTTACTATATCTTTTCCTGTTCATGTCGTGTGAATACCTTGCTGGTTTTCTTTTGTTATTATATCACGTTACTGTTCCAAAATGAATCGTCCTCATAAATGTAATTGTTTGTTTCTGTGTATCTAGTTATGCAGCCCATACGTTATAATGAGTCACACTTCGAGCTGAAAGGGTTGTTATTCTTATAAACTTAACTCAAAATGACAAAATACTGTACAGTGTCTGCTGAACAAGATTTAGTCATTCAACTCTAACTGGCAATTAAAGTCCTCCACAGAATAAGAAACAGGTCAAGCAGGTCTGTATTCTCTCTGCTAATAAGGTTTCAAATGACTGTTTTCCTTTTCTTTAACAACTTTGCTGTAATTCCAGAGAATCTTCTCTATATCAGCACATATATCCAGATATTTCCACATCTTGGCTATTTAATTAGTTTGTTTAATTCACTGGTGGATATATAACCTTAGTTACAAATCTGAAATATAGCACAAAGTGTGTTTGTGGGGTATTCTTTGTGCCACTGGCTGGACCGGATCACACCCTCAGCTTTTGTGTCTACCTTTCACGCAATGGCAGGGCTGCTTTTTCCCACCACAGCTATGAAAAAGAAAACAAAGATGAATTGTGTGCACTCTGACTTACGAGCACAAAGAGACAGAATAATGAACCCTTTTGTCCCAGGTTCTGCTTTTTATAGTTAATGGTGAAAAAGGAGTGACGTTTTCTTGTTGAAATCATTTACACGTACAAATTTCATAGTCTTGAATAACATATAGATCCCTGAATCCGTCTGGGTTTCCTTTAAACAATACCCAACAATATTAAACATGTTTCTTTTTGATAACATGCTGTAATGTATTTGTGGTTAATTTAGTAAATACTATGTTAATAAAAGATTTTAAAATGATACAAAGATGTCACATCAATTTAATTTGTTTTCTTCTCTCTATTTGATCTAATTTTATTTCAGGCCACTTTTAAGAAACAATGCAATCTGCGATACCACTGTCATTTTTTTTCTGTCATGATCTCAAATTAACCTTTCACTAACCTCCTCTATTGTTGCCATGTTTATTGTTTTGTTTACACCCTATAAATTCGGCAACTCTCTCTGATCTGACTTCTCTAATGTGGAATCCTCCAGTAACACATGTTGTACACTAGCAAGTAGCCTATATGAACAACTACACATTCAACAGAGCTGGCTGCCAATGCAAACACAAGGTTAAAGCTGAAGTAAATGCTCAGCCTAAGAAAAGTTTTTGTTCAAATGGTCTTACAAAAAGTCTCTGAAATGTATTGTTTTTCCCCTTGCTAGCGCAAAGTCTTAAACATAATTTGACTTAGTCATGATTTTATTTATATAAAATCAATTCAAGAAGTATTTGTGTCAATATATCTAGGGGTATTCTTGAGTTTTAGTTTTTCTTTTACTAGCTTGGGGTGGAGTATTATGTGAACACAAATTAGACGAGGCTCATATAATGGTGCCTTGATATGATTTTGTCACAAATTGGTACTACACAAATAAGGCTGACTGAAATGAATGCACAGCAGTAAGGCACTTTTTGGCTGCTACGATGCAACATATGTTAATTGTTCTCTGTGATAAAACAAGACACAATTTACTGTCTATATAGTGGGTAACAATATTGGTGTGGTGCCGCATTCCAAAATCATGCAAGAAATACAAAACTGAGCTCAAACAAGACAAACACGCCACGATGGCAAGTAGACAAACATTTTTTCCCAGACGGAGGGTGTGAGTTATTAGTCTCAACTACTTCACTGGGGTGTTGAATTTCTCTCCTTTAATGTTACCTCACAGGGATTTATGAGAAGAATTGTTTTTTAAAAAGTTTCTCATTGTTATTGGATATTTGTTTTCCACTAGATCTTTCCTTGTGATGTTTTATATAACGCATTTAAGTGTTTGGAAAACACTAAACATACAAAAAAAACATCTAATAGAGATAAACTAATTTCTAGGATCACCAATACACTGATTTTCTGATTACAGCCATAGCATGACTTTGAATTAGAGCTCTGAAAAGCAATTTATGAAAGCCCAGCCCAAGAAAAAATGGGTGAGAAAAGTCAAATTTTTTAAATCTGAAGTCTTTATTTGGCCTTTTAAAATAATGTGGGAAAATAAATTCTTTGTATATCTACCATTTATTACCATATGTAAAAATAACTATGGTGTAGTCTACTGCTTCCTGGTATCCATTAGGGTGCAGAAGACACGTATCATATTACATACTGCAGGGTTTTGAGCAATGTTTTTACCATAAAGTGATGCAAAATGTCTCAGAAACTCTATGTATCA
>JBBBVU010000013.1:13920223-13940263 GCA_037177055.1 Atherinosoma microstoma
CCAGTCTCTAATCTGATCAATGCATCTGATCAGTGATTGGATCGGACTATAGTCTCCTGGTGAGATGGTTATGTAGACCTGTGTGCCATCAGTATATGGTAACATATTTTGTTGTTTTTCATAATGTGAATGAGTGGGAGCATGTAGATGTTGACCAGCAGTGGCCCCGGTGATTAGCTTAAATCCACAAAAACAGCACAAATTTGAAATTGACTCATTTATTTATATGAAGTATTATTTACACACACATTGTAAAATCTTCAGCATCATTTTGTTCCATAAGAGCTGCTGAAATAATCAGTTGTTTTAATTTGTAAACACATATCTGTATAATCCAAAACAATATTTTCAACTATTACCCAGAAAGTAACATTATAATCAATTCCCAGACTGGCATCCTACCTCACTTGCTGATGAAATAATTTGAATAAGTCTTGTTATACATCATTTGATTATCCACTCTTATGACATTCCTCAGATTTTGCCAAAACCAGGGCTCTGCTGCTGCTGTTTTTGGCCACTCCACAACACTTTTCCCACACAACCGCCTCCTCAGGCGCAGGAAGTGAGAATGCTGCAGGACAGGCTCCAGCATCAGCAGCACAATCACATCCACATTTTCATCCAGCAGTCTTTGATGGGCCAGGTACATTGCCAGCTTGAATGCACCAGTCTTAACATAGCCCTCTGTCAAGACAAACATAGTCTTGCGACTATTCTGGATGCTCTGTGTGAGATTGTCCACTAACGGAACCCCTAGGGGCCAATCCCTCTCCTCCAGACACAAAGGAAGATGCGTGTCTCCTTCCTCTTCCAGTTTCACCCGAAGGTTCTTCATCACCCACTCAGAGACATGTGGATCTTTGGTTTCATATGTCACAAAGACATCATAAATATTATGTGGTGAGTGTGAGGATCTATATCCCTTCAGCTTAGCTTTCACATAGTGCAGCATATAGGAAGCATCCCAATAGAATACGTGAGAAACTGTTGCCACAAACATAAAAACAAAAATGAAAAAAGATGTTAGAATGTACATCCGGAATGCCTGACTATCATTTACACACTCCATAATATCAAAGTATATCAGTGCTTTATCTCTTTGGTTTTCTGGTGTGTCACAATTAACTGCAGTCGTTAGCTTAGGGATCTTTACATTACTATCATCAATCCATAAAATGAAGTCCAATGAATCACAAGTACATTGGAATGGGTTCTTCTGCAAAAGCAAAGTCTTCAGTTGATTTTCAGGCCCTGGCTGAAAAGTAGATTGATTAATGGTCGTTAGTTTGTTGTAGCTCAGGCTAAGAGTCTCAAGGCTTTTTGGCCCGGTAAAAAATCCAGTTTCCAAGTGGAAAATATAGTTATGACTCAGATCAAGGAAAGTCAAAGTGTGGGTGATGTTTGAGTTAATACCTGCTACATGAGACAAAGAGTTGAAGCTCAGGTCTAAAATTTGAAGTTGGTGGAAAAACTTAAGAGACTTCCATGAAAAGTCGGTCAGAAAGTTATGACTGATACATAGTTTGATGAGGTTACGAGGCAAATATTCATAAACACTGGATGGGATCTTTCCAATATAGTTTTGAGATATATCTAAATTAGTCAAATTAGTGAGGTTATAGAAAAGTTTCTCATATGAGCCATCCCTTTCTTTCCAAAGAGTTCCAAGAATGTTTTTTGCAAAATTAAGTTCCGCTAGTGATTTGCTTTGCATCTGTTTTGTTGTTAACCTTGAAATGGAGTTATGACTCATATTCAACACTCTCAGAACAGGCAGATTTTTCATAAAATTCAAATTGTGTGTTATCCCAAATGCTTTAAAGTAGTGCGCATTGTAACTGAGATCTAGCACTTCTAGTTTCTGCAGTTCTTTGAACGCATTGTCATATGCTAGATCTATCTTATTGTATGACAGGTCCAGGTATGTCAGATTAGGCAGCAAGGAGAACTCGGTGCCATTAAGTGCTGCTGAAAATCCATTCCCTGAAAGGTTAAGACATGCAATATCTCCATAGCCTTCAAACTGCTTTGGAGAAATGAAGAACAAGTTATTTGCGCTGAGGATAAGAACTCGTCCAGAGTCAAAACACTCCGGCTTTATAAGTCCATGTGTTATGTCATAAATAAAATCTTTTGGATGGCCTTTTGCGATTGGTGAAATGAAAAAGTCTGACCTCTGATTGTATCCACCATTTAGACTTTGGATGTTTGTCCCTGGAGTGGGATACAGCCTATTTTCTGCAAGATATATTGCTTTCAAATTATGGAATTTGCTGAATATTGTGGAATCAGACTGAATAATAAAATTTGTCCCCAAGTTCAATGTTGATAGATTTTTGAGCTCATACAGAGGTTTTAGCGTGTCTGGTCCTAAATTCTGGAAGACCAAACCCTCCATATGCAAAGTTCTTAATGATGTAAGATTTGAAAACTCTTTTGAAAGATTTATTGTTGTAGGGTAAAGACTTAAAGCATAGTTGAAAGACAAATTAATTACCTCTAGACTAGGAAGGTGACTTAGAAATGTGGCCTCCTCAGTAATTGCTTTTTGTAAGAAGTTAAATGACACTGATAGTTTTTTAAGCTTGTTTAGCTTCTCAAACCAAGATGGATTCAGGTACTGCAGCGAGTTTCCTCCCAGGTTCAGGTACTCGAGTTGTATTAAGGTTTTAAATGCATCAGCATCAATTCCAAGTGAAACATTGGGGCAAGGTACGCAGGGAAATGGAGCATTGTGACATCTTGGGCAGTTCCCTTGTATGCTGAGGACTTTTAAGTTTCGTAGCCCTTGGAAGTCACCTTTATACATGTGTTGTATTTTGTTAGAACCAAGATTCAGATCGATTAAAGACTGGGGTAATCCTTGGGGAACTTGGCTTAAATTGTTAAATGACAAGTCCAGAACCTGCAGTTTGGCCATGCCAGCGAAAGTGTTATTCTTTATTTGGACAGTTTTCTGGCATGGATTCCATATGTAGCAGTTTCTGGATAGCCGCAGTTCTGTCAAGTCTGTTAAGCCAGCAAAACTTTTCTCATCTAGGTACATAATCTTGTTATTATGTAGATCGAGGATTTCCACACTAACAGGGAGATTTCCAGGAATTCCATTCAGACAATTGCCAGTTAATTTCAGCTCCTGCAGTTTTGTTAGGTTTTTGAAAGCATTGTCTTCAATGATCGTTCCTTTCTTCTTGTTTGCCCAGCTGAGGTTGAGCCAGGTCAGATTCAGCAGCTGTGAAAATGAATTGACTGCAATGGTCTTTATAAAATTTTCTGATAAGTCGAGACCAGTTACATTGCTGGTTATTCCATAAGGTAGTCTACACAGGTGACGACCTCTACAGTCAAACAGGACCTCAGAGGTATTGAGAGCTGTGACATCACAGGGGAACTTCCGTGACATCCACAAAGGTTTGCATGCAGCAGGCTGGATGTCATGATGGCAGCACAGACAGAGAAGCAGCAGATGAATCCAACACGTGAATGTCTGCAGATACAAAAAAATCAGCCAAATGAAATAACTTGAACATGTCATTGTTGTGAGCATGTGTTATATTGAAGTTAAAAACAGTATGTTGAAGCTCTAGTCACAAATAAACCTTGAGCTCAGTTGTGCTTGCAGAACTCATTCTTAAGGTTTACATTGGTCATTACAAGTTCCCCTCTCAATGTCCTTTCAGTAACGTTACAGGGAACAACCTAGAGTCTTTGTTTATTGTGAAAGTTTATTCTAAAGTTTATCCAAAGTTGTTAAGAGACTGCAGGCCTTTGGGTTGGAAAAAAAGAATTGAGGAATGATCATAGTGACCAAACCCAATTTATCACAGAAGATAATCATCAGCAGCATGGCTCAATGTTAATGAGGCTCTGCTCTGCAGGAAGCACAGCCAGCTTATGAGACAGTAGCCCTGGACTCAGACTTGGAAAAGACCCATTACTTACAGTCTCAATATATATATATATATATTCTTTTTTCTTTTTCTTCACTGACTGACTTTACATCTGCTAATTTAGGGCCAAAGGGGCTGCACTGCTTTGACCCCATGGGGTCTGGGCTGTGACTGGTTAGCTTATTTGATGTGACCTCTGTGAGAGATATTGTCAAAGCTTGTTATAAAACCAAAACCTGGTCTTCAAAATGCATGCAATTGTCATTAATATTCTTAATCACTGCTGTGGTTTTAATGCTCTGACATGTGAAAATGCTTTCATCATTTTATATTAATATATTAATCATTAATATGTTCAGACTGAAATACATTTTTCATAAAGTGTTGAAAACCTGAGTCTTGTTTTAGAATGTCCTCCCAAAATGGGACAATTTACCTTTGTTCTTTGTTATAAGTGTCATAAATTGCCACTAAAGTGTCACTATGTCACCAGCAGATGGCAGTAATCTATAAATCAAACAACATTCAGCTTAAATAACTTTCTTTGGTCATATTCTGTTTCATAATATTTAGTTCTGTTTGTATTAACCCTTTGCAGCAACATTATATAACACATTGAACTCAAAATTGTAAGGTAAATGTACATGTTGAAATGAATGGCAGGAACACCACAGGTAGAAAAGTCAGTGAGTCTGCAGACTCACAGATCCTAAACTCCGGTCCTCAAGGACCACTGTCTTGTAGGTTTTAGATGTTCCCCTGCTTCAATACACCTGACTCAAATTAATGGGTCATTGTCCAGAACATGACAACAAGTTGTTGGATCCTTTTAATTTGAATCAGGTTTGTGGGAGCAGGGAAGCATTTAAAAACTGTAAGACAGTGGCCCTCAACGACAGGAATTTGAGATCCCTGCTGTAAAACCAATAGTCACGTCAAATACAAAGTAAATTTGATCTAAAGCATGTCAAACTTTAATTAAATAAATCTATGGCCATGTAGCTTGTAAACTCTCAGAAACTGAAAGTAAACCGATAGAGTAAAAACAAAATGACTCGAATGCATTCATGATTCAGTTTTAGTATATTGCATTTACAATAGGTCACATTTTCAGTGAGGAAAAATAGATTCAAACAAATGAAATATCACACAAGTTTCTTCAGTTAAATAAGTGTATACAGAGTCTAATTGGGAAGTCTAAACTTTTAGCACAAAATCACAAAGGACAATCATCATTAAATATATATATGAAACATCCAGTTGGCAGAAAGCCCCGCTTATTATTTTAGTCTGATATATAAAAGCACAGAAATACGTGCATTCATAACACTCACCATTTTGTGTGGACTGTATCAATCCCCTGTGATCTCTGAAACCTTGTAAAGCAGTTGACTTTTGCACATTGAAATCTATCAGATTGGAAAAAAAACCCAACCTGCACTTTTGTAGTGCAAGCTTACTTTATTTCCGTATTATTTATATCTACAAGTTTTGAAAAAAAAAGACCAAATGACTGAAGTCACATATTAAAGCATCAAAGTGGCGTGTTCACACGACAAGACTGGCTGGAAGGAAGTAGCATGTGGATTGCAGAAGTACATGTACAGTTTCATTTCCTTGTTTCATGATATGTTGGCAGCTTTACTGCCATCTTAGTTTAAATAAAGATTAAAATCATGTGTGAAGTCGGCATAGAGTCCATATCTGCACTGTAGTAAGGGAAGCGAAGAGAATATAAAATTATTTACATTTAAACAGTGCAATATTCCAGCTTTATAATTCACATACAGAACTGCATTCAGAGCATCTACAATGACAAAGCAGAGTATTTTGGTATATCGCTCTATTTACAGTGTTTCTTTAAAGAGATTGTTGTATTGTTTGTGACTCTCAGTAGCTAATACACTCCTCAGGCTGAACCAGAAGTATGGCTGTGCCTGAGGATTTGTTGGCCACTCAAGCACTGACCTCTTATACAACCTCTTCCTTAGTCTTAGATACCTTGAATTACAAGGCACTTTCTCCAGGAAAATCAGAACTATAACATCTTTTTTATCATCCATCAGTCGTTGGTTGGCCATGTAGAAAGCCGTCCTGAAATTTCCCCCTTTGATATATTTCTTGGTGAGAATGAATACAGTCCTTTTGCTCCTGTGGATGCTCTGGGAAAGGTTGTCAATCAGGGGGCATCCAGGGATCCAATCTCGTTCCTCCAGACACAGCGTCAGGCGGCGGTCTCCGCGGTCCTCCAGATAAGTGCACATCTCCTTCATCACCCACTCTGACACTGCAGGATCCTCCTTATCGTACATCACAAAGGCATCATAGATGGCACCCTGGGAGTACAGGCGGCCATAGCCTTTGAGTTTAGCCTTGCAGAAGTGGTAGATGTACCAGACATCCCATAGGAAGAGATGGCTGGAGATGGACAGGGTCAGGAAGCTGAGGATTAGGGAAGTCATGAGGGTGTAGAGGATGATTGACAGGAAGGGGTGTTGGCAAGTCAGCAAGTCCACCGAAACCACAATATGACCTTTTTGTGCACCTGGAGCAGCACAGGTGACTTCCGTGCCCAGTCGAGGGATGGTCACTGTGGTCTTATTGAGCCACGTAACAAACCATGTGGCATTACAGGTGCACAGAAATCTGTTTTGGTGGAGGAGCAACATGTCCATCTGCTCTACGACATCATCTGGAAAGCTGGATTTTTCAATGTAGCGAATTATATTTGAGCTAAGATCCAGATACTTTAAGCTAAAAGCATCCTTTAGGAAATCTGGTGTGAGTTTGAAAAGTCTGTTTTTATGTAAAATGAGCTTCTCAAGTGATTTTGTACAGTTTGACAGCATGCGTGGAACAGTAGTTAGAGAGTTTCCACTGAGATCGAGGAGTCGTAAAAATTGAAGGAGGTACAGTTTGCCCCAATCAAAGGATTTTAGTTTGTTGTTTTTGACGTAGAGCTCAGACAGCTTGTCTGGCAGACCACGGAAGACATCAGGTAGAATGGCATTGAGGTTGTTGTGGGAGATGTCAAGGACAGTTAAATTGATTAATTTTTTGAAATAGTTGACATATCTAGTATCCCCATCTCTCCACAACATATCTAAGCGGTTATCTCTGAACTCCAACCTTTCAAGTGATTCACTCTCTAGCTCTGTGTTAGTGGAAGTAGAGATTTTGTTGTGGTTCATCAGTAGTACCTTGAGATTTTTTAGATTCTTTGTGAAATTAAGCATGTGAGTCAAGCCCTCTGACTCAAAATAATGGTTGTTATTACTTATATCCAAGATAACCAACTTTTTCAGCTCTTGAAATGCAGTGGCATAGAGCAGGTCTAGGCGATTCCATGAGAAGTCCAGATACTGTAAATTTGTCAGATTACTAAATTCAGAACCATTCAGGCTTTGACTCATAGCGTTTCCGGACAGATTGAGGCACTTCAGCTCGTTCATATTTAAAAATCTCGAATGCAAGAAGAATATATTGTTTCTGCTTACATCCAATGTTTTGCCAAACTTACTGCATTCTTTGTTGACAAAGGATGTAATTATTCCGAGTTCCTTATCTTTGTATTTGCAGCTGCGTGCATATTCATCATATCTAAAGTAATGGATCTCTCTCACTTCTTTATTTTGGTACTGATTAGCAGCTGACATGGGAGACCACAGCAAGGGCTGTTTTCCAGTAAAACCCAATGTGTTTTTACCATCAGAGGGAGAGGATATTTTGTTGTCAGACAGACTGATTATTTTAAAGGTTTTTAATTCCATCAAAAGGCTAAGGTTTGCCATTTTGATAAAATTTGTACCAAGATCTACAACCTCTAGGTTTTCTAGAGACTTTAAAGGAGCAATGCTCTCTGGGTTTAGTTGCTGAAACACGTAGCCCTTCAGTCTGAGAATTTTAAGAGAGCCGAGTGCGGAAAAATTGGGGCTCAGACTCAGTGTTTGAGGATACCTCTGCAGCTCGTAGTTAAATGATAAGTCCAATTCTTCCAATTTGCCAAGGAGTTGAGGAAAGTGAGCGGATACTATCTCTCTTGCTAAAAAGTTTGATGAGAGATCAAGCACTCGGAGTTCTTTTGTGCTTTGAAACCAATCAGATAGTACACGTGTCAGGGAATTACTGTGCATACGTAATGTTTTTAGTTTTTCCAACCTTTTAAACGCTTCCTTGCTGATTTTGAGTGGTGAATTATTTGGGCACGGGCTGCATGGGAAAGGGGCGTTGTAACAGCGAGGGCAGTTTCCGCTAATGTCAAGAATCTCGAGGTTTGTTAAGTTTTTGAAATCCTCATCCGTGACTTCTTGAATGTTGTTGTTGTAGAGATACAGCTCTTTTAAACTTGTCGGTAGTTGATGTGGAATAAAGGATAAATTGTTTGACTTAAGAGATAGCAACGTTAAGTTGTTCAGCTGTAAAAATGCTTCATCTTCTATGTCATAGGAAACATTACAGGGGTTACGGTAGTAGCAATTTTGACCGAGGTAAAGCACCTGGATATTTCTGATCTCAGAGAGGTTTGCTTTAGAAATATAATAAATATGATTCACTTCCAAACTTAACAGGATCAGATTTGAAGGCAAGCCTTTAGGTATACTGTTGAGCTGATTTCCATCTAGATACAGTGCTCTCAGATTCCTCAGTGTACTGAAGGTGTTTTCCTCAATTGTAACACTTTTTGTACACATGCGGTCCTTGGGGCCAATTTTGATGGGCACACAGTTGCACCTCATGTCAATCTCTGTCAAGTTCTCCAGACCGTGGAAGGAGGTTGCGTTTAATTTTGGAATGTGGTTGATGGTGAGAGTCAGATTGGTAGTGTCTCTCGGGATGCCAGGGGGGATTTCCTTGAGACTTCGCTCAGTACAGTCCACCTTCACCTCACTCCCGTTGATGGCTCCACTAACATCACATGGCAGTGTTTTCGGGTAAGAGATGCCAGTTGTTGATGTAATGAAATGAAACCATAGCCCCAGAAGTGCCACACACACCTGTACAGAAGCATACATGCCACTATGAGAATGCATTAAATGCAAATAACACAAGAAAACATGCAACACACATGGCAAACTGATATGGTAAAATCAATATTTTAGTAGGTAAAGTTTAGGATGTTGTACTTAGTAGTGCAACTTAGGAAATGGCACAGAGTAGCATTAGCATCAACATCTCCTTGTCGTTTACAGCCCTTCTTCTGACCAAACCACCCCTAATTTAAGTCTGTATCAATCATGATATTGTATGGTATATAAACTAAAATTGCTCGTACTCACCAGGTGGAGTGGCATTATTTTTCTGGCATGTGAAAAGAGATCCTGCTTCAGGTTCTGTTGTCAAGCTGAATAGAGGAGAAATAGAGGGGTAGCTCTGACAATCAGTTTGAGTGTGATGAGATGAAAGTAACAGGTGGCAGTGTTACCTCAAAATGCATATAATTAGCCAGAATCACTTCCTTATTGTTACCAACCACATAATCCAAATCTTCCATTTTTTGATATGTTTTTAATGGTTGAATGAGTTCTGCTTTTTTCATAGACATTTGCTCTATGTTGAGATCAACAAGAGGGTGATTCAGTTTTACTATAGAGACCAAGTATTTGAGGATGTTATTCCATCCATAGCATATAATCACGCATCTGGGGGACTTTTAGATTATTTTTTGGCTATAACCAGTCAAAAGATTAGTTTCATTTCTGTTTAAACTACAAGAGAAAGGGAAACCCATGGGCAGGGTTTAGGTTTACAATCCCTAATGGTAAACCAGGCAAACTCTTTTTCTGTAAACCGTGGCTGCTTTGTGGCTTTACTGTTGAGTCATGTTCACCATCACCTGTTTACACATCATGCATGTCTGGTCCTTCACAGATACTTTCAAAGTATTTTCTGCTTTTACAATGAAAATACATGAGAAGAAAGTGTCTGTTTACTCATACTCACATTATTGCTGGTCTGTACCAACTGGCCAAATATAGTCATCCACTTTACTTGGGTAGAGTTGGGCACAATTTATTGCGTTGTTTTTCCTTTCCTTTTTTCTTCCATCAAAGTTAAGATTAGTTGTTGAATACATGAACTAAATTACTTTCTTTCCCATCTTTTTTTTTGAAAATAGACCAAGTGATGTGCTGTTTTAACTCTAAATCTCTGCATCATTAGCTGTAGGCTTCATTTTTTGTGTTTACCCAGCACATCAACGTGGTTTTAAATCACAACAAACTCATTTTGAATACAAATAATTTGTCACATTGAGAAATTCGGATTTACTGTTACTGCACACTATGTTGTCTCCACTGTAAAGAAATATACAGTAATCCACCCACTTGCTTTTGCATTTTTAACAGATTATTTGTGAAACAGAAGTTGGGTTGGAACCCCCCTCTGGAAAAGCCCAGTTTGCTCTTATTGGTTAGCTCATTAGGTCAGTCAGGCCTTATTCTGCATCAGCCCTGTTAAATTCAATATTTTGACAAAAAGGTTTTCTTTGGATGGAAAGGTGGTATAGTCCCGCAACAAGTACAGAGTGAACCAGCAACACCTTATTACTGTTTTCTTGTTTCTGTTAGCTAGCAATTGCTAAAATTGATTTATTGTTAGGTTTGCACTCACAGTTGGGCTATGTTAGTTTTAAACACTTATTTAAAAAGAATGTTTTAATATTGTATCAAAAAAAGAAAAAACTGAGCCACAAAGTAGAGCCTAATGCCAAAGGATCAGCTGGTACACTTGTATACTCTGTACAACGAGCAATGCTACAATATGATGCCAGAAATACATCCCAAATTCCAGAAATGTTGGGACATTCTTTAAATCTGAACAGAATAAAAATTAAAAGACCTTCAGATCACATGAGCCAATATTTTATTCACAACAAAACATACATAACATAACAGATGTCTAAACAATTTTATGCACAAAATGAGCTCATGTCTAATGTGATGCTTGCTACAGGTCTCAAAATAGCTGGCATGGGGGCAACAAATGGCTGAAAAAGCAATAAAGTTCAAATTATTCAGCTCGGAGAACATCTAGCAAGTTATCAAGTTAATTTCTATCAGGTCTGTAACATTTTTAGCTATAAAAGGATGTCCTAGAGAAGCAGAGGTCCCAGAAGTAAAGATAGGCAGAGGTCTCTCCAATCTGTGAAAAAGTAAAAGAAATTGTGGAATATTTCAAAAGCAATATTCCTGAATGTAAAATTACAAAGGCTTTGCAACTCATGACCTATGATGTATAACGTCATCAAAAAATTCAGATAAACTGGAGACGTCTCAATGCATAAGGGACAAGACTGCCTGTGGTCTTTGGGCCCTCAGATGACACTGCATCACTCATCGGCACTGTTGTGTCATTGACATTACTAATTAGGCCCAGGAATACTTCAAGAAACTACTGTCAATTAACAAAATCCTCCCTTCCATCTGCAGATGCCCACTAAAGCTCTATCATGCAAAACAGAAGCCATATTTGAACATGGTCCAGAAGCGCTGTGCTATGTAATGTTGTGTTGTGAATAAAAAATTGGCTCGTTTGATTTGAGGTCTTTTAGTTTTCATTTTGTTCAGATTTTAAAGATGTCCCAACATTTCTGGAATATGGGTTGTATCTGAGTAGGTGGAGGGGGAATTAAGAGACTGATGAAAAAATATTAATTTGATTAAAAAACAAAGCAAACAAACAAACAAAAAAAACAACATGTATTTTCCAAACTCTGCTGAGCTCTATCTTTTAGTGCTTCACATTGTCGCTCTCCCAGTCTCATACACCAACTGGTTTCTTGGCAGCCTGAAGCCAATGGAACATTGCTGAGTAAACCAATATCTACCAATCTCACATGAATCCTGCTTCTTCATCCCATTTGTAAACCAGTCAGCTCTTTTGGTACATGATCTTACTATAAAAGAGCACCACATCCAGTTGTGTTTGTTGTTACAGTGAATTTTCATCTTCACCTGCACAAATGCGAACCGAGGCCTGGAAAGCAAACTATGTTAATTCACCACAAACTGGTTACCATGTTATTAATGGCATGGTATGGTAGTATGCTAAGGTTAGTGTTTAGCTCCCATCTTTGTTCTATAGGCTCACAGAGACGCTAGCATGACATGTTTTACTCAGACATGCAAGGCAATGCTTTACTACTCTCATAAATTGCACTGCGCAAACACTCTTCAGCATGAAAAGTGAAACAGACCATCATCATTAATGCAAAAAGCATTACCACCACTCAGAATTGAGTGAATGCTAAAATCATGAATTATTAAACACAGAAACAAACTTAGGTCAAGGAACTTTTCTGTACAGAGTGCAATTTTTAGAACAAACTTGTATAATCAGGAGAATTCAAAGAACTGCATCTGGCTTGAGGCAGAAACTGACAAAATGAGGAAGGAAGACTTTTTAGAAGTTTTAATTTTTTTAATGATGTTGACAAAAGTAACAGGAAAGTACTTGGTGTTCATGTGTAAAGTATTCATTAAATCAAGTGAATCAGCAAATGAAAAAGTTACGTCTTACTTTATCTTTATAACATCAGGTCCTGTGAAATGATTTGTCTAGAGCTTTATATAACATATTCATTTCTTCAACATATGTATTTTACAATTTATAAACAAAGTATATGAGATTGGGATAATTTACAGGTTAAACTCCTAATAAAACAAATAAATCGTTAAAATAATCCTCATTATGTAATAGATCATTTATTTGACAGGGGTCATATAATTTTTTTATAGAGGCCTTAATATAATCTATTTAGAACTTTAATTCATATAGTTTTATATTTTCTTTACATAATAAAATATTGTATACACAAGGCAAGATTTTTTTTCACAGCAGTTTACATTGGTTGTTAAAACCATGTCTCTTATGTATGGCTTTAAAATCAATAATCAGAACAAAAGGACAGTTTTTTGTTGAGCAGTGTTTTCAGTGAGTGAGTTAGTGTGTTTATGATAGCAGACATGGTGGCAGAGTAATGTGTCAATGCATTCACACTTTGGTCACCTGGGGAGCCTCCTGCAGCAGCCTCAGCAGCTTTTAGCAGACATGCGTAGTTTAGAACGACTTTATCCACCTTGGCTACCACCTCGCGCCGTTCACTCTCGGCACTCAGGCCTTCCACTAGTGACATGCAGGCTTGGGTTAAGCAACAGAGTGTGTGGAAGCTGTGTGTCAGAGTGAGCAGCAACTCCTCTGGGCTGCTGTACTCCGTGGCCATCTGACTGCAGGCTCCATTCAGGACTTTGGCCTGCATGAAAAGCAGCTGAGAGAATGTTTCCATATCAGCCTGGTTGACCTCAGGTATCTCACCTCTGGACTTATGTCTCACACTGCTTTGCAACACGCTGATCATCTCTAAGGCATCCTTCTGTGCAAGTGCAAATCCTGTGTGAAGGCTGTAGGTTTTTCCCTTCATTGAATTTATATGAGCTAGTCTTTCTTTGAGGCTCATGTCATTCATAGACGTGGGCGTACTGCTGTGCTTAACTTTATATTCTGCTTTGAGGACCAGCTTTTCCTTTCTACTGAAAGAAACTGAGCTGTCAGAGAACAAAGCATGTGAAAGCACTTCTCTATCTTCATCACTACCATGGGTGTTTGACTTTCTCTTAAAGAAACATTGACTGAATGGCCCACGGCACCTCCATGTTCCTGCATCCAACTTTGGAGTTGTTGACTCTGGCAGCAACTGTGTTGGATCTGTTAGCTGCCATCTACCAGATGAATTAGAGGCGACTGAACCCTGGGAAATGCTTTTGGGTAGGGTTTTGGCAGAGACTGCCCTCTGCACATTTGGGGGATCTTGAGACTGCATATTTTGATTATCATTCTTCCCAGTAAGTGTAGCTTTGGTCTTCTCTATCAGTGCTTCTAAACTCCTGGAACCTGGTATTAAGGTGCTCAAGCTCCTCCTGAGCTTCAGAACCCTGCGTGGCTTCCTGAGGCTGTCTGTTGTTGTGTCACATGAAGATCCACTTGAGGGGAAAGCCAGAGCATTTGGGTCAGGCTCAGGGCCGGACAGTGTTAGCCCTCTGGGCTCTGTGCTACTTCGTAATGATGAAGGTGACATGATTGTGGTGGTAGTTCCAGTCTCATTACATAGAGCTAAAGATGACTCTTTCCCAACCTTCTTCAGCTGTGTGCAAGCTACACTAGGGGTAGTAGGAAAACAGAGAGAACTGTTAAGCATTTCACTGACAGCAAAAAAATAAAAAGCTTCTTTTCTTTGTTGTAATATCCTGTTTTAACTGGCAAAAAGCGTGATAGTTCACATGCTGAGAATTTCATGAAGATATTGAAAATATCAACCTCATTCAGATATATGAAGCTAGGCCAGCAGCAGGTTAGCTTAGCTTAGCAAAAATATTCGAAACACAGAAGGAAGAGCTAGCACTAGAGCAGGGGTGGGGAACCCTGGTCCTCGAGGGCCGCATTCCTGCAAGTTTTCCATGCATCCTGCTCCAACACACTTGATTCAAATCAAATGGATCCAACAGCCAATCACAGTGGCTCATTAATTTGAATCAGGTGTGTTGGAGCAGAGATGCATGGAAAACTTGCAGGATGAGGGCCAAGGTTCCCCACCACTGCACTATAACTTACCTAGTTTCGTTTATGATAAGGAAAAAGCAATCCAGCTGCCAGAGTAAAACTATTTAGCCTTTCTGGAAACAAATATTTATAATTTGTTGTTTCTGAGGAACATGTGTGACTTATCAACTTATCAACTAGCCATACCACTTCCCTTTTAGGAGACTGAAGGGGTACTGATGTTTGTAGCTTATGGACCTACATCTGACATCTGACAGAGTTTGGCAAGTCCAGTGAGACACTATTTATTTACTTGTTTCTTTTTACGTTTAACAACCTTTTCCAAGAATTGTTTTTTTTTTTTTGTCGTTCAGGGTTATGTCAGATTTAGGTAACAAAACTAGCTAGGTTCATTCCCACATAAATGACTTGAGTAAAAGATCCCAGTTTTTCCCTCCTTGTTTCTTAGGTGTCACAAAGTGGGATTAACATCAGTTTCTGAAACATTGAAATTACTTCATTTGGTTACGATCTTTTTTCCCTCTGTTCAGACAAATTTGTCTGAATAGAGGAAAAAAGATCGTATTCAAGATAAGAAGACAAAATGAAAATGTTTTTTGAGTTATTGTGTCTTCATTTGGTGTTCAAATATGCAATACAGCAACATTTTATTCTAGCAACTGGGACAGAATTGGAGGCTGGAATATACAAGAAGTTAGAGAAAATCTTTATAATTCTGTGCTTATTTTCTAGTAATGATGAACACTCTTTATTCATACAGTTATCAAAACAGAAATTAGAAGGAGCACCTTCCTGTTTAGTCTTACCTGTGGTTTCTTTTATCTTGGGTATTCTGTGACTGCTGTCCCGTTGGCTCCCAAACCCAGGTTCAGCACTGGTAGCTGCATGGATCTTCCTCAGCAGGGTGGGATCTATTGGATGGCCAACTTTTCCCTGCAGCGGGGCCCCATATGCCTTCTCTTCAGCAGAAACATAACTCAGCCCCTTAAGTGAGGACTCTGACAGTACATGCATGTTGTCTGTGGCACAAAGGGGAGAGTCCATAGGAGTGACACAGCTGCTGCTGCCGGTGCTGCAGCCAGCATCTATAGAAGAACACTGTGAGCTTTGGAGCGAATGAACGCCTTCACTTTGTATTGATGACATTCGTTTGCTCACATGGTATTCATATAACCGTGTGACTTCTTGTTCTGACTGCGGGAGCTTGATCTGCTGCTGCTCATTATCCTGCGAAGTGGCATCAGTCTCTGCAGGGACGGGGCCTTTGGATGGAGAGAGGAGATGGGCATTTAACTGTTGGCTTCTTTCATCTAAGTCTTGTTTCTCTCCCTTTGCTGTGAGCCTGTCTGCGTGGGAAGCCTGTGAGTCATTCGCACATTCTGGAGTGAGATTCTCTGCCATTTTGTTTCCCGATGCTCCATGCTGCCATTTTTGATGCCTGTCTTTACAGTGAGTTCGCCCCAGATCAAGTTGATTCATGTAATAGGCATCTCTCACAGTGAAAGCATTATACTTCCCGACAAGATGAAGGGGCTCCTCTTTAGTCGAGTCTTGGGAAGTCATGTGTGATTTATCGGAGGAGTCGCATGAATCTCCTTGGATTCTGTTCTCCGTCTCCTTCTGTTTCCCTCCCTGTCTGCTCATTACTGAGCCCATGTGCATCTTATTAAAGTATTCACTAACTGATTTTATTTCCATAGTCTCTGGTTCCATCTCACCACCATCTGAGTGAAACATCTGCGAGGAGGCGACAGCAGAAGATTTTGCCTCCTCCTCCTGATGCTCATCACTTGGTGTGCTCACTTCCGTCTTTTCCTCAATCATGGCATGGTATCCTTCAGCCATGGCTACATGCATTCTCAGTTGGTTCTCTGATTGTCTCTGAGCAGTGGCCAGCTCGGAGCTCTCTGTCATCTCAGATGAGTTTGTCTCATTGCCAGAATCAGAAGACTCGGGACTAAATGCTCGTGATATTTCGACACCTGTGTACCACAGAAAGACAACAATTGCATTAAAAATTTCATCTGAAGAACATGAGAAATGTTAAGGAGTGTATAATTGATGATAATGACAATGTAAGTTAACATGACGGACAATAACAAATATAAACCGTTACACAATATGACTCCACCTTAGAATTAAGATCTGAAGTCAATCAAAAACACTTGTTGGTAACCTTGCACCTCACTGAAACATACACAGTTGTTTCTTGAAGTATTGAAATTTTTATCTGACATGCATATTTGCATGCCTTTGGTTTGTGATTAAAAACGGAAAAAGCAGTGCAATACACATGCTTTTTCTAAAAAAGAAACTTTTTTAAATTTATATATCAGGACAAAGTTATTGATACCCCTTAGAGATGACCATAAAAGGAAGAGTCGTCAGTCTTACGATCACTAATTTAATTATTCAATCAACCTGTTAAAAAGGAGAAACAATAATTTTGTTGTTTCGTGGCGTTGTTTGCTCCACACTGAACATGAGGAAGAAGAGAGGATCAAGTAACCACACCTGACAACAGCATCAGGAAATCTGAGGTCAATAATGCGTCATCAAATCATCTTTAATTTTTTTCTTTTTTTTTTAAAGAAAGCAAGCTCCATAGAAATTGATCCAGAGGGCACCAATTACAAAAGAGAAATATAGAAGAAGAAAAAATGACGTTGATAAGTGTGTTGACAGGTCATACTGACTTCTGGAGAATGTCACACAAGAAATAATGACGTTTAAAGAACAGAACACCATCACCTGTGTGAATGGCTCTATTGTGTTGTGGAGCTCATAAAATTAATGGGGACCAAAAGTGAGAACAAATTTAAAATTAAATTGCATTTTTGTTTATATTTAGATAAAAGGGTACCAATAATTTTAGTCATGTATATAGATGGCTATTAAATATATACTGTACGTTTTTGGTATTGACAAACTTGTTTGCTTTGTGTGCAAATGAGAAAATAAATGATACACAAAACAAAATGAATGACACAATAATGAACACAAAATGTACTCACGAATGGAAACATAGAACAAAATGGGTTTTATTGAAAAAAAAAGAAAAAGAAACAGCAAATCAAATATAAATGGCAAGAGTATGTGTGATGTTAATGAATGAAAGTTACAATAGTATAAGAACCTGTGCTACTCTCTGATTGTGCTGGACTCTGTTCCTCAGAAGCAGCAAGGGCCTCGAGTGCCTGTAAGGTGGACACCATTGCATCGTCCAGAGGCTCCCCGGGGCCCTCTGCTCCGTGGGTGGGCACTGAATCTATCAGAGACACTGGGATATCATTGCTGGCCCCGTGGGCCCGCGTCCCAGCTCCCTGTTGTTCGTCCTCATCGGAGCTGTCCCTGAAACCAGGAGGAGGAGCAGCAATGGCCATGTTCAGAGAGTGCAGCAGCACATCGTTGTCCTCCTCATCATTAACTTCTGGTGGTGGAGGGAGGGAGGTCAAGTCAATGATATCATCACTGGACCCTGAGAGTGAGAGCAATGTAGGCTTGTCAATGTCACTCATCACAGCATCTTCCTCACAGCTGATGTCATCCTCATCTTCTGCATCATCTGTTGTCTCTGCATAGCAGATATCATGCAGCAGTGGCTCCTCGATGCACTCAGTAGGACCAAAGATTTTGGTGGAGTACTGATATCCTTCCTCTATGGCATCCATCATTTTATAGTCTTCCTCGAGGCGCCTGTACATGTGGCTGTGATTGTCTGCAATCTCTGGGCCTTCATCCATCAGTCTCTGGTAGCCCAGATTTTGGGGGTTTACACTGTCCAAGGGAGTGTCCCCAAATATGAAGGAGACTTTTGCATTTCTAGAGGGGTCTTGGGGTTTGGGCCTTGGGATGTTGAGGTACGTTTGGGTGCAAGGGATTCTGCAGTATTCTGCTCTCTCTGCCATATGAATTGTGTGCTGTGGCTGGTGGATCTCAGTTACATATACAGGTTGGACTTCACATCTGCTGTGGTCGAGGTATTCACACTCCTGGTCAGAATAATCTTGGCTAAACCTCTGACTGTTTCTGTCTTCACATCCTTTATGTGGTATGCTGTATGCGCTCTTAATGGCCTGGTAGTTTTGCTTCACTCTTCCTGCATGGCCTGCAAAGAGGAAGCATAAAATTAAACAAGTATTTTTAAAGAAATTCTGCAATACGATGGTTTGAGGCACACTTTTTTTCCCCATACCGTCTGTGTTTTTGGCCACATTGAAGATGGAGCGCCGAGAGTCCACAAGTAATCTGTAATAGCCGGCCGTCAAACAGGCTAGATTCATGGCATCAACGGACTCCATTAAGAGAGTGATGGGCTGTGAAAGAAGCAGATAATCAGATGATGATGAGCACAGAATAAATGGAATAGTGGGGCTGCGAAGTAAGATCATAGCAACTGTGGAATTTACATGCAGGTGTAAGAACAAAACCACAGAAAATGTAGAAATGTTTGTTAACCTTAACATCCAGAACATGTAGTTCCACCCTAACTTTGTTTTCATCTTCTGAGTACATCTCAATGCGGTTGACATGACTGAAGTCAGCCAGAAGTGCCACTAGGTTTGTCTTGGTGTTAATCACATGACTGATACCATATTTGGGCCCAACCAGCAATGTCACTTCTGTGTGCTTCTCGCCTTGCTGTAAAAAGGAAGAGACACCACATACTTTACTGTCCAAGTGCAGCTGAACAACATGTGACTCTAGCTGCTTACATGTGGGGTAGCAAGATAGTTTTACTTACAATTAGCGTGGATTTAAACACACGTCCTCCGTAAAGCCTCAAGTCACTGAGATACTTGAGGTAATGGACCTTTGCCTGCAAGGCAGTCAGCTGGGAAGGGATAAAGCAAGAAACAGGATAAGACACAAATAGGAAAAACTTAAACAAGGTACTTACAGCAGAAATAACAAGAAGTGCTGTTAAAGCAACCCTTTGCACCACTACTATGAAAGTTAAGTCTCCACTAGGGGTCAGCCAAGAGTCAGGTGTGGAGCAAAGAAAAAAAAAACAAGAGCACTCAGAGATGAAAAGAAAAATGAAGAGGTATATCTTTACCTTTTTACCAGGTGGCACCAGGTTTTGGTTGGTTTTGAGGATGTGGGTGAGGGCTTTTTTGATATTCTTCTCTTTCATGCTAGACAGTACTGCAGGAGGCAGAAACAACGCCAGACCCCACTCCTTCCTGCAGATACACAATTTGTCAATATGTCTCTTCCTAAAACAGTCAAATAATCATTCTTGACTGGTGATGGATTTACTTCACCCACAGCTGGTGCATTGATTAACTAGATACAGTCAGAATAATCACAAAGCCAAGTTTAAAAGCAGAACAATCTAAGTGAGGTTATCTATTTAATAGCACTCTGGGCTTAGCAGTGTCCTCTCAGCAGTTTTAAATCAGGGTTGAAAACTTTTCTATTTGCAGCCTTTTATGACTCAGGTCATGCCACTTAGGTGATGCCGCGATGCGACTTAGGTCATGCCACTTTGGTGATGCCGCTTAAGCAATGCAACTTAGGTCATGCCACTTTGGTGATGAAATTTTATTTGAGTTCCGCGATGCGACTTAGGTCATGCCACTTAGGTGAT
>JBBBVU010000013.1:13940745-13966444 GCA_037177055.1 Atherinosoma microstoma
CCCCCCCTTCCCCCCCCCCTCCCCCCCCCCCCTCCCTCCCCTCTCTTTCCCTCCCCCGAAAAAAATCTATTCACAATAATATGGCAATTTTTTTGTTTCCAGATTTTTACATCAATTATTTTATTTTTTTAAAAATCGATTTAAAAGAATTTTTTTTTTTTAAATTTTCAAATTCTTTTTTTTATTTTATTTTTTTATATTTTTTACTTGTCGGGAATTGTAGCAAGCAGAATGACAGTCTGGCTACTGGGTTGATGAAAAAATGAAAATATAAACTAGCCAAAAAAAAATTTGTAAAAAAAAAATTCTTAACATTTAACATTAAAGAATGGAATCGGGAAGAGAGCATCTCGTCCCGGCCCTACGGTCGGCCTAGCGTGCGCTAGCTTCTGCTACTTTATTCTTTATTCGAGTTCCGCGATGCGACTTAGGTCATGCCACTTAGGTGATGCCGATAACAAGTGATATTTTCACAGAGGTTTTCTTTCTTTCTTTGTTCACTTTTGTTGTTCACTTTTGTTTTTAAATTTTTCTTAATGCTTTCTGCACCCCGCTGTTATGTTTCTAATGTTTGTATGTAAAGCACCTTAAATTGTCCTGTACATGAAATGTGCTATACAAATAAACTTGCCTTGCCTTGCCTTTATGGCCAGTGTAAGTTATAAAACACAATAAAGTGGCTCAATGTTTGGAGACATGCTATAAATGTAAGCAAAAACAGTGTACATTTAAATCAAATCTACTTACTCAATATACTTCAGGGAAACTTTCTGGGACTGTTTGGTATTGATGGTTAGAATATACATTTGTAGGGCAGCCAGACGCAGAGCCGTGTCGTATTTCAGCTCTGACCCAAATCTCTCCAATACCACATCATTACAGCTCTGGGTGAGGCAGAGAGGGAGAGGACAGAAAGAGGTTACACGTAGTCCATCTTCTTCTTGTCATTAAATGCAGGACAACAACAGTCCTGTGGAGAGTGATTTCTAATTCTACTTCCAAGTCCTGATGCATTCTAATATCCCATACAGCTAACATGACATGAGAAAAGTTTAGTTCATGCACAAAATGCAGAATCTTTATATATTCACCTGGACATAAAGATACTCAAAGGCTACGGCGTCTCTCCTAAGCAGGTCCACAGGATCTTTTGGAACAAAAGTGATTCGAAAGAAGCACTTCATCTTATGTGACCCTGGTCTTTGTGTCACCTGAGAGCACAAATACAAGATAGGGGACCATTAGGCTTGAGATGTTTGCATTTGTAACATATCTTAGAACAAGCTTCTGTGGTCTGATGAACAGGGACAGCGCTTCACCTCTGACATCAATTAAGGATTCGTTAAAGTACGTGCAAACTTGAGAAGTCTGTCAGAATTAATATACAGTATTCATAGTGATTCAAGGAAATAATTGACATTTCGGGAATAGGGATTTAAATCTTGCAATCTTTGAGGGTAACAATGAAAGAAAAGATCAGCACCAGTAGCTTGGACCTAGAAGATGCTTAGTTTAGAATTGCATGAGATTGGGAACAGAAAGTTCCCCTGCTTCTGTTACAAAAAAAACCCTCAAAATTGTATTTAATTCATGAATTTGTTGAATTTTTAAACACATCTTGTTTAATTTAAATGCAGCCTACCTAAAGTAAAAAAACAATAGGTTGTTTTTTTGAGTAGATGCCTTTCTTGCCTGGGAATGTGGAGTCCTGGTTTATGCTGGGGTTAGCTAAGCTAATGTCTTCCGGCATCATCTTTTTAATTAATGTCCTTATGAAAGAGGTGGATTAGTATATTTTAGTGGTCAAACTTGTATATGCTGCTTTTCTGAGTTTAGGGGCATCCCAAAAAAAAAGAAGGAATTCTCACCTGAGTCAGCATCTCCTGTTCATGCAGGAGCATGAGTTTGCTGGCAGATCCCTCGGATCTCTGCTCAAGCATCAGAGAAAAGTGTTCGATGCTCTTAATGGATAGCTTTTCTTGCAGGGTCAAGATGACGTCCTTTCACATGGACAATGTCATAGTTAATACAACATGAGAATTGTGCAGATGCAGCAGCTTATCTGTGTTCAGCTCAGTGGCATAACCATACGTCATTTTTACAGCTTTGCGTATATAAAAACACGAGCATTTTTCAGCATGCAATCACAATTCCAACTGCAATAGAGAAATAAAAAAAATGCAAATGTAAATATGTCCCCTATGTTCAATAGATAAATATGCTCAGACCGCTTTTCAAAAAAATCACAGTTTTAGTTAAAAAGATGCTCAAAAAGCCAGAGAAAAGAGAAGAAGCTGCACTTCATAATGTAAAACTGAGCATCACTTTAGATTACGTAACAGCATTTCCCAGTGAAAGGAGATTCTTCCCGGCACCTACCTTAATGGATGTGTTGCTGTCAAATTTAAATGATTTAGTCTGTCCGTTCTCCAGGTATACTTTCAGAACATTTGGCATGAAAAGTAGGGAGTTGTCCTTCACCGTTTCCTGAAGATAGAATAAGAACCATATCAGCAAATCTCCCTTTTGAAAACTGGTAGTCATTTATTTTTTGTCATGCATCAAAGGGAGGTGGTTAATCCTTTGATTATAGGATGCATAGAATAAAGAGTGGAAGTAAAATTAAAAGAACAATTCAATGGCTTTCTTGCCAAAATGAGGAGATGAATGCTATTCTCACTTCTGTACAGCACGAAGCAAATGGCAGCTAATTTTGCTTGATATGCCTGCTCTGAACTGGTGAAATAAAGCATTCAGACATACTGAGCTTTGAGATTATCTAAAAGTTATTAGAGGAAAATACCATATGCCTGGTTCCAAATATTATGATTGACAATTATGCTCCCAATTAGACAGCAAAAACTATGTTGATTTAATTTTACATTTACAAAACTCTTCTTTAGCAATATACAGTATTTGAAAAGAGATTTTACATCTCAAGAGTAATAAAGCAATTAATAAATAAAATAGACTGAGAACAACAACATACCTGGTTGTGTCCAAGACAACTCAATCTACCCAACTCTAAAGCTCATGAGATTCATGCTACATGAGAATTGTATTGTTCCACCCTCCTTACTCTTGGCATGTTGTAACAAATAAGTTTATGTTTCATCTTGTCTCTTTACACTTTTGTATTCTATATATTTCAACAACATTTTCAGCCATCATACTAGCGAGAGTAATATAAACCAACACACAGTCGCTTCTTTACTTTGGAGCTGCTTTTTTTTTTTTTCTTAAGCTTTCATGTCTGTGTGACTCATCCAGTAGTTTGGGGAAGCTCTTTGTGAGAGGTTCTGCTTTTTCTGTCAATCACACACATTGTTTGCACATGCACTTCATTCATATAACATTTATTTTTGCTCATGTATGTCTTTCGTGTACTGTTAATGATTTCAATGGTTGCACTAATCTCCGGCTTCATGAATTCAAGCTTTGTGTCTGTCATTTCCCATTCAGTAGCTTGGTGTGCACAGAATGAATGAGTGTGACTTACTGGGACCTGTCCATTGATGATGACCTCTTCAGCGAAGCGGACTTTAACAGGATTAGTCTTTAACTTGGCCTTTTTGGCTGCACTGATGAATGCTGATTTTGGTGACTTTTTGGAGGGGAAGAAGAAAAAAAAAAGATGTTAAGAACAACTGGCTCCTTCAATTTGTTTTTCATGTCAGCCTTCCATTACTCCACTTATTACTGATACAATTAAGGTGGCACGCTGAAGGGTGTGAGAGGGAATAAAGCCTCCTGCTGTTATGCCACAGAGTCTACAAAGAAACTCCCCATAAACAGAAGTAATTACAGGCTGGATTATAAGTGCTTAGTCTAATGTATCCCTGCATTGAAGTTTGTAATATCTTGCTCCTAGATCTTATCCCAGTTTTGCCAGTTATTTAGTGGTTGTTTATAAAGACTTAAATTCATCATGCTGAAAATCTATTACAATGACACTGAACAAATTGAAGGATTAAAATCCATAATAATTGAATGATTGTTGCATGGTAAAACACTAATCATATTTTAACACAAGTTTCCTGCCACACATGAAACAGCAAAGGATATATTTTCTTTTCTGAGAGCATCTATTCATGTGTTTGTCTATTTTTGGAGGGAATTCAAGCATAATCCCGTTTCCACTGACTTATTATGTGAACTTTAAACAAAGGCCGCATAGAGTGGATGCTTCTGGCACTGCATGTTCACCACCATCTGGTGCTCTGTGACTTGAGGAAATGTTGGTGTGGAAGATCATATGAGGTCTTATGATGATCTAAGTCTCCAACAATGGAGAAGTCATTAATGCTGTGGCAACTGGACTTCCTTCTAGTTACTCAGGTTCGAACACATTGTTAAGAAATAACTGATATGGTGCCAACACACACATAGCATGGCATGATTGCTTTTAGAAAATCAACAAAATTATCACTTCCAAATACAGAAGCAGCCTATTAGAATACACTCAATTTCATTCATCGCAGAGAAACTTACTGGATACGGCTGAACAACAGTCAGTAATATGGACTCCTTGCAGCTCCTGCAGGACACAAAATAAAAATTATGGAAGTTTTTTTCTTTTTCAATGAACATTTATTGATATTAATAACTAAACTAAAACAAGTAGGGAAAAACTGAAAAAAAGAAGAAAGGGGAAGAACACTATGTTCCTTTGGTGCTCCTGGCAACCCCATTTTACCATTGTAGTGATGAGTTATGTTACTGAAACACAGCCCATTCGAGGCCATGAGCGCTGTAAAGGAGTGGCCACGTGGGCATTAGTCCCTGTACTGTTTATAGATTGCTGTACAGGCCATACAAGGACCAAATGCTCACAGTCAGCCACTCAGCTTTGACTGTGAAATTAATCTAATGAGATGCTGGAAAAAGCATCACCAACAGCATACAGCTAAATCACGGAGAATGGTGCAGCTGGCTCAAATAACACGTCATATTCAGCTGAAATATTTAAGTTTATGCTGAAAAACTCCCAAAAATTATGTAAATTATATATATCCCCTGATGGGGGGTTCAACACTGGATCATTTTAGAATCAACTTTAAGCTGTTTTTGTTTTCTGTATTTGATTTGAACAGGTTTTCTATCAAACAGCTGTCTTACCTGACGAGGTCAATAACCCTCTCTCTGGGGGCTGAACTGACTTGCTCATCATTAATCATGATGATCTCGTCCCCTGGGACCAGCCTGCCTTCTGATGGACCCCCTGCCAAAGTAAAACAATCAAAACTTCAGGCACAAATATTGTACACAGCCTCTGCATTTTTCTTGTTTTTCTTCTTATCAAGTCTTGGGGCCTTAAAGCTCTAATGAATGCTTACTCATAGACAGCTTTTCAAATCAGTGAATCATCCACGCAAACTACTGCCTCAGTTGTTTGTTTGTTTTTTTAAAGGTGGATTTCATTTCATGTTGACACAGTAACAGTTGTGGATTGAATGAGTCACTAGTTGTAGAGCTCGCATTGCTCCAGGGTCACCTTACCTGGTGTGACTGAGCGGACCACCACAGGTTTCTCACTGCCTGCCACAAATCCAAAGCCAAGTACGGGGTCCCGCCTCATCTCCACCTTCCGAGGCGTTGGTGCCACAAACTTGTCTCCTTCCAGACGAACTTCCTCCAGGGAATTGCTCTGGGTAACGTGGCTGATGGAATGATAAAGAGAATACTTCCAGCTCATTTTTGTTGCATCATTGAGTAAAAAGTTTCATATTTCACAGTGAGACAGTTTCCAAATATCTCCTGTTTATCCCAATTTCGGTAGAATATCTGACAGTTTTGGTTATTGACTTACCTGGCTGTTGTTCAGACAATCTTAATTTTCTGATATTTAACAGGTGCATGACATTTTAACAGTCTAAATTACATGGAGAACCCAAAGTTAAACAAATATAAAGATGATAAATAAATATATATCAGAAATATATAGATATGCAGAAAATAATAGATTATTCTATATTTTGCATCATGTAATTGATTAATTTAAATGATATGCAAACACTGCATGCAACTTCCACATAATGTGATTTGAATTTTCCCAATCTTTCTTCACTCTCATCAGTGAAGCAAAAACAGCAGCAGCGGTAAAACTCCGTATGGTGCCAACAGTGTTGGTTAATTAAAGCTGTGGGCAGACAATGTGTAATTCACAGTTATTCTTGAAACACATTCTATTCACTACTAAATACCAACAATTAATCTTTCATGGCACAAAGACGCAGTTAGATCCATCAGATGTGTTCACAATACCATGAAAATACTGACACAAGGTTAACAAGTTCAAAGCTGCTCAGTGATTGTCAGGTAATATTTTGGGGGAGAATTCAGCTGCTCCTTCTAGACCAAAAGCCATCTGATCTACCATCAGGATTTAGATTATAGATGCTGGAAAGATATAAAAATCATATGCTTAGTCCTTCAATATACCAAATACAAAAGAAACAAAAAAACAAATATCGCTGAAAAGCCAGTTCTTGTGGGCTTTCAGTGGCAGTCAAGGACTCATACATTTACATCTAATGCCAAACAGTGCAGAAATGTTTCACATCAACCATATGTGCCCCCTTCTTGAGTTTCATACAAAATCCAACAAACTGATTTGTGCATAAGCTGAACAAATTTAATCAGGCATGATTACAAACAGAGCTAAAGTGACCATAGAGAAAACAAAAACATTGTGCATGCTACTATACCATTTGATTTACAAATCTTTCCTTTCTACAGTAACACCAATATTTCTTACAATTAAGATGCTTTACATAAATCCCACTGGCTTGCTCTACAAATTACAAAGCATCCCTCTACCCAGCTTATATATTAAAGCTCAATTGAAAAGCCAGTTCATTTCATACGGTGAAAAATATCAATTTATTTGATTTCACTTGCTGGCACATGGATAATAATAATGGGTCAGAATTCATTTTTATTTCTTAAATTCTTTTTCTCAATCAAATGCCTCAAAAGTAATGTGCTACTCAAGATAAATGATAATGTATGCTAACATTAATATGCATTGCATGCGTGTTGAACAAGCCACAGTGTAATCAAGAGATTATTCATTTTGCTTCAATAAAGAATTACACTGCCCAAAGCCATTTATTGGTCACATTGATAACGCATGTGCATTCTGCATTCATTAATAATCTTTTTTTAATTGTCTTTTATTCTTGCATACTAATGTTGGAGGACTTTGTGTCTACTAGGTCAAATGATTGGATAAACCTGTTGTTTTTCTCTTGTACAAGGAAGTGTGTTCAATCCTTTGACTGGTAATGGTTTGTTGGAGCTTTATAAATGAACAAATACCCCAACAAATCCCATTTCAACCCTATATTTGATTGGAAATAAACACAAAGACAACATATGCTGACATCTTAATACTTTTGTTTTCTTTAGATATGCACTCAATGCGAATTTGATTCTCCCAACATGTTTCACAAAAACTGAGACAAAAGTGATTTTTAGATTAGGCGGGCCAGATTAGCAGACTCTTTTATGGAGCCCATCCCGTTGTAATCAATGTGGAATTTGGTTTGACATTGTGTTTCTGAAATAAAAAAGTCCTTCCCTGAAAAAAGCCTGCATAGTAACATCTTTAACCTGTGTAAACTGGCCAGCATCACTGCTGCTTTTACAGATTTGCAGTTTACCCTTGTGCACTAATTGAATTGAATTGAATTGAATTGTATGATGACTTAATTAATCCACAACAGAAATTAATCCACACATATTAATTTATTTAGTAAGTCATTAAGTTATTTAGTTAATCAGATAGTCATCATTAAACCATGATGTAAAGCTGTTGCAAAGTGCAAGAATGGCCTCTTATAGTGGTCCTTTTTGCATGTGGAGGAATCTCTGATTGAAGACCATGTACAGCAGGGATCACCAAATCTTGACCTTGAGGGCAACCGTCCTGCTGGTTTTGCATGTTTCCCTGCTGCAACACACCTCATTCAAATGTAATGGTTTCCAACAGCTTGTCTGCACAAGCCTCTTAATAGCCTATTAATTTAAGCCATGTGTGTGCAGGGAAACATCTAAAACCTACAGAACAGTGTCCCTCAAGGTCCAGAGTTGGGGATCCATGCTGCAGAGGGTGCTATGATTTTTTCTCACATTGATTATTGCTTCATAAACTGGTCACTCGTGGGTATAATTGCACTCAAACCTGTGGAATCACTGTACAATCAGGCCCCAGGAATCACTGCAGTTATATCCTTGGAAAATACAAGTTTTTGTCTTTTGAGAATTATAAAACATTTAAGTATGCATGTTTTAGATACACACCCCTTTGGACAATCTGTGTTGTCAATGAGAGTTAGTAACAATTGGAACACTATGCCACCTGGAATTTAGAGAACGCACCAAATACACCACTTTTAAATTCCATCTCAAAACTGCCTTATTACTGTTTTCTATATAAGTATGGGACCTGTTTATATTTACACGTGTACATGTACTGCATTCTTTGTTTGTATGCTTAATTACTGTGAGAGTGATAATCATTTTTATGTCTGTGTTTTATCTTTTATTTTTAATATAACACTCCAAAGGATCTACAGATAAATATGACCTCATTTGTTAACTCTGACACATTTATATTTAAATTTAAAACTGAAATGTTGATTATGTGCATTGGCCCTTTTTTCAATACCTGTATATATAAATATATCTAAAAAAGGTAGAATCTGGTTCTAGTGGCTCAAGAACTGTCCCCAGAATACAGCCAGCCTTCTTTATCTGTTTGGTCAGTTTCTCTGATTCCATTAATGCAGTCACGAATTACAGGCATACAACCCAAAATATGGATGCTGGCTTTTGCGCTCTGCACTAATAACAATGCTCCCACTCTTCTTTAGCATGGAGGATGCAGCATTTGGTTAAATTTAGAATCATGATTTAGCAGATCAACATTATATCATATATAAGTTTTGGAGTCATTGCGCTTGTCAGTGAACTGTGTTCACTATCAAAGGCTTTCAGAGGTGTTACCGCGCCCATGCAATGATTTCAAGCACAGAACCAAGTCTGTTTTTATTGCAGAGCTGCCCGAGGCCCGAAGATCACAGTCTTTAAGTACTGGTTTCAGCTTTGTCCCTAGCTCACATTCTTCTCTACTGTCTGATTCTTTTGATGAATATTTTATACAATTTACTGTATGATGAAATTATGAAAATCTTCAAACTTTTAGAGAACTGAGGGATCTTATTGTTAAATTTATTAACTTTTTGGCCATTGGGTCTACAACAAGGTGTTGAATTCCTACCCATCCTTATGTCTGAAAGACTCAACATCTCTGAGATGCTCTTTTTGTACCCTACCATGTTATCAACCTGTCAAATTGCTGAAATATAAGGTGTTTCATCAGACAGATTTACAAAACTTCAGCGGTGTCATGTAAAGGAAAAGTAGAAAAAAAAGTTGATAACTGATAAAAATTTTTTGCCCCATATACAGAGATATTTTATCACACTGGCGTCATATGGTAATATTAGCAAGTAGAAAGGGTACAGACTATATTTGAACATTGTTATCAAACAAGTTTGATATTTATGAGTCCCTATGCCACCACGTCAACTGCTGCATTTTACTGAGATCCATGAAACTAGAGCCCAGAATATCATCTATTCTAAAGTTACACACTTAAAAGTCAAACAAATATATCATCATTAACACGCTGTCATCTGTAATTTGCTCATGAAGTGACATATTTTATCCTCCCTTCTGCCACTGCAACATAAAACAATGAATCCATCTCCCGAGGAATAAACACCAAGCAAAACATTCTGTCAGTAAAAAGAACAATCACTGTGTACGACACCATATCCATTTGAATTTAGGAAAATCCTTAAGGCACAGTTAGTTTGCTTTTGTGTGCCAGTTTTTGCTTTAAAATGACAAACATAACAGATTGTCAACAAATCAAAACCATATGGACCTGTGCATTCAGGAAGAGTGCAGTCCCCTCCCCGGCACGGCCACCTGCTAAACATGGCTAGATTCCCATTATGCAGACAGCCATGCATCTAACCCTCCCTAATCATACTCATTAGCTTCTAACGTAGCTCCGCAAGACTCAATATAGGAATCACAAGCCACGCTGAGAGCTTTACAGCAAATAAGATGAACAGCAACAGGCAGCAAGAATTACTGGCCTGATTCTCATTGTATGAGTATTTGCGAGTGTTTTCTTTCAACATGTTTTGGACAAAGTGGAATAAGCCTATTACCAAAAGCAATATCCTGTTACTTCTGTTCCAAAAGCCTGCTTTGATGAAGTTCATCATTTGTTGAATTTGAGGAGGTAATATGTGTCCTTGTTAGATCTCATCTAAACCTCCCGAATCCCCTAAAATCTTGTAAATATTTTGATAAAGTCAGTTTATGTTCTGCCCTTTGGTACACAGTGCAGTGGTATATTTCTGAGAAACTGATACTGTGCCATCAAAAGCGTTGAGAATTAGTGAAAACAACTTGACAAGAAGTCTTTATTGCATTTTCCATTTGGCTGATATTAACCCACTTTGTTAAGCTCCTCTCTACTATGTTCTTACAATGGTTGATAAAGCACATTACAAATCCTAAAACCTGTGTGTCAAACTGTAAATATTAAATGCCTTCTGCTTTATTCATGTGCTCCGGTCACGCAGACTAGGCATGTGTTTCATTGAGAAACACAGCGATTTGGGATCTGCAGCCCGAAGCCAAAAACAGCACAAACTAAGATAGCCACAGACAGTCACAGGAAGGGACATTTGATTATTCATGGGCCTATCTCAAATTTAGAAAGGAAAAGCTGGAGCCAAGCAGCCTCCATGATTTGCCTTATGCAGACTCACTCTGCATCCAGCACTTTCACTGCTCCTTACTTCTTATGTAACTCCTCTGACATCACGCTTCTAATGCTATAACCCATGTGTGACAAGTGCTCTCCTTCTATTCTGTACACCAGTCAAATAATCTGCAATGTAATGTACCTGAGTGCAGTAGTCTTTGTTTTCCAGGTGCATACAAACTATTCAGTGAAAACATTTAGCAATCTTGTGAATAAATGAAAGCTGCAAATACTGAAGAAACATTTGGCACAGCAACACTCCTTAGAATATTACATTTTGCACATAGTACTTGTGATGAAAGAAAAACTAGGAAGCCCAGCCATATCAACAGAGTAGATAAAGCAAACAGTCACTTGTTACACTGCTGCGCACACAAAAAGAGAAAAAAAGCAGTAGTCTTTTTACCTGCCTGAAGAGATTTCCAAAAATGTGTCTTATGAAGGATCAATTAGGATGATAACACAACGACACAGGCATCCTCCGAAGAACATGAAGAGTCTCAGATCAAAACAAGCCCCAGTGCAGGTGAAATTCATCAGCTGCCGCAGCTCACACACTCACGCTCTCTAAAGCCCTCTTCTGCATTTGGGCGACTGCATGAGGAGTATTGTGGATGTATGAGAGCGTGAGAGAGAGTAAGAGTCGGCAGGGGCAGAGTGTGCGCAGCAGTGGAGGGAGCAGAAAATCAGTATTCTGAATGCTCCGATGGAGACAGTGTGCAGGCAGTGACGTGGCTGGAATAATCACAGGTTGGCAAAGCATCTGAAACATCTGGGATGGAGAGAGCTCCCCCTCAGTTTCTTTAAACACAGGGCACTTACTTGATGTAGCAGTCACGCCCCTCTCTATTGGTGCCCATGTCCCATCCATTTGGAGGTCCCTGTGAAGCACTCCAGGTCCCTGAAGGGGGCGGCCAGCCGGAGGATTTGGTCCTGTGGCTGTGAAGGCAGATGAAACAAAAAATTCAAGCAAATGTTTTGCATTCTGTATCAAATGGTGCGGTTTTATTCAACGACGAACTTCAAAACAATATTTGCCCGAGAGATTTTTGAATCACAGTAGCTATACAGAAATTGCACTGATAAGAAGCGGTTCAAGTCAAGTGATGAGAGATTGTCCAATTCCAGCGTGATAAACAATGTTCCATAGGCATAGTTCACTCAGTGAATACAAATCAAATTAATTACGTAAGCTAGACACACAGGCAGAGTTGTCATGCCTCACTCTTGTGCTTTGAGAGGCATGAAATTGGTTTTATTGCTAGATGTCAGCACATTCTTTATAAAATGATGCCCAGAGGAATTCTCTTATAAAGAACTGATTTGGGTTTCTCAATGCAAAGATGATCTGATAAACCTTATTTGACAATATAACCAGAACTATCACCCTCAAAACTGACAATCGTAGCCTATTGTTTAGGACAGCAACTCGCTAAATCTCAGCTTCAACTGATTGTCAGATTTTCACAGACAAAACACGCTTCTGCACAGTCATTTCCCTGTGCCACAAGTTGATAGAGTGCAGGTATTCTGGAAGACTGTGATTGGTGAAAACATTTTAATGTCTTTATGCCTGCCCCCCATTTCTTTTGTTCCCTTTATCTCTGTCTTTGTGTCTGCACACTGACGATGCTATGAAAGCAGTGGAAGTAAGTTATGTCACTTCAAAGGCTTGTCTGCTGTGTAACGGCGCTCTTCGCATTCATTATTCAAAGCCCCTCTTTCTTTCCCTCTAAATGTTTCCCCAGTTACTGTACCGATGATAATAAATTGTGTGCGCCATGCTTGTTTGTCTGCATAAGAGTGTGTCTTAGTGTGCGTTTGTTTAGGCTCACAAGTCCATCTCATGAGATATGAACAAAGTGCTGCCAATTCATCAGCACAATCTATAAGCTATAAAGAAGTGACAAAGGGTTGTTAAACTACATTCAGATGGTTAGCCAGCTACAAAAAATGCAGCATAAGTTAAAGCAACATAGACTAATAAGAATAAACACTTAAGTGCTAGTGAGTGCATATAATCACTAATTCATGAAAGAATGAGCACTGTAGTGAAAAATGCCATTTTTCCTTTTGTGCATGACATTTTAAGGCCTCTGAACGCAGAAAGCAGTCAGATTTTTTTACTTCCTATTTGTGTTTGGGGAATATTAATGTTTCCGCATGGATATGGATTTATTTGACCTAGTACATTAACTGGGTAGAGGCTTCGATGTTGTATATTTAGAACATTTCCTGCAGCTCATCTGATGCTGTGTGACACTGTTGGAACCATTTTCATCTCTTCCATGAGTACTAACATTAAACCAACAGCCATGCTAAAGCAAGTAGTGTTTCATATATACAGGACCATTTTTTCACATTCAAGTCAGGAGATGAATTGATAAATAACTCTTGCTTGTGAATAAAGTGCCATAATAACAGCATTTCTCAAGATTATACCTTCAACACTGACATGCTTGACATCTCAAAGTGTTTCATACTTACAGGTTTAGTCTCAGTGCCTTCAAAATATGTATCTGAACCTCCAAACTGTTCCAAAAAATCCATTTTCTGTCTATCAGCCTCAATGTCTCTGTATTAACAGCACAGTCACAGATACTGTGATCTTTGATTTCTTCTGTCTGCAGATGGGAGGTGCATTATGCTGCTGAGTCGCTGCATTCCAGCTCAACAGAGAGGCTGAAAGGGTTTCACCCGCTGGTGGACAGTGAAACTGATCTTCCTCATCAAGCATTAATAAATAATGCCTGCGTGGTCACATCGGACTAAGTAATCAAGCGCCAAGTAGGCAAGCCATGCTGCACAATTCATGAACAGGTTACCCAAGAGTCAGAATAGAACAATTACAAGAAGAAATAGGAGGCAAATGTAGATTCCTGAAGGATTCATTTTAGCACAATTTGCTAAAAAGCCTAAAATGTATGATGGCATTTCTATATTTAACAGGTCTTTAGATTTGTCTTGTTCCACTTTCTGGTAACAACCAGTTATCTTCAAAAGACATTAATGCCAGAAGGAGAAGGAAGAGAACCTCCTTGCTTGTTAAATTAACAATCAATAAAGCACATTAGCACTTTGCCTTTGCTACCACAGCAACTAACGGCACTTTATTACCTCACCTGGCCAATAAGCATGCAATTTTCTACACTTGTGCATCAGTCTTCATATCATCATCAAGATGAACAGATATTACAGTCAGGAATTTAATTGTACTCTCTGACATATGGGGAAAAGATCACTTTCTGGTCGCTTGTAAAATCTGCATGGCCAAAGTGATTCTTGCTTTATTACAGTAGTTCACTTTCACTTCCATCTCTCTGAAAAGAAGCTAGTTAGAAAGAAGCATTCTGTTGTCATGCAAAGTTTGAAATGCTGATAATGAAGGAAGTGACTATGCATTATAGACAAGGCCGTGGCCAAGAAGAGTGCATTCCAACATAGACACTCAAGTTAGTTTGAATAATTAACATTGACAATCTCCATGAGAGTTGGCTATATGAAACCACATTGTGATACCACATGTTTGCCATTATGCATACACAATATAAGATATGCATTTTTTTCAGGAGGTATTCAGCCACTTCCTAGGCCAGTGGTTTGCATCAATGACTCAATTTGCATGTGGCAGCAAGTGATGTTTATATGCTGAGTGCCAGAAGAACAAACTCTACATTCCCTTTTTGGTTTATACAGCTTTCCCAGCATGCACTGGGCAAGAGACAAGGGAATAACCCCAGGTCAAGAAAGCCATGATGATTTTAGTGTTCTTTTGCATATTCTATCATATATGAAACATTCCATTTTTCTCAACTGATGCAGCTACTTTCTGTGACTGAATACGGGGATCTTATGTTTCAACATCCACAACAGTTTCTGCTGCATAAATACACACATGTACACGCTTCATACAATCATGCTGTCACAATTACATAACCTGTTTTTTTTTTAAAGAGGCTTCAAGAGAATAAGCAAAATCTTCATGAATTTCCTGTCAGTCAGTGATCATTGTTCTTGAAGCTAAATAAAAAAGGTCAATGTTCAAACCTTGTGTGTTAGGGAGCATTACAAGTATGACTGGAGAGGCATAGTGAGGAGGCTGTGATGCAATTTTCTTAGTGCTCTTGAATTAAACAGACATTTATGCAGAGACAGACTGGTAATGTGATTCTGTTTGGATATGAAATCTGCCGGGAGACAGAAATGACCGTCTCCTGGAAGGAGGATGGGGAGAGGTGCAGAGAAGTGGCTCAGACAGAGAGGAACCTCTCTGATTAAAGGCTTTCTTCCTGGGCTTCTCTTATAGAGACTGCCTCCATCCTGTTGATGGCACAGTCTTTTGTTTCAGAGAGCATCTGCCCTCTGCTTGACTTCTCCAACCATCACCCCGGCTCTAAGCCTTAGGTCAATATGGCAGCATCATACAACACGGTCCAAAACTGCTATTTACATTGCATGTTGCTATTCAAATGTCACTATAAATGTGAGGGCTGAAAGGGATTTCAGGGATGCTACTGCGCATGAAGCAACACTAGGTTGCTCAATTTTATGCTGCTATTGAATGCATTTTCTGACTCAATCATGTTGGCTTTGCTCATTTTACATCACACCACAATAGATAAGGAGAAGAAAACACTCTTTTTGCCTGATATGCAATATTATGCTTTCTTGTTAGGCAAATACAATCACATCAACTCATCCAGTTTAGATGTATGAATTTCTAGAATCTGTACTTTGTGCCTTGTAGTGTCAATTTACAGTAATACTGGAATCTTCTGCACGGCAACGCTCACTTCACATTTAGAGTGTATGTGTTTTTCATTATTCCAACTGAATATTGTATTTCTGTGTTTGTCTTGGTAAGCACTGATATTGTTGCCATGGGCAACTGCACTATCCTGAGCAGCTCTCTGGCGCCTCTATATATAAAGGTTTTTGGTTAGTTAATCTCTTATGGGTGGAAATAAAGCAGCATCTGGGAAACAGCCCACCCACAATGATCTTCCTTCTATTTTATGATGAGCGAGGGAGCCTCAGTGCCCCGCTGTCTCTAGTTCACCTGGTAAACAGCAAAATACTATTATCTAACAAAACACCAAATGAAACCTTGGTATACAGTATAACCTGTTGTAACCCCACATAAGGGACAACTAGTCAAATCAGGGGGCTTTAATTTAGAAGTTGCAAAAAGCTATAAAAAGATTTGTAAAAACCAAAGAAAGATATCTGTGATTTCTTTGTTATTTGATTATTAGAGGGCATTTTGTCCATGCATTCAGCACAAAACATTGACCGGATATAGTAATGAACTTAGCCTGTGGGCACTGTACTAGACATGGATTCTCCTATACCCCTTTGAGTTCCTTGCTGCTTTTATGCTAAATGCTTCAAAGGACTGCACAAAATTAATGATTGTGCCTACATCCAACGGCCAGCTGGCTCCCGTTTTCTGACCCAGAGCCATTTCTGATCTACTCTTCCTTGAGCGCTTCTGATTTCAACATCTAAGTTTGACAGATCTTTTGATTTGTGTGTACTCTGATGAACATTTAGGCTAATCAATTTCTGTCCAGACCAATGATTTCCTGTGTAAAAACTTTGCTGTCAAAACATGTAAAACAATGGGTTGGATAATAGATTTCTTTTTTTCTTTTAAGAAATTGAGCAATCAGCACCAGCAGGAAGCCACACAGTTCAGCTTAAGTAGATTCAATACTTCTTTCACATTATTGTTTAGGAAAACCCCTTTTCTACAGTTCTACCCAAATACTTAATAAGCAATGCTACTATTTTTATATGGTTCACTAAAAATAGCTGTTTTCCATGTAATTATTTATTCATTTACTGTTAATATGGAGAGTTGCATGCTCAGAAATAACATACAAGCACACCTGCATTACGCCAATCCAACTGAATTTGGCAAGCCTGGTGATGAAACTGATGTTCAATATCACCACAGTACTGTTGTTGGAATTCCATTTAAAATGCCTAAGAAATATATCAAAAGAAATATATCAAAACAGCAGTTAGAAGTACCTTAGGACCAAGTTCTACATGGAGAGAACAAAGCAGCTCAAAAAACTTTGGTCAAATGGCTCAAAGTTTGTCAGAGAGAAGAAGACAAGGGGGATATTTTATCTTTTGATTAAAGAACTTCAAAAAAATGAAAATGCTAGATTTGAATAAAACAAAGAATAGAATAAAAGAAAGAGCAAGTCTTTGTTTCTGACAGTAGACATGTCTGGGGGTGTTGCAAAGCAGGAGAAAGAGACAATGAAGGGAAACGTTGCCTTTATTATAGCTCTCCATGTAAATGCACTGGGTTCCTCTGGAAAATGTTCTATCGAGCTTAGCATAACACCAGCCTGCTGAGTTAAATTCTTGCTGGCAGCTGAAAGGGAGAAAAAGAGAACCCCCCCCCGAAAAAAACAAAACAAACAACATAAAAAAATCACAGTGCAGCAGTGTTAACTTCTAATCAGGGACAGCCCTGTGTGGCATTGTTAACACTGACAGGATGCATCGACGTTTGTAGTCCACTGGGAGCCACATCATAGACGCTGCTGTGGTGGGGCACTAACTGGGAAACAATGTTGCTTGAAAAAATGGAAAATCACTGCTACCTGTTTGATTTCTCTAGATATTTCTTCAAAAATTAGCTGTTAATCGCATGCAACAGGAATGAACCATTGGTCCTATGTTTTGCTATTTTCTATTAATTTGTTTTCCTGTCATAAAAAAAGATTAAAAACCATTGAAAAACTGCTAGTGCAGTGTGGTGATGACTCATACGTGAGATTATATTTCCCAAATGGGCATTCCTGTGACACAGAGTATATGTGTTACATTCAGTGTCTCTTGTTTGTGATCAGCTGTCGTCTCCACCAGCAGTGGTCTGTTGTGTCTGACCGAGGCAAATCCCCTGAGTGGATTAATGTCCACTAGTAGACCTATGGGTGTATGAAGTGAGTTGTCATCCCTGGTAATGAGTGAATTCTTCACGACTTAGTTTAACATAACGTTTTCAGTTTTCTCACCCACTAAAATTAAAAAAAGAAAGAAAAAAAAAGAAAAGGGATTAAATATTTCAGTTGTGTTGTTGTGAACTATTTAAACTGTTTTTATGCCAACTGTAAGTGTATATCCTATTTAGGCCATGGGTATGAAAACATGACCCATCATTAGCAGATCATGCGTGGTTATCATTGTAAAGAAGATTTATATTATCTTTATATTTTATGACCGTTGTAAGATCTTACAAAATTATTTACGTCATTTACCTTTCACTGGAGTGTATTGGAAAAAAATGCACTGCCACGAATTTTGATGTTTAATTTTTTTTTTTTTGTGACACTGCAAATAGAACCAATACGCCTCTCTTCAGTCTATAAGAAGGATATGAACTTGATAAAGACAGTTTAGGTTCATGAATCACATCAGCTCTCCCACCCCCACTCCCATCTACCTCACTTGTTCATTCATTTCACATCATACATGACTGCACAACTTGCTCTGCTGAGAAATCAATAACTCAGCATTTTTAATCCCACGGTTCCACAAATGATTCCCGTGCCATTCTCAAAATCATACCTTCGAACATTTGAAACAGCATCTTCCAGAAAATAGACAGACACATCCACAGGCAGGCACATATATAGCAGCATCCCTCGGACTCACCCTGACAGCTTTGGCATCTTCACAAAGCTGAACACATCCATGTGTGCTGCAGACTGCAGTCAAGGCTACACACTAAAATTCCACTTCACTCTGGCTCCATTTTCCTGCTCTGTCTTTGGCAATGGGGAATAAATAATTTAGAAAAAAAAAAAAGTGGAGCTTCCACAAGTCAGGTGGAGAGATTAGTCCTGTTGTCTGAGCCTCTGCATGGCTGAGTGATTGCTGTGTCCTCGCCTCAGCAGCACAAATCCACAGCCCATGGAAAAAGATCTGGCAGCGCAGCTTCCCCTGGTAACATCCTTCAAAGCATGCCTGTGTTAGCTGCGTTAAGCCACCTTCATTTAATTTCCATCGCAGTGGAATGATGTGCAGGAGCCGCACAGTCACAGCAGCTTTGGAGAGAGGCAGAGAGAGCCCTAGCAAAAGGGAGGGAGGGACAGGGGTGGCGATGCTGGGAGATGGGAGTGAAGAGAGAAATAGGAAACTAAAAGGATGTTGTGCTTGTATGTATGGAACAAACAGTAATTGCAAATGAGGGATGCATATGCTGATCAATTCTTCAGCTATCTTTCCAGAAAGAGAGAAAATGTTGAAAAGAGCAAGAAGGATGCCACACAAATGTGTTTACAAATGCAACAAAGGAAGAACCAGAGCAGGTGGAGAGATTGGAGGACCTAATGTGCTCCCCCAGCTGAGGTCCCTACCTCACAGCTGCATATTACGCTGCATATACAGTACAGTCTGTTTGTTTTGACCTTTCAAAACAGTCCATTTGCTAAATGCTCACTCTCAATGACGCCATTCATGAGAGGCTTCTAAACATCTTAGTAATCCACCTAACAAAAACAAACTGACAATGTGGTACCATAAGCAAAAGCAGGACAGCTGGATTTAACACAGAAATCCATGACGGATAATAAGACTTGTGCCAGTTAAATATGTATGGCCAATTCAACGAGTTCAACCCTCCCATTGTGTTATGTCAGTTGTCAAATGCTGATAATTTGTACATTTAAAATTTCAAATCCAGGAACAGCACATATTTGTCCCATTTCCAAAGAACAATTACCTACATGCTCCCAACATGAAGGAATCATCTTTCATAAATCAAACACTGCAGATGAGGCACCTCTGTCTAAACCCACTAAGACCCAATTAACCTCATCTTTGATCCAGCAAGATTTAAGGCTTCTTTATGTGGCTCTGACAGTTTGAATAAAAGGAGCTTCACAAATTAATCAAATAAATGAATAGAAATACAAAGAATATAAACATTGGTTGGTTTGTAACTACTTCTACAGTTAAGTAGCAACCACTCCACATTAAAATGCCACAACATGTAAGGCTCTGTGGGGTGAGTCAATGTGCCTTTGCTGGGTGATACATAGAATAAAGAATATTGTCACTTCTACTCAGGGTCAGACTTACAATTGTTTGATGCCATAAAGCTGTGGTTTAATGGTCTGTGATGTGAGTTAATCCAATTTTCTTTTTTTTTTTTAAAAGCAAAGAGAAGGATTGTGTTAATCACAAAATGAAACACAACATTTTTGTGATGATGCACGTCTTGATTTTTCCTTTTTTTTTTTTAGGAGCACCCACAAGACATTAGGAATACACTGTAGAGTGGGAGAACATGTCAGATGATTTGCTTCAAAGGCAACCACGCTGTCCCGTGGCAAGAGGATTGAGAGACTCAGCGTTTTCTGGACAGTTGTGTTTGTCCATTAGGGTTTGTGGCCCAGAGGCCAGCTTGAGTGGCAGGAGATATTAGGGTCAGACAGAAGCGTGATTTAAGGCGACTATGGCTGAAGCTTTGACTGATAAAACCCTGCTGTTCTGCTGATCCCAAACTCTGAGCTTTTTCTGAGTTAATTTCAGCCATTTTGCAACACTTTGCCAATTAAAACTTAATTATCAAAATTATTATTATTATTGCAGGTGTTGTTCATGCTTCTTCCCTAAGAACAGAATTAACACTTGGGACAGCTGCCTTTAAAGATATATTGGCAAAGCATTGCTCAAAAACATCAGAGTCCTATATTTATGGAAAAAAAAAAGCTTACAAAGAATGCACAATGAGATTTCCACATTACTGTACGGCAAACATAATAAACCTAATGGTTCAGTGCAGTGATATAAGTTTATAGATTTCCCTTTGTTTTGAATTTAGGATTATTGGCTCCTGGAAACAAACCAGATGCGTGCAAGCAGCCACCAGGCAACACTCCATATAGTCCACTGTGCAGAGTTTGTTTGTTGTGCATGTTTGTGAATCTGTATCTGCTTGTGAGCTAACTCAGCACCTCACCTGTCCCAGTCTCTCAGTGTGACACTAATTATGCCAACGCTGCGGCTGATTTATTCAGTGAATTACATAGCTTTTAGGAGACAGTTTAAAAATGGGAACAGTGTGCTGCTATGAATATTCAGAGGTGTGACTATTTGGGATAAGGAGTGAAGCGTTACCTAGTTGAGTTATGTCGCACTTTGAATAGCTCATGGATTTGGTTTTCAAGTTTCACTACACCTGCTGATAACATTCAAAGTAATACTGGAAGACTGCAGCTCATTCTGTGTGAAGGGAATAAAATCCCATAATAGGGACACGAGATGCTCGACACCATAGCAACCGTGTACCTGGTTAACCTGCGGGTCATTATACATGTCCATGACGGTCAGTGACAGGTCATGTTTGCTAAATCCATTTATCCATTCAACCCTTACAGCTACAAATCCTGCTCAAGGTTACAGCAGGGTGGTTTTCTCCCAGCATGCATTGGTCAACTGTTTACACAGTGAACATTTGCTAAACTATCTCAGCTTTACACATTGTTCTCATTTTTTACACTTTTTACAATCCTATTTCCAAAACGGCCGCAGAAAATAAATGAATAAATCAAAATGCATTTATTTGTAATTTAAGACAGAACAAAGACAAAATGTACTATTTTTTTGAAAAATATATTCCCAATTTCAATTTGGTGCCAGTAGGCTATACCATTTCGGGTGAATGTTTACTATCTTGTTGTATCACTTTGGATTGGAACATATGCAACTCCAAATCATGTATTTTTTGCACTAATGGCCTCACAGATGTGGAGATTACTCATGCTTTGTGAACTAATGCACCTACATACCATTGTGGATGCTGGGTTTTGTACTGTGTGCTAATAACGATTGGGATGGCCCTTCTGTTTTTCCCCAGAGGGTATGGTGTCCCTGTTTTGCAAAAGAATTTCATTTTGTAAATCCCGTAACCACTGTACAGTTTTCCATCTGATCTATGACCATGTTAAACAAATTAAAAACCTATAGTACAGTAATGTTTCTTGATCTCTTTTGTACTTTTTAATGTTTCTGTCGTGGATGCATGTTAAAACTGGTTAACTGAAAATGGCTTTCTAAAGTGATACTGAATCCATGTTGGGATTTCCATAACAGAACTACTTCTCTGTCTTTAATGCAGGGCCCATTCAGCCATTCGGCATTAGCTTTCTCTCTCATCTCTTGTGCACTAAGTTTTCTTAAGATTAAAGTTCTTCAACTTTGGTTCTAAGGGGCTTCTACCCTACAGGTCTGAGATGTTTCACTGCTCAAAAACACTTGATTCAAATTAAGTGGACCTCCTCACAGCTTGTCCTCAAATTCTTCACAAACATGTTAACAATCCTTTCATTTGAGCCAGGTGATTGAAGAAAGGAAGCATCTGAAACAGGGATTTCAAACTCCTCTCCTCGTGGGCCACAGGGCGACAGATTTTAGATGCTTCCCACACTTGATTCAAATTAAATGGATCCAGCTGCTTGTTGGCAAGTTCTGCACAATTACATTTGAGTCAGGTGTGTTTGAGCAGGGTAACATCTAAAACCTGCAGGACAGTGGTGAGGACTGAGTTTGGGATCTTTTAACTAAATCCTGCAGGGCTGTAGCCTCAAAGAACTATTGCTAATTAATCCTTTAGACCAGGAGTGTCCAGCTCCAGTCCTCGGGGACCACAATCCTCCAGGTTTTTGATGTGTCCCTGCTCCAACACACCTGACTCAAATTAATGAGTCATTGTGTAGAACTTCATTGGCTGTTGGATCTATTTGATTGAGTAATTTCTTTTGAAGCAGGAAACATTGAACACCTTCAGAACAGTGGCCCTCAAGGACTGACTTTGGACACCCCTGTTTTAAATAATGCTTTAGATTCTCTATCTTGTGATCACATTATGTTTTATGACAAAAAAATGGGAATTAAACTTAAAATATATATTTAATTAATTATTAAACTTTAAACTAACTTGATTCCATGATGCAACTGTTTGAAATGATCCAAAATACAACACGAATTCCTGCTTGCTCGGACGCTGTGTTTTGTGCACAGACACTGAATTCTTACATCGGGATGGTCTTGCTCAAACTGTAGTATCAGGCTCTAGAATCAGGTGTCCATCCAATTATAATCCTCATAGCAAATGTTAAATATGTACAGTACACCCATTGTATGTTACAATTAAAGAATCAAAACAGTAACTCAAACAAATGTAGCTACTGCGTATGAATTCAGAAGATAACACAATACGTTACAATTTGCTTACTTTAATTCATGCCAAAAAAGCGGAAGGTAAAAAAGAGTATGAAAAAGCTTTCCTTTCAAGATGGCGTTCCTGTTCCAGCTTGCCACACATTCACATTCTGTGTTAGCTGATATGCTAACACATTAGCTCTTCGTTAGCATTAAGCTAGCAAAAAAAAAATAAAAAATACAGCCACATTTCTTTAAAATTTCAGACTGAAGTTAAAAGTTGACAGGCAACTACAGAAACCAGCCCACATTACCAACTCCATTTAACCACTAAAGAAAATATTGTAAAGGATTAGATTCCTGTTGTAGGCTACAGTCAACTTGAAAAATTAAAATTTTTGTTTATATTGTTCTAATCTTTACAAAAAAAGTCTCTTATTCAGCTTTTTGTTGTTGTTTCTTTTAACATCGAAGTACTAAACATGGCATCAAGTATTTTCTCATGTAGCTATTAATATTGGGTTTGAAATGTTACTATAGTCTGAAAACCCTATGAGAGAGAAATTGAAAGGTTTTTAGGACTTCTTTCCAACTGGTCAAGGTGGTTTTACATGTTGGTAATGTTTCTTTTGAATACAGCACATTCATGTTATCAGTCAAGTGGGTAAAACACTGAAATGTGACTACATAAAAAGCTGTTTTTCAGAATGTTGGATTGATTAAATATAGCATTAAATATAAGAGAAAAAGTTTGCAAATCATCACATCCCCTTTATATTTATGTTACTGTACATAACACCAGTGCAGTGAGTGAGCAAGCACAACTGGACCCTCAAACTGACACATGTAAATGGACTGCAGCCATCAACAGATAGGCCTAAGTTATTCAATAGAACCTTGCTTTCTCCATAGGTGTGATGTGCACAAATATGGCATTAACGATGGTCAGTTTAAGTGAGAAAACTCTCCATAACTGTACAGCATGTCCTGAATCCTGACATTTAGGTATGAAGGCATAAAAGAAAGTGTTGTTAGGAAATTTGTAAAATCATATTGTTTCCAGCCTTACTGAGTCCACACAAACTGACACACCACTGCAAATCAGCAGTATAGAGTATGTTGGATAACTCATGATTTACAGCCTGTCGTTTGCATCACAAGCACAACTGATTCTTTTTTTTCCCACAAAGATAAATTAAAGATTAATTAGGGGCTATTTTTCTGGGCTGGAGTGAGAAGGTGAAGTACTACCAGCACAGATATAGCCTCTAATGCACTTAAGCCAAAACAAACATCGCTGGTACAATAATAAGAACTGGTGCCCTTAGCAGTCGTGAGTAATCAGATCTGACTGAATTATAAAGGAAATGCAGAACATCAATTGACAGCACATTACTCACTGAATGACAGTGAAGACACCAAGATCGTTGTCATCTGGATCCATTGTTGCTGACAAGTCTAATCAAGTTTAAAGCAGCACTTGTATCTGTCTTTCCTGTCCAGGCCCTTCAAGTCTTCTTCACTGATGAGTGCCTTTGTCCTTCGTCCTAACTCCAAAGTTTCTCGCTGCTTGATTTTAACTCAGTAGTCAACTGAGCTTGTATGACTAAGCCATTCAACGCATACAACGCTCCTGTCTAAGTGAGTGGCCAGTGCCCTGAGGGAGGAGACAGAGGTTGTCGCTTCTGCCTCAGTAATGAAATAGCATCACATTCCGGGCCAGTGCATCAGAAAACACAGAGAGATCAATGTTGAACAGCTGGATCTCAATGGATTGTTGTGCTGGTAAAGGCTGTCTCAATAAGCAAAGCTCTCAGAGGGGAAAAAAAAAGGTTGTGTTTGGGTGGAATTCAGCTATGGTGTTTCCTTGTTTTGAAGCTTTTAGCACAAGAATTTAGATATTGAAGGGCTTCCAGCTTGGTATTATTTTCTACTTTTTTAGTACAATATCTAAACATGTTTGCATTATCCTCTCCATTATCCATATGTAACGTTTGGAAATGCCATGTGTTTTATCGTCCGTGAAAGCTTAGAAATTAAGCTTTAACCGTAATCCAGCCTCCATCACTGTCTGCCTGCCAACTGTCACCCCTGACAGAGCCAAACCTAAATCCTATATAAACCACAGAATTAGGCTTTAACCTTAATGTTGCACAGTAGATGCAGGTATTATTTCGATACTGCTTTCAGTATTATTTTATTTTATTCATTATTATTGTTATTTGTGTTCTCAGTGTTTTTACATGCAGGCATCAGTTTGTCATACTGTGTTTTCAAGCTCAAAAATTTATCATATGTCACTTTTTTTCCCCTCATATTTTTTTTTCACTTTACTTGTTTTTTGTGTGCATTTTCCCAAAGCCGTGCTATTTTGGTATGATAGTTCACACTGGATTATAGCATGCTGATTCTCTCATGCATGAATGGCATACACAGGAGTCCATTAGTTATGAACTGAGGCACGTGTCTGCTTCTGCAAGCAAATGGAGCTGCTTGCATAACACATCCCATGCCATGTACACACAGCAATGTATGATAAGTGAAAGTTCAGCTTGCTATATTAGAGCAAGACAGCGTAAATTTTTTTATTGCTTTGTGTGCACTGCAGTGGGATACAGCTATAGAAATTTGGTCTCTCTGCTAATCACAGACTGTATA
>JBBBVU010000013.1:13966544-13976735 GCA_037177055.1 Atherinosoma microstoma
TACACATACATATCTATTGCTATATATGTATATATACATATCCAGTGGCTAAGCATGGGCATATGGCCACAATGGAGAGCTGCGTTGGGTTAAAACAGACCTCTCTGTGAGATACAACTGCACATGGATCCATCCATGTGTCCCAACATACGCCCCTGGGCCACAACGCGCCACATCGGTGGCCTGTTTTTCTGAGTCACACAGGTTGCGGCGCTTAGAGTAGGGACAGAAGCGGTGCAAATAGCAAAAACCATGTGCCGTGTACACAACTAAGAATCACATTAAGCATGTTGTCTTGAGGTTACAACAGCGGGGATTTAAGACAGTGATGATAAGCAGTGTGCGTTCTGACTATGATCTCGTTTAATGTGTTGTTCACAGTGTGTAGGAGGATGGCTCGTTTGTTTCCTTAGAAGAATGTAAAGAGCAATACCCCTTGGAAAACTCCTCTGACTGCTTATATCTGCAATACTTTGTTTGATTCTCTGATTAATTTGGTAAATACACTTAGGGGCACATGAAATAATACATAAAGATGTTTTAAAGTAGGTAATAAACACAGGCTGAAACAACAACCAAGAGCAAAAAAGTTTCTTCTGTAAAAGACTTGAAAATAAAGCAAGTACATGCAAGTTGATTTTTCAGTCCATCAAAGCAGATTTGTGCCTCACATAATAAGACTGGAAGTGACTTTCCCCATTACTTTATGGAGCAGAGCAAACAGTAGTGCGCTCATTTGCATAAAATGATGAAAGTTGTTCCACGCAGAACAGGAAAATTCATTAATATAAGAGCTACTGCTTGGCCCACATGAAGACTACAGATGTATTTGTAAAAGCTATGAAGCATATTTATTCCAATACTGCAATTCACTCTATTTAGCTACAAGTAATAATCTGGACAATCATCTGCGTTGCCATCAAAAGAATGCCCAATAGGTACTCATTCATAATTGATTAAACAAGCTGGAAAGCCATAAACAGGATTTAAAGGATTCATCATTCATCCTAATGTAAAGTAACCATCAAGAATATAGAACACTAACAATCCCAGCAAGCATTGAAACAAGCTGTTAAAAATATGCTCATGACTTGGACAGGAAATACAAAGAAGTCAATCGCAGTCAATGAGATCCCAGGATATCACATTCCTCAAATCAGATAGCCACTCTTGTGTCAACACACTACAGAAGCTCCTCCCTGCTGCCCTGGGAGGATAGGATTCACAGCATCAAGCAATTATCTGTAATGTGGGAGAAAAATCAATGTGCCCATGGAAAGCTGCTAAGGTCACCAAGTCGACGCTGTCACTTGAATCAGAAGCACAGTGTTGCTGCAGGCTGGGCTCCAATCTCTGAGAGTATGCATCGTTTCTAATGCTGTGGATTACGGCAGTTATTAGCCCAACAATACGGAAGATAATTGCTTTGTGCATGCGAACATGGTAGAATGGAAAATGATCACAGATTTCAGTCATCTATTAATACAGATAAAAGTGTTGCTTTAAATAAAATATTTTTTTATACTTAATTTAATTTTGTTTCTGCTGCTTTTCAGAAAATGTTCTTCGAATAAACTTTCTCTGTGTGTTGGAGCTGGCATTTCACTATGCTATTAATATCATTTTCATTCCTTGAGCCCAAAGACAGAGCATCATTTTGTTATGTATATCACAGATTGTGCTCTTGAAGCCAAAGATAAGTGATAGACTTTGTTCAAAGAATAAAACAATCACGTACAAGACAGATTTTGACCTGAAATAAAATAAATGTCTCCTCTCTTGTCTCATACATTTCTAACAATTTTTTTTATTTGAAAAGATATGTAAAACAGCTGTATACTCACCCCTGCTGGTCATGACTTCTCTCCAAACAGCTGCCAACACAAATTTCATTTTTGTGTGTGTTTTCAAATTCCATGTCTTCTCTCTCAGGTAGGCATTCAATACTGGAACTAATGGTGGAAAAGCTTAGACTGTGCCTTCTTTGCAGCTCAGAGGAGCCTGGCAATACTGTTAGGGGAGGGGAGGCCTTCTTGAAACGTTGATAGTCTGGTGTAAATTCTATTAACGGCAAGAGGATATTGAGAAGGGTGAAAAATCAATATCTTTTGGCCAGTAATGTTTGAGGAATCAGGCTGAGGGGAAAAGTGAGATGGTATAGCTTACCCCTAATGCAGTGACTGCGTCTGTAAGTGGTTAATCAAGTTCTTGTCTGACATTTAGATTGCATTTTATTCTCACCATTACGCTCATTTTCCTTTTTTTACTGTGGGGAAGATGTGCTATCAAATGTAAGCGATGGTAATCAGAGTAATAATAGCACCCACCGATATGATAGAAATGCACTCCTCTTGAGGACTGAAATAATTTTGTTGTACTTTTCAGTTTCCAGAAGACAAATGCAATTTCAATTTTGTGCTAAATGCACCAGCACTAGAGTGGCATGCATGTGAGAAATATTCAATCCCAAAGAGTAGCTACCCTACAACCTCCTGGAAAAGATGGGGTGTCTGTGATGAGTCACTGAGGTATCATTTTGCATCTTTTTTTCTTGTGAAAGAGAATCCCACCATTTTATCAGAAACTTCACAAAAGAAAGGAGTTGTGCAGAACTACACTACAAGACTCCTGTCTACATAAAAGGCTTAAAAACCCTCCCAGAGAGCTGTGATTTTATATGGAGCCTTTTTATCTCAGCAATAAATATCATAAACATGAAGGAGGGGTAACATTTCCAAATGTTGTGTCACTCACTTTTGGGGCCCCCCAAGGACATATTCTCACTTTAATGGTGTATTATTAAAGGATTATAACACTTTGGTGTCATGAGTGACTTGCATGCCACCATGGGGAAAGACAGTGCACCAGCACAGACTAGTGACAGAAAGTAGACACTGCATGAAACTCAGTGTAGCTGATGTAATGTTGTAGTTCTAAGTTTATCTTCAATGGTTTCTAATTCACTTAATCTTTTTTATATAAAATTTTTTTCTTAATTTAGTTTTAATATTTTTTTCACATGAGAAAAAAACAAAATGCCAGCATATAAATTGAATATCCTCTGGTCCCTCAATAAAACAACATAGTCTAAACATTTGGCAATAAGCTTGAGGCAGTTTGCAATGACAGCAAACATAAGTATGACTCTGCCATTCACACAGTCTAGACATGACCTGTATCTTTTATGTAAATCCAACAAAAAAGGGAGATTCTTGTCTAGGGTACAAAAATAATGAAAAAGCGTGTGTGTGTGTGTGTGTGTCTGTTAAACAAATCCTGCAAATAAGTAATCTGTGGCTATTCCAATGGCTTGTTATGTTTTGCCTGTCCATGTCTGAAACCTGAATCTGTGAGTAAATGGACATTTCCATCACTAAAGCAAATGTTTGGCATAACACAAAGCCTATGAGGTCTTTCATATCGCCCAACCTCAAAATTTTATATTATAAAGAGAGGTGCTCTGCCAAACTATATGATTCATGATAAATGGGCTTGCATATCAAATTAACTGCAGCAAACATGAGGCTATGAGATCATCACAGTCACTATGGGCAGTCAGAAGTGAAAGGGGAGTTAATGGGGCCAAGAAGCTCATTTCTCCTTAATGCTCTAAATGAATAATTAGCATTGCCCATCATGTTTTGACTCAGCTGACAATTAAGGACCAAAGCTGGCCTGCTAATGCCACCTAGTGGTCTTTTCCCTCTCACAAACAGAGGGTGCTGGTGACTCATAATCTTATGAAAGACAAAAAAAATCATTTGAAGTCTTTCAGAAACAAGCCCTGAATTTCTCACTAATACTATACCCGACGTGGTTGCCCCTCAGTGATTTAAGAATGTGGAATCTTTTTTTTTTTTTCAAAGATCTAATGAAATTTGTGACCTGAGCTAATAAATCAGCAGGAAAAATTACCTCCCACATACACCCCAGGAAACCTGTTTACTTAAGACAGAGTGTTAACAATATCCTTGTCAGGGGCCTGAGGATTGTGCTGCTCATTATATTCCTACTGTAACTCTAGAATGCACTGTTCTTCAGACAAGGAGAGTACCCAGGATTTATATTGTAAGATTTTAGAATTAAGAAGGCTACAACAGATTTCTGTTTGGTGTAAGAATATAACCAAACTGTATTTTGTAAGCTATTCCAAAGTCCACATGAAAAATGTACTACAGCCAACCTTAATGAGGTTGGGGGATGTGTAAGCTGCACCTATCCCTCTGAGAAATGATAAACGGGAAGTCTGATGAGAATCTTCCAGGAGTCTTTACTCCAAACTTCACCACCAAGAAATAAGTGGATCAAACGTAAAGCCGCCCACTTATCACCACTTCCCCTGTCTGTTTGGTGGACTCTAGTATCTGATGAATCCTTATCGAGGCCATACAGTGCTGGTTCACATGTCATGTTATCACACTGGTCCCTTCCCCAGGGCTCCCACAGGAAGCGTCCATTCAGTGGGCATTGCATGCCATGTATCTCAGCTTATGGTGAAAAAATGCAGTGTGATTATGTGAAGCCGGTAATGTAGACAAGTTCTGTGCAACATGTCTGTCACTGTGAGTATCACATATGAGAGGTAACAAGAGCTGAGCTTTCTTGGGGTTTTCAAAATCTATAAAAGTTCATATAACTGATCATTGGCAAACAGCAAGTGTTTATTTATTTACAGAAATGTTAACATCAGTTTTTTTTGTTTTTGTTTTACCAGTTTACTCTAATGGCTAAGCATATAATGTCATGGAAACTGTACATATAAATGCTAATTAATTGTTTATTTTTGTTTTATTTCAAGACATAGTTGATATTTCAGTGTCAGTAAATAAAAAAATAGATATTCTGCTATAAGTAATAAGAATAATTTATCGGTTTTCAGTGGGCTTATCTTTTATGAGTAGGTTTAACAATAGTCTTTTGAAATCTTTTGCTGTGTTTACCCAAATAATGGGTGTCTTTTTATTTTTTCAGCAGGATTCATTCAAATAGTCTGGCTGAGTCACACACCGCCCACATAAATAAAAGATTCATCCTAATCCTTCTGAATATATCTAGTCTTGGTGTTTTTTGTTTTGTTTTGTATTTTAATATATATTATGGAGTAGGAATTGAACATACTTCGTGCCATCGTTACTGCAAAGGTTAAATGCAGGAAGTACTGAGTCACAGAATTGGGAGGTGGCGGAGGTGACCTGAGAATGCAGGCGCGTATTTCATAATCCATGGCTGGGATCTTGTGCATCGGACGCGGTGGAGACCTGGTGCTGCTGTAGACGGCACCTCTCACTCGGACCTGTGGCAGGGATATGAATTTGTTTTGAATATTTTCTCCCCAATACACCATCAACTAAATGAGACATGTCCGCTCAGGGGCTCTTAAGCAGTGTTTTTTCATGCTCTCTAAGCCCCAAAAGTATTTCCAAGCGGAGACTAAGGCAGACCAGGAGTTTGGAGTCGGCGTTGATGCGGCACTATGGTACCGAAACTGAGGAGACCCCGTATAAGGTCAGTCACCTCATAGGTAAAACGACGGCTTGATGTGCCACACACTAAAATATGAGCGCAATTGGTATTAGATTAGGTGGCAGACGGTGATAAAGACTGCGAATGAGCGGTGCTGCGTGACGTTATTTTCCCAGGTGATATTGAGAAGAGTCTCGGCTTAAACCTTTGGACAAGCAGCTTCTTCAAAATGCAGTTTCATTTTCTCATTTCAAAGCTTCCACAAAGTAGCCTACTGTCTAAAGATTTTAAAGATTTAAAAGTTAATGGGGCCACTTTGCTTACTGTTACCAAATTCCGGAAGTAACTGGAATCCTCTGATGGATGGATTAACCAAGGAGGATTGTTCAAAATTTCCCTTTTTAAATGGAAAAAGTCATAACCATTTTACATTTATGAGTAAGTTGCTTGCTGCACAGGTTACATGTAAAAATGAAATCACGAAATGAATATCAGATCTCCAATTCCTGCTCTTGCAACATGGCAAACTCTGTGACTCACAGGGCAGTTTTGACATCACGCGTGGACCTTTTGATGCAGTGTTTTAGTCCTGCGTCACGATATGTGATTCAGCTTGTATGTTTTGAAACTAATGATGTCAACTACGTTTGCTGCGACTGAGATGCTGAAAGATGTGTCACCTTGGAATGAATGAGTGACTGTAAAAAAAGAAAAAGAAAAAAAAAGAGTAGGTTTAATCATTTCCTATGCCAAACCTGCAACATGTCAGTATGGCAAAAATACATGTGAAAACATCTCTAAGGATTCATGCATTGCGGATTAGTGTTTATCCCTACAGGACTTTTTATATAACTACTTATTAGACTCGGATCCAACTTAACAGGAACACCCTGAATTTTATTTGAGGGGAAAGCAAATGACCTCGCTATGTACAGCAACAGCTGCAGAAAATGCACTGGAAGCTGTCTTATATTGCCAAATAAAACCAAGCACTTGATATTAGAGCGAGGGATTCAACCAATCTGTACTGTTTTGTTTAAACTGGTCCTCATGGTAACACTGTTTAGTTTACTGTAATGGAAATGTATCAGAGACCTGACACTGTAAAAGGCTTGTAATGAATGCCAGGCATCTGCTCTTTAGAGGCGTCAACAATAACTCTCATCCTGCTTTAGAAAATCTGAATGAAGCAGACTATTTCTGCTGACAATTTCATGTCCGTAGGAGGGAATATTTAATCTGATTTATGACTTTGAAGAGTGTTTGCATGAGTAAGCAAATGCTTATGTTTCTTTCCCAAATATCACTAAGCTGGAAGATGCTACTGCCGTTGTAGGTAACAGAAAATCATTAATCATCAATATTTTTCATGTTTCTAACACTCATTGAGGTATTTATGGAATTTGCAGATGTAAAAACGTTTTAATTTCCAATATAAAACTGAGAGGAACTCTAGCCACTTGAGCTAAAGTCTATGGTCTTAGATCCTATTCGAAGACTCACATGACCAGCCTGTCAGCTTACAGTCAGAGTCAGTAAGTGCCTTTGTATGCAAACCTTTCTTCAAGTCAGTAATCAAAGTCACATTTTGTGGGTGTGCACATATTCAGGCAGTTTTTCATTCAGGGACAATAGTATCCAAGAGACTGTTGCAACAACAGTAGTGAAGTCAGGATTGCAGAATGCTTGTTTTTCTCTTTTTTTCATCAAAACACCACTGCACCTCCGCCCAGTAATAACCTCAACACTGCAAGACTCAAATTTCATCAGACGCACAATATTTCTTATTACTCAGTCTCGATAATCCTCTCATATGAACCAGCTGCATATTGCATATGATCTACCAGGTGCGTTGGTGTGCTACTGCTTAGAGCCTTAGACTATAATTAATGGAACTTGCAATGTGCAATAGTTGATGTATCTAATTAAGTGTTGTAAGCTAGCAAAGACAGCCTTTATTTAAATGGCAAAAAGAGCACACTGTTTCCTTTATTTAAAAACACAAGTTAAAAATGTTTGTTTTAAAAAAAAAATCCTTTTTATGAGTTACCTTGTATTTTCCATAGGTTGAATATCATTGTATTTTATTAGTGGTTTACTTACTCTGAATTTCTGCACTATGAGCTGAGATAGAAAGCAGAGACATCTGGTTTACATGAAGACGGCCTCAACTCTTATTTCTCACAGTACAGCAGCGTGACCTGATCCTTGGCTACAGTCCCTCAGGCACATATTTCTTCCCACCAGAGACTGTCCGTTTGCAAGGCATGGGGGGCTAAATCTGCAGGCTTGCAAACGTGGGCACCACAGCATCAACATGTCTGATCAAAGGGGGAAAAAAACACTGCGGGTTAGTTGTAAACACAAGTGTAAAATCACTGTTTTGAATCTCAGTTTTAAGCAGCACCTCCGTGGTTACATAACAGATAGGATGTGTTTAGTCAAAGAGTGTTCTCAGCCTAAATGGGCAACGTACTTCGAATAGAATAACCAAATGCGGTTCATTCACCTTGTGAGAATACAGTAAGGTAATGGATGCATATTATGGTTTAACAGTTTGATAAATTGTTTTATTAAAGGTGCCAGATAAGAAAGAAGAAAGGAGTGTGTGTCTTCACTCTTTTGTGTTGCATTCAACAGTGTAATGGTGATGGAACAGTTCTGCATGTTCTTTAATTTCATAACAAGAAATATGGTTTTACTCAGAGCCAATCACTGTTTGATGTGGGACTAATTCTCTCTTCTCCACAAAAGTTCCTAACATTGTTTACAATTACGCATGCAGTTAATTTTAGTCGGTTTTACTCTCATTTTCCTCTTCTGCTGGAATAGCCTCTGGTTATGACTTAGTAAGATATACATTTTGTTGAATCTTTAAAATCTATAAAAGCCAAATTTATTACATTCAGCATGCTTTCCTTTAATACTGCCCTCACAAAAACTTGTCTGAGGAAGATGATTATGAATGCGTTGAAGAAAAAATGTTTTTATGATGCTTTAAAAATCCAAATTAGGTCTGCAACTAAAAAATATAATTTGATTTTACTTTCTCATAGGAACCAAGAAAACCATGAAAACTTATACAGTATGACCTTTAGATGGAGCCATTCATCATTTGGGTGTAATGATGTGACAAAATGAGGATAATAATCACTGGATCACAGATCAAGAGGTTGATAGGTGACGGTATTCATAGATGCGCGCAATAATCTTGTAAAAAAAAAAAATCACTTTTAGTGTTGTTGACAAAAAGAAAGATTTCTAATGGGTCATAATTCAAATCTAATTTAAATTGTATTCTGTTTATGCTGGGATTAAAAGTCACAGTTAATAGTGCCATAGATTGAATGAATTAATGAATTAATTTGTCTCAGAGGATCACATCCCTTAACTAATGATGTTTTATGTCTTTTTTTAAATTTATATTCAACTCTAGACCTATGGCCTGATGTCGCATGCCAGTAAGCTTTGCTTAATTTTCCAATGGAAGTTTTTGAGACTGTGAGGGACTGAGCTGGTAAAAGATGAGGGACACAGGCATTTTAAAAAAGAATGGGTTTTATTTACCCTCAAAAAAAGAATTTACACAAAAAATTATCAAGGCCCTTTAAAAGAGATCAAATGAACAGAACAATAAGTCATAATGGTAACTCAAAGTAACTTCAAACTAAATGTTAAACAAGTAACTTAAAGAACCAAACTGACCTTACAAACAGGAAATAAAGTGGAACTTATTTACTGGCTGATCAGACCAACACATAAAAGGGGGTAACACATACTAATAAACTAAACAAACCCAAACCTAACAGTTTAATAATTACTCAAACCAAAAAGGTTAACAAAAGAGACTAAGTAAATACACTTCTCAAAATCAATCATCATATCTAAACCTTGAATTGTCCTGTACATGAAATGTGCTATACAAATAAACTTGCCTTGCCTTGCCTAAATGTGTAAAGAAACAAAACTAATGATCTCCCCTTTTGAGGAGCTTTCTTGGAGGAGGCCCATGGCACTTCCTGTTCATGTGGCTTTGCTCTGATCACTTCTGCCCCCCAGCTCTCACACGGCTCCCCCAGCACCATTAAATGAGAAAAAGAAACAAAAGTTAAACAAATAAACAAAGTTGAAATAACAATAGTGCCAAACTGTGCGCGCTAACAAAAAGGAACTAGAGAATTTCAAATAAGTTTAATAAAATAATGTTGAGTGATATTTTAAATGTGCTGGTGCGAAGGGTTACCGCCTTCAGATGTGTGGCAGTAGGAGCGGCAATCACAGAGACATTGAATATTAAAGTTAAAAATCACAATTTGCTACAAACATATCTGAATGCTCTGGGTATATAAACTGTTTGAATAATATGGTATGATGCAGAGAAATAGAAGTTTGGGAGTGCTGTGCTGCTGGGAGGCAGAGTGTCATCTGCATTCCTCTGAGCACTGTGAAGGAGAGATGGCCTGAAGGAGAAAGGCAGGAAACTGAAAAGTGCTCTCTGGGATCTCATAAAAAGGGAAGCCACAATTGTGAAATGAAACATTTAAATCCAAATCTGGCATTTACGAAACATTGATTTGAGAGATTAAAAAATGTAGGTGCTTTTGTATTTTGCTTTGCTCCCAGTTTATGAAGGCAACAACAAACACATTTGAAATGGGGGGGGGGGGGGGGGGGGGGGGGGGGGGGGGGGGGGGGGGGGGGGGGGGGGGGGGGGGGGGGGGGGGGGGG
>JBBBVU010000013.1:13977304-14020491 GCA_037177055.1 Atherinosoma microstoma
GGCACATGAAACTTCATTTTCACATATGGATTGGCCACCACAGAGTCCAGACCTTAACTCTAGTGAAAATCTTTTGGTTGTGCTGGAGAAGACTTTACAGTTTCAAATCCGTAATACAATATCTTGGAGAAATAATACTACAACTCTGGACAGAAATAAATTTTGGGACATTGCATAACCTATCAAAATGATGCTACTACAGTAAAGCTAACCCTTTAAAGCCTGACCCCAGAGGGGAGAAAAGTCTATTTTCTTAATCTGAAGTCTTTATTTTAACAAAATGTAAAAATGTAATTAACAGAAATATCAATTGTATAATTCCCATTTATTACTGTGTGATATGTCAAAATTATTGTAGTGTAGTCTGGGGGCAGAAGACAAGTATCAAATTGTGAACAACATGGTTTTGAGCAAAGCTTTTACCCTAAAGTGATTCAAAAGGTTCCAGAAACTGTGTGGATCAAATAAAATTGATATGGCATTATAGGGTTAAAAGTGGTCCAACAAAATATTTGAGTATATTTTCTTGGCTGGGCAGTGTATTTCTGACTATGACAATCATTTTTCTTTTACCATCATTACATTGAAATGTAATCTAAGTAAATCTAAACCACCTCCATTGAAAAGCATACTGTTGAATCTATTAGTAGCAAGACATCTTCCAACGCAACACATGATTATCTAAAAATGGATATGTTGACTTTTCTTTGCTTTTATTAAGCACTATGTTCAAGGAGACTGTAGCAATAAAAAAAATGGAAAACTCTTATTATTGCTTAAATGTAGTCGGTTGAATGGATGTTTTACCCTGCCTGCTGGCTACTGCAGCTGTTAAGCTGATAACGGCTTCACAATATGAAATACGTTGGGACTTGCTTCAGAAATGGTACATGAAGTCTTTAAATATATTCTTGTTTGTTTTGATTTTAAAAAAGATCTTCACAACAAAATGATCAAACACTTTATTTTTATTTTTGATATACAGTATAAATAGTTTGGATATTTTACCGACAGCATGGCACAGTGATCCAACTCAAATGTTTCACATAGCTCACAGGTGAAGTATGCACCTGTTGGTAAAATATTAAACCCATGTACTGTGGAAAAGAAAAAAAAAGTTTGTAAACATAGAAAAAGATCACAAAATGACTGTAGTTGGTGATTATACTAAAAAACTGAACTTACACTTCAGAAGAACCATCTGCTGATTTGAATGATGCCTTGCAAAAGAACAATTTGAGAAAAAAAGATCCTGACGTTCTGCAAAAGCAGGAATTTTGTGGCTCTTCTTTATTGGAGTAGAGGCCCAGCTAAGAAGAACCCAGAGGCATAACATAGCCATTGCTCAAGGAGTTTAAAAAAAAGAAAAAGAAAAAAAAGAAGCCCTGCTTCATATTGCTCCATCACCAGCAACTTGAACAGACTGTTCTAGTTTGAATTATTTGGGAAGCACTTGCAGCAGCAAGTATTATGTTAAAAGGACATGGATAATCACAAAGTTGAAATGCTGTGGAGTGTAGATGCCTCTTCATCACAGAGAAGAAAATCAGCTTACAAGTTTGTAAAAGTACCTTACAGAAGTGTTTCTCAATCCTGGTCCTTGGGGACCACTTCAGTGCATGTTTTAGAGGTTTCCATACTTTAACACACCTGAATCAAATGAATGGCTCATTAGCAGGCTTGCAAAGAACTTGAGAGGAGTTAATTAGTCTGAATCAGGTGTGTTGGAGTTGAAAGGAACTAAAACATGCAGGGCGCTGGTCCTTGAAGACCAGATTGAGAAACACTTCAAAATGTGTCTTTAAATTTAGGCACATTATGATTAAATATGGTTGTAATTGAGATTGGGGGGTAAAAGTGGTGTGGCGCCCATTCATTTCCCCCGTCGTTGTCACCAGTTCGCTGTTTACAGTTAAAGTTGCAATTCCTCTTCTCTTATTCGCGCTTTTAACTCCATGGCAACGCTGGCTGGGGCGTGTGGGTAACGTAGTATTAAGACTGACTGATTAAGACTTTTTAACTCCTGAAATTGTCCAGAAAGCTTAAAAGTGTCAGTACTTTTAAACAGTCTGATATAGGTAACGGTTTTCATGGGTGCATGTGTAGATTTGAAGACATTCCTTCCGTCAGTCCCTCGCTACTGGTGTTGTTCATGCAGCACGCTGCTGTCAGTCCCTGTAGCCTACATGTAGTCTTTTCACTACGCCCTTGGCGACATCTTATGGCCGTAATATGCAATGGAAATTTGGATTTATTTATTTCGGGTTCAACTGAAGTCAGGTGGCGTCATTTTATATGGTAGCAAGTCTGTGTGTAAAGGGTCCAAAGGGGTGACTTCTTATCCGTGGAAAGCAGTTTTTTTTTGTGATGGAGGATCTTTTCGAGCGTGGCGTCACTTATCTCGTGAGTAACTGCGGGTGTTGGTTTGTTTCAATAACGTCGCAGTCTAAAAGTAGATTTGGATTTCCTGAAAGTAAAATAAGTTAACAAAAGGAGGTGAAATAATTACAGGAACACAGGGATGTTAGGTGTGTGCACAGGCAGAATATTCAACGTAAATATGTTTTGTGTATGTTTGGAAGAAGTTATCTTCATTTTATTTAGTATTACAAAAACCTACCGGCTCATAATTGAGTTCAAATTGATTCACCTGCAACGATCCCCGAAGTGCCCATATTACTACTTGTAATAAGAGCTTTTTGATAAGAATTTCTAATTGATCCAATTCTGAAACTCAAATGAGAAAAAGAGACATTATAAGCAGATTTTATTTTTCTTCATAAATGTAGATGTAGATTTCCTTGGCCTATTTGTTTATGTTAACTCATATCAGATATTTTTTCCATTTTCAAATGGTATCAAATAGAATGTTATAAATCTAAATGTGTGCAAGTGAAAGCCTTTTTTTGTAAATAAATAAATATACAGTTACCTGATGAACTCTGAGACAAATAATTTAGACAAGTAGGTAAGGGTTCTTGTGGGAAAACTCTTCCTGTAATGTCCTATTGAATGGCTTCCTGAGCACTGAGGAATATTTATCACTTCACTGGATCTGGCTGGAGTGCACTTGATCAGTGCTATCTGACTTTTCAATCTGGCCATATTGTATGAACTACCTTGCAGGTTTCCTCTCATTGTATTCAAGGAAGTGTTGTTGTGTTTCAAGCAAGGCTTTGAATTAAATTTAGTGTGCAGCCAAGTGCACCTGTATTCATGTTGACCGAACAGGACGGGGTTTAGATGACTTTATCATTCAGCTTATTTCAACAGGATTGCTACTTTACCAGTGGCATTGTTGGAAAATATTTATATTTATATCAGATTTAACCATCTTTTCCCCAGTGTGAACAAGTTTCTTTTTAAATTTTGTTTGTCAGACACTTCAAACTTTATTTAAGTGGTGACGGCTAAACCCATGAGCTCAGAGTGATAAGAAACATGCCCTCATCCAGCTTTGACAGTTACTGCTCTGTAATTTTTTAACATTTGTCAGCAGGTGGAAGTCTGACTCAACCAGCTGCTCCCAATAATTTCAGACAGTGATTTTAAAAAAGCCTTTGGCAGATCAGGAAAAAGAAATAATCTTCACAAGCTTTTTTTAAGGAAAAAAACTGCACCTTAATGACATGCCTGGGCATGAAACAATTAAACCCATCATGATGTAATAGTTATAGGATTGCATCAAAATGCTAAGTACCTGGCATTCCGCAAAGTAAGTGACTATTTTGTGGAACACGTCACTTTATTGATGGAGTGAAACTGTGGGAACTCAGCTCAGCCTCGCATCAGATGTAGGAAAGTTTCCACTCCCATATTGTCAGACCAGAGGAATGTATGAGCTGAATGGGCATGACTCTCACTGTATTTCAAGTGATCCCATCTAGAGTAATTTATTAAGACTGTCATATTGTTTTCCTTGCTTTTGGTAGTTTAATGCTTGTAAAACTTGTTCATCTGTTGCAAATTTAAAAATTAAAAGTATAGCAGAGTGCAGTTCTGGCACACTCCTGGCATGTGCCAAGCCATCCTGTGCACCATCTGCCTAGTAATTGTATCTGTCACTGTTTATTGTTTATATATATATATATATATATAATTTGTATTTATGAGATTGTGGAAAAAGACAAGAACAGTACATTTAAAATGTCCCTGTGATTAATCATTGAATAAGAAAAATAAAATAGATTAATTCCAAACTAAAATGATTTATTTGCTTGAAATATTTATCATAGACAGTAAAATATTTGTCAGATTCATGTGTTATCAAACACATAGTTAAGGTAACTGGACTTAGAGGTAGCCACACTGAATATTGTGACTTAAACAAAAAGTGAAATATCATACATAGTGACATTATCACTGGGATGTATTAATGCTGCCTTTTTATATAATTAAGTATGTATTGCTTATGTTCTTGATAGTAATACTTAATGTCTCCTAATAAATCCTGTTTAGGCAAATAAGGCTTTATTCTGACGCTAACAGTACCGACAGTGGGCAGAAGTTTCCACTGTCATGCAGATATATTTCCCTCTTGGTTTTCCAAAAGCAAATTGAGTGCACGTTAGTACCTGTCTGATCTGAGTGCAGTAAACAAAGGACTATGTGTTTGTCATAGCATGTACTGAGCTGCATAAAAGGTTCACACTCCAAAGGTAAAGAGAGCATGTCTAAAAAAAACATACCTAAACTGTTTTTATCAGTTGACATCATACATTTCTGCAAATGTAAAATGCTTTAAGTAAATCGATATGTTTTGGGGCCATTGTTTGCCTTTACAACTGCATCAACTCTCTTTGGTACACTTGTGGACACTTTGTCATAGAACCTGACAGGTTTGTTGTTCCAACATCCTGCTTTACGTGCCTCATTTCTTCTGTGGAATTTGACTGTCTCAGCTGCTTCTCTCTTCATATAACCCCGGACTGGCATGATGATGTTGAGATCAGGGCTGTGTGGGCCATTCAATTTTTAGCAGATCTTTTTTTCTGGTGACTAAAGGAAGTTCTTTATGGCTTTATGTTTGGGGTCGTTGGGATGCTGCAGAATTAAATTTGGCTGGGCATGGCTCGCTGATTACATACTGTATTTATGCTACACTTTACAGTACCTCAAGTGTACTAGATCATATTATTATGCTACTGTAGCACGGCTCTAATTTTCATTTAATGGAGGCGAGCCACTTTAGTGTAAGCTTTATCCTGATAATGAGTTACTAAGCCTCTTTGGAACATGGCTCATATGATTGGCTCAACAGTGGATCAAAGCACCGTAATCTCCAACATGGAGATGCTCAGAGGTTGAAAATTTCAGATCAGATTATTTGCCCCGTTATTGCTACACTACTAAATCTTCAGAATGGCTGTGAAATGCTTTTTGATTTATTTTAATAATAGATGATTAAGGAATTGTTGAAGTGTGTACTAAAATTAGATCCAGTGAGGCAAGGATAGAATTAAGGATTAGAATTAAGATGGAGTTTTTCACTTTAGGGGTTATGCTAAATTGTGCATGCTTAAAAATTGGTATGCTGCTTGTAAAAAAGGATCATCTCCACAATTAGTTTTCTGATTCAATATTTATGGTACAACAGTTAGTTTAATTCAGCTTCTGTTGGTTGCTAAAGACTTTTAAAAACTCTATAGGGAGACATAAATCCAGCCAGACAGCATGGAAAATGTCAACTTCTCTTAATTATTGCTTTTAAAATCAGAAAAAACCCCAAAATAGATTATTATATACGATGTTTAATTAAAAAAAGAGCCATACTAATATCAAAAAGACAGTCTGCTTCCACATCACAAACCATCTCTACACCTGCCAATCTCTAACAAAAAGTGTTGTCACTTTCAGCCGGCAAGTGAAGTGTGAGACTATCTGTCAGTCTGTGCATACCAGAGGCCTACAGACAGTGTGTTATGAACCTAATGTGACAACAGCTACAGTTATATGTGATGGGCTTTGTGCATACCTGTGTGTATCCTTAGGGTGACTTCACCTGGAACAGCACGTTAGGACGGACCGTTTGCCTGAAGCCCGTCCCTCTGCAGAGCCTCTCAGAGTTGGAGAGGGTTCGTCTCCAGGATGTTGCCTTCAGGCGACTGCTTCAGTGTCATGACCTGGGCTGCCACATCACCATCCCTAAATGTACTAAACTCCTTAGATGCACACACATACACACAGAGAAGTGCACCCCTTTTCCACCAAGTTGCATGAACAGTTTTACTTTTCAATCTTTGTCTTGAAGCTTTCGGTGCTACTTTGTCTTTGGAAAGTCTTTCAGATTGTCTAATCTTTTGGAAAATTTGCCTGAGCAACATGATAAACGGCATTTCTGTATTTCAACTTTTCAGATGGCCGCAAGCACAAGAAGTCTCTTAGGAAGAAGTTTGATTCATTATCAAAAGAGAAGAGTAAAGACAAAGGTAATTCTGCTAAGGAGACATTCCTCATTGTACCCAGGGTTTTTTTTTTCATGTGATGTTTATCAAGAATATTTAAGTGGTATTGGAGCATTTTGTAACTGCAGTAAACTCCCATGCTTCTCCAACCAGTGAAGATGAACAGATTTCTGTTGAATCTCTGGAAGAGTCACTTAGTCTTGTTAAGACTTTTCAAGCCTTGTTTGCTTCTGACACTTTAAGAAATATTCTTTTAGCCATCTGGCTGAAGCTTTGTACACTCACTGAAGCAAATGCTCTTGGCCATTTATCCCCGTAGAGCTCAGAGTGATCTGAATCTTACAGTACAGAGGAAGCTGTGATCTTCAACCACCACGCTGCCCCGCCCGCTGTAACAATGCGGCAGGAAAGTGATGTTCTCTGTCAGACAGAGGCAGTCGAGGGAAATAACTAAAACAATCTTAAGTGGTAGCTTATTCGCTGCAGCCTGTCCTCCGTTGGGCCAACCCCCTCTTTCCTCTTTTCCCTTTTTGTTTACAAAGGCACTTGGGAAAGTATGTGCCCTCTGAATATTAAGTTGCAAGCTGTAGAACACTACTTACCATTTCTCTTGCCATCATTACTTTTGAGAAGGATTCATTTAAGTGTGAATGACTACCATTACAACTCAATCTTTGATGCTTTCTACAGAAAAGAATCCGAAGAGTAAAATAAGAGTGACTTAAGAGGAAAGGCTAATTCAGAATGTCTCTGTTGACTTGAAGCTAAATACAGTATGTGAACTTTAAATCTCCTTGTCTTGCTCTCCTTGCTCTTACAGAAACTACGCCACAGGCGTTTGGCATACCGCTGTCACATGTCATCTCCAACGACCGCATACACAAGCTGCGGCACGATCACCCGCGGGAGGAACACAGCAACCCCACTGAATTGATGCAATCCTTCCTTCACCTGTCCTCTAGCTTCAAAAAGGCTAACAAAGAGCTCTCCAGCAGTAACTCTTCCCTGAGCTCTACCTCTGAGACCCCTAATGAATCCAGTCTGCCCAGCACACCAGACATTGCCCCACGGACATGCAGGAGGGTAGGCTTTTATGCCAGTTAACTTCACATGCTGATGTAGAGCAACAGTGGGGGTCTGTTATTACACTTGCACGCTAGATTTCTATGCAAATGTATGACCTTTTTAAATATTCACTCTTGTGTATTGAAGATGGTGCCGTTTTTAAGTAAATGCCGCACAGAAGTTCTCTTGCATCTGGCTTCTCTCATCATCATATGCTTGTCACCCGTCTGCTTGACAGGGCGGCGTGTCTGTGGACTGCATCACTGACCTTGATGATAACCAGTCTCAGCTACTGGAGGCCCTTCAACTGTCTCTGCCAGATGAGGCAGCTGGTAACAGGAAGAAGCGCCATGACAAAAAGCTCAGCCTAAACCCCATTTACAGACAGGTGCCGAGGATAGTGGATGTCTGCTGTGAGCACCTGGAAAAAAATGGTACAAAGTTCATAATTAAAACTATTGCAGCATGGTGCAAAATGCACACCTGCATTCAGTCTTCTGCAACCACCTGGTCATGAGCTTTTGAATCAGTCATTTCATTGAAGTTTGGAGGCCGAATATTAGTCACAATAGTGACACTGATCTTTGTCTTTGTTCAGGCTTGCAGACGGTTGGAATTTTCCGTGTTGGGAGTTCCAAGAAGAGAGTGCGACAGGTAAGTTTTCACACAGCTGGTGAACCTTAACACACCTCAGCACTTTGACAAATTGCCTCAAACTTAAGTAACATCCTTCAGCATAAAATGTCCCAATATTTCACCCAGCTTCGGGAGGAGTTCGATCGGGGGTGGGAGGTCCGCATGGATGAGGAAAACAGTGTTCACGATGTAGCTGCTTTGATAAAAAAGTTCCTCAGAGACATGCCTGACCCGCTGCTGACAAGAGAACTCTACACAGCCTTCATCAACACAATTTGTAAGGAACACACACACACATCCTGAGTAAAAATCCTTTGTCTGTCATGAAGTAAATATTTGGATTACCTTTTTGATTTGTTTGAAGCTCATAAACTGATGTACTTCTTTTTCTGCAGTGCTGGATTATTCAGACCAGCAGAGTGCCGTCCAGCTCCTGATATTTTTGCTTCCTCCTTGTAACAGCGACACACTGCAGCGCCTCCTCTGCTTGTTGTCCACTGTGTCCACACATGCTGAAGACAGCCTGGACAGTGAGGGACAGGAGGTAAAGAATACTCTGAAAATGTGTCAAAGAAGCAACTGCTGTTTGAATATCTGTAAGAAGATTAGATATATGAGGAGTATTAAACATGGTCTGTTTAGATCTTAATAAAGTCTTTTAGCTTTTGATCTCCATGGCCATCTTTTTGATACAATTACAAAAAAAAGTGCAAAAAGATAAAAACATGCAAATTACATGAGCTACAGTCATAAAAATATGTTGAAAGTCAGACATAGACTGTTTCACAGATCCCAGCAGCCATCAGAGGGCAGCCTGACAGATGTGTGTTCATCTGCAGCCTCTAATTTGAAGAGTGCTGCATCATTATGCACAATAACCCATCATGGTTATCTTTACTAAAGGATTCATGGTCATTCTCCCCACACAAACACGGCACCAGTAAATAGTCTGTTCTGTCCTAGTTTGCTTTGCTCAGGTTTTCATGTAAAGCACTTGTGGTATTATGGGAATCAGTTTCATAAACACTCACCGTCATTGATTTGCATGTGGTCACTGTGCATCCATCAGATATTATTGAACCTATGCAGTCTTGAAAGACACACAATTTGTTTTTACCATTTTCTTGGGGTGGAACAAAAAAACTAAACAAAAAAAATATCTAAATTTCTTGAACTAATTAAGGGAGCTGAGTGCCTGTTATATAAGTATGAGTGTATATGAGTGCTCATATGGTTGTGGGTTATCTTAAACAAAGGTGGAACTGAGGATTTCCTTTATATTCACAAGGTTTGCGGTTCAGTATACACGCCCTCTCTAAATGTTGAGGTGTCTTTGGTCAAGACAGAAGTAAATTGAAGTAGATTTAAAATAAGCTATTAAGACCATAAGCGCATCCGTAAACAGCTGGGAAATCAGGTATGAAGTGGGGTCAGTTTAATTTAATTTCTCAAAGAAATCTAATAAATCTGCTCTTAACCAGCATTTTACCTCAGGAGTTGCTTTTTTATTTTTCAAAGGTTTTTTTTTTATTTCCCCGACTGGAGGCTGCATCCATCTTTTTTTTAAATCTAAACTATGGTTTTTCATGGTTGTTGGAGCTGACAGCTTCATCACTGTGTGGGAAAGAGTCAGTCAGAATGATTTAAATGTCACTGAAAACATTTCTAGTCCAATTTATCATGTATACAATGGGTCCTGTGAAAGATTTAGACCCGACAGACACCATGACAAATAAAATCTTTGACTTTTTATTACAGATTTTTGGTTCATATCAATTAAACAGATGAAGAAATATATGTTCTCTTCACATCATATCATATATCATATCATAAAGAAAATTAGAAGAGAGAAATCAGGAAATTTGTGTTTAAGTGGGACTTTTTTGTTAATCTAACTTTATGCCTAGAACTTTATTCCCACAGATAGATACTGTAAATCTTCAAACAAAAGGAGGCAGAGAAAGCCAGCCTTATTGAAGGTGACAGGTCTGTGGTAGGTGCACATTCCCAACCTTTTCTGGGAACCGATGTCTTTCTACAGCAGCCTTTTATCAAAATGATTTCACTCTTCAATTGATACACTTTCCCCTAAGAATAGGGTCAAACAAGGACAAGTTAATGTTTTTAGGTTTACTCACAATTTATATAGACACATATAAGTAAATTCTGTGTTCTGTTTGGGTTAGATTACAGGGAACAAGATGACATCGCTCAATTTAGCCACCATCTTTGGACCCAACCTCTTACACAAGCAGAAGAACTCAGACAAAGAGTTTGCTGTCCAAAGTTTTGCCCGTGCAGAGGAAAGTGCAGCTATCATCAGCGTGGTTCAAAAGATGATCGATACATATGACAGGCTATTCCTGGTAAGCCTCATTCACCCTCACTGTAAACTGGAAGACAGTTAAAGATGACCTAGAGTTTTATTCCAACAGAATGTCTTAGTCAGGTTTTGTTTTATGGGAGTTTTTAGGCTTAATAGAGCAAAGCCTAATGAAATCGAAGCATTAACTTAATGGGTTATGAGAAGCTTTTATAGACACATAAACCCAACAAAGTTGAAGCAGTAATGTAGTTTGTGTTTTTTTTCTTTTCTTTCTTTTTTTTAATCTAAACATCATCAAATTAAGTTTCATCAACACTCATTTCAGTGCTTGGCAAACAAAAAGCCTCACTGGATGGGTCAATTCGTTTTATATCAGCCTCTGCTTTGTTTATAGATAACATGATCCTCCTCTCTATTAGGTTTTCAGCTTTTCATTAGGAGAAAATGATCTCATCAAACATTTAATTTGTATAATGAAAAGGGGTTTACAAAGTCATTTTCCAAATGTGGCAACCTAGTTTAAAAAAGAAAGCTAAACTACTGATAATGATGTTAGTAAACAATGCTGAGAAATTAAATGGACTGATATGTATTTGTTAAGATCTAAAGTGCTGATTTATTAAGGCATAGTGAAAGAAACCATACTCTTGCTTCTCCTAGGTTTCTGCTGACCTGCAGAATGAGGTGCTGATGAGTTTGCTTGAAACTGATCCTGATGTTGTGGATTATTTGCTACGGAGGAAGGCCTCTCAGTGCATGTGAGTAACACAAAAAGACTCAGGAAACTCTTTTTAACCTTGGGCTATCAGGCTCCTAAAAAAACCACAAGTGCAATATATAGGAATGATGTGTTGGTGAGGGTCTGTTTTATTTTTCTTTGTTTTTTTAATTGTTTTTATCAAGTTTTTAGTATGCTTTTATTTAAATTATTACACTAGGGGGGGGTTCTCCTATTCTATTCTTGTCTAGTCTATTCTAACCTTGGAAAATGCCATTATGTAAAGGAAAGATGGTAGGAGAACTTTGTTGGAAATATTAGAAAAAGACAACAATGATTCAATGAGAATCTGAATCTGAAGGATGCTCCAGTGTTTCCTCTGCTAAAGTAAATAATACAGAAAGCAATAGAGTTCATCTTCTAAATATCTAGAGAATATGATTTCTATGATGCCTCCACTTAGATACTTTAGGTCCTTTTATTCAGTTAGGAACCTTCCTAAGTAACTGGTCTCCATGTGTTTCAAGTTCTTCACATACACTCCACTTCTCAAAACATAGCGATCCATATCCCTGATGCTTGAATCAACAGAACGTGGCTTAAGATGCATTGTTTTGTTTGTTTCTGCAGAGAGCCGGGCCTTCTTAGACCAGAGGAGTCTTTCTCTCTGTCAGAGAGACGCTTGTCTAATGACTCCCTCAAAGCATCAAGTGGGGAGGTGTCTCCTTATGACAATAACTCCCCTGTGCTGTCAGACCGTCTGCTGCATAAATACCCAGAGGATAATAGTCTAATCTCAGATGGAGTTCCCAGACTTACCAGGCAGTACGCGTTCAGTGGCAATTCAAAAGATGGATCTGCCAGCACTTCCCCTACTCCTTCTACTGATAAAGGTGAGTTAAGTTAATTTCAAATTAGAGTATTTAAAACTGTTATTTAAGCAATTACTTTGGCATTTTGTTTGCTGAGATTTTTAGTCTTGTTTATGTGGTTTGGAGCTGGAGCCAGCAGCCAGTTAAAAGAAAAATGAGCAACAATTATATAGAGGATTTCTGGTTTTATTGACCGCACTAAGCACTTTACTACAGCTGTGTACTCGCATTCATACAGCACTTCTTTTTAGACCCTAAACACATTTCTCCATCCTAAGTCCATTTCTCTGTCATGCTCACTACAGAGAACTTCGGGCAACGCCTTTATGTGTGAACTTGGAAAGTTCACACATAAAGACTTTCCAGTTAAGGATGATTCACTCTTCTACCTGAAACAGAGTACACCATTAGCATAGCTCCGCATTTAGACTAGAAACTGCAGGAGACAGCAGTTGGTTTTGTTTAAATGTAATAACAATGTTTACGTTACATTTTTAATAGAAAATGTCTTTTTTTGTATTTACTCGTAGTATTGAGGGACTTTTTTTTTTTTTCTTCAATTTCATGATTTTCAGACAAAGCAAAGTATTACATGGGGCCATTCCAGATATGGACCCCGTGCATACATTGTATATTAAGCATGTTTGTAACCTATAGTGAGCAGCAGGCTACTCTGCGATAAACGTGCAACTATGCAACGTGTGTAATATGGGCAGGTTTTCAGTCAGGTTCTTGCCTCACTCCAAATGTTAAATTTAGAGAACCAAGATGGCCACGAAAGGCCAAACCGAAGGCTTTAAACTGTCGTCCTTAAACCAAAAGGTGACAACAGTAGATAACACATCAGCTTTGTGTATCTTTTATGTTTGCAGGTTTTTCTTTGTAAAGCTGGAGGTGGCTTAGCCACTACTGTGGCTTTGACTGCGCATCCGAGTGGTATAATTTTTGAAAATAGCTGTCATGCTGTCCTTTTCACGGGCTGCAATTTAGCGCTGGTGGTTTCATTCCATAGATGTCTTTCTTTTATGTTCAGTGCATCCATTTCTGTGACACCTGCACTGACCAGCCACTTCACCAGTATAATCCAGTACAGAAGCTCTGCCATAAATTCAGACTTTCTTTTTAACTTGACATTCAAAATATGAAGAATATTTTGAAATATAATGCAGCCCAATACACCACTGCCATGTGTCTTGATCTCATTGAATAACATTGACAGTAATCAGTTTGATCTTTGAAATACTGCCTTAGAAACAAAAAAAAAATTGTGATGTTTTTAATGTCTCAGGTGGAAGAAATGGAATATTTTTTATTATTGGACCATTGCCAAGGCAAAAGGAAAACAGACACCAGCTTAAGAAGGGGGGCATAACTTTAATTAATCATAATAAAAGTACCTAATCCTCTTCATTCTTTGTTTCTCTCAGAGGCCTCAGCTGATTGTTTCTGGGACACCTGGCATGAATTGTTTGGGAAGGATTTTATTGGACATCACATTACTGGTAACAGAATCATCTTTAACATGTTGCTCCTGACAGCTTTGAGATATTAACTGAATGCTGGATATTAATGAATGGTTTCTCTCAGGCTCTCTCGGAGACGCATCAGAATGTGACTCGTATGGATCATCAGAGGGGCTGAGCAGTCACCAAGGCAACAACAAGCTGCCTGTCAGACCAACACAAACATCATTGGGTGTTTTGGAATGCAGGCCACACCTCCCAGTGACTCGCAACAGCAGTGGTCCTCATGACCAGAGAGAGCAGAGACAGCCAGACTCTTCATTACATCAGTCACTGAGCAGCCAATCACAAGCCATTAGCTCAGACAGCTCAGCACAAAGGACAGGATGCCTTGCATATCCATTACTTACAGACAGGACAGACACTTTGTCTCCCCTTCAGTGTTCTCGGCCTTTAAGGGAAACTTCTATCTCTCACACCACACCCTCGATTTTCCCACATCAGCCTGACCACCAACCCTTAAAACTGCCTCAGCAGACCCCTGCCCTCCAGACTGTAGATAAAACAGATGCTTCAAGGCCCGGTGAGGAAAAAGGCTCTGATACCTCGGACTGGCAGACAGAGAGGTGGCATGTATGGCAGATGGTGTCAAATGAAAACCCTGAAGCCCTGTCAGAAACCTTAGTGTGATGCATCCTGCACTGATAAACTGAACTGTGGATGTGATTCAGTAACGGGGACCTGATTTCTGCTACATCAACACAGGATTATCTTCTTGTCTATTTGATATTTTGACGAAAATGAGCAACACTTAATATCCCGGGATGCTCAACTATTTGAGTGATTTTTGCTGTTTATTTTAATGTCTTGTAGAATAATTAAATAATGAAAAAAGTATTTGACGTACGGTCATCAAACCTTATATTTGGACCTGAATGTCAGACTTGGACTTGAATGTTTTTTCTGAATGTAAAAATATAAATTTATTTTTTGATATAGCTTTAAAGTATGATGTATATATTTTAGTTACATTAAGACTGAGTTTTGTTACAAGCTCATAAATGCTACAACCTGATGGAAATGCTGCAATCTGTGTTATCAATGATTTATTTTGTTCAGGTGACTGAAATCGGAGTGCATGTTTTTTTTTTAAAACAGTAATTTCATGAGTAAATTGTCACATTTCAACATACATTTTCTGTTTATTGCTACCCAGGCCTTTTGTGTTTGATATAAAGCAATAATTCTCACCCTTTTCAGACATAACTATATATTTGTCTATTTCCAATATTTGATAACAGTCAATTAATCATCCTTCTTGATACCATAAAATAAACTAATTTTGTACTTTCTCTTGTTTTTTTCTATTTCACTAACCTCAACCTTTCTTGTTACATAATCATTTTCTTCCTTTTAGAGACCAAGTGTGCTTATTTGCAGTTTAAAGATATTTGGCTAATTGTATCATGATATTCTGTGCAGTTTGCTGCAGAAACAAGGAAAGTTGAATCTTAAAAGTAGACGTTTTTTCTTCTCTACAGTAATGGCACAGACTTTGAAGAGGTCCCGTTTTCTTTGATCCTCATCGCTGTGAAGGCAAGGCGTTTGTCAGGCAGCCAACACCACACACTGACTTGACCTTTGTGTAGAGGTGCAAAAGGGCAGGCGTTACTCAGTGTTTCCACAGTGACAACGCCATCATGCATAAACTTCCAGGATCTCAGTCCATGCTCAGGCAAAGACATGACACTGACTGTTTTTGTGCACATTGTACACATTGGTTTTCTTTTTGGTTTTTATCATGAACTCTGAAGAAGTCCACCCTTTTCTGCAAAGATAGCTGAGTGATACTTATTGCTGCAATTTGTCTTTTTGTATAACAGTATTTTGCCATCACATATTGCTATAAGATATATATGTTGTGGTGGTCAAATCTCTTCAAAGATGAAGTTATGGATTGCTGGCAAAGCAATGCTTTTAACATAGTTTTCCCAGCACTGGTAAACCAATATAACTCTATGAAACCTCTATTAAATAAACAGAAACATGAATATGAATCTGTACTTTTAAGGGACCTGAGATGGTTTAAGTGTATGCTAAAGTTGTAGGAAAATTCAAGTGAGTATATTTCTGCAATCACACATAGTTGTTGGATTAGTTTGCAGAATCGTACAAGATTCTACAGAAGATGGTAAGCCTCCTCTATTTCTTCAGGCTGAAACACAAAAATAAATGGCCATAGCATTGATATGATGTATGATATGATAATAGTAAATGTGCAAATACACATACAGTATTATTAACTTTTAAGGGTAACTTGGATAAGTGGAATTAAATAGATTGAGACTTGTAATTGCCTCCAGTTTCATCCTCTTTTCCAACAATTGTGAATGTTCATTTGTAAATGTCCAACCAGTAATGACAAGAAAGAAGAATTTTTGAGTAAAGTTCTATTAAAAAACAAAACAACAACAAAAAAAAAACACTTCTCGATGCCCTTTTGTATTAATTAACTCTTTGATTCTTGAATCAAGAATCAAGTTGTATGACTGATTAGCCCACCTGATCACTTTTATGTTGCGGAACACACACGTCTTGCTCGTTATAAAATGAGCGAATTTCCTAAACTGGCCACAAGGGGGCAGCATAAGACCAAGAAATAGTAGGTTGATGGTTCGCTTGATTCTTCAATTTGTTATCAGCGAGTTAACAGTGTGGATCTGTAGGGAGGTATTTACAAGTCATTGCATATTGAATAGCTTGTGTTGTTTGTTTGTTTTTTGCATTTTATTCTCCATGATCAGGATGTTGGTGGCTTCATATGATAGAGACAATTATTATTGTTTTATTGGTAAAAAATTGGATTTAAACTCCTTGGATGTAAGCAGTTCGTTTCCTTGGAAAATGGTCCTTGTTTAATGAAAAGAAGAGATTTCAGCTTTTCTGAGAATATAACTAGCAACATTGAACAATAACTGGAAATACAAGAAATACAGCAAAATAGGTGTGTAGTGATGTTACAAATGTCTCCAGTTTGAAAATGCTTCAGTATGACTGTTTGCCTTAAAATGATTAGAAAAGTTATGATGACCTGAATTATAAACTTTTTTTTTTATTGTTGAACAAAGAGAGATTTCTTCATCACTAAGATATGTGGTAAAACTTTCAGCACTCTGCAGCTGTCTGAGTCAGCCTGCACTGACCACTACAGAGTTCCACTCTGATGAGACCAAAGAAACGGAACCGGATGTCTGGATGTGTTTTACAGATAATCCATCCCCACAGCATCTGCCTTCATTTTTTTCCCTTTCTTTTTTGAATCTGTGCTGCAAACTGAGCCTTTAGTCATTCCAAACACTAATCAGCCGAGCAAAAATAAACATACTGGAGATGCTATTTTCTTGTGACCTGCTTTGTAAAAGCAAAAGATTGAGATAAAATATTAAATTCAAGCTCTTATCTTTGCGGCGTTGATGGATGTAAATTGATCTTGTGGCAGAGTTGCTGCTGCTCCCAACAGGAGGTCCATCCGTTCCGTGTCCTCTCCTTAGCATCACGAGCAGCTGCAGGGAGGACAGAGGAAGGTCACAACCAAAATGAGACTGAATTTTCAGAAACAAAAGAGCCCTGGCCCTGTGGTTTCAAGGGCAAGATTGATACACAAATCTCTGCAGAACAAAAATAGAGCACAGTGGAGCTCATTAAGGTGTTAGTCATGCACAATCTCGCTCAAATCGAATGCTACAAAGCCTCAGTCCTTTTGCTGTCACTTTAAACACCAGCCATGGACTACTTAATGCGCTGCAGTGTTACAGCTGCTTAACAAAAACTTGTGGTACCTCTTGAGTGATTATTTGACTCAAGTATTTACTCCCTGATCTGTCCAGGTAAGTATTGGCACACATAAACTGTAAATTAAGAGTTTGTAATATCTTACAAGTAACAGAGGAGAACAATTTTGTATAATTAGAATAACTGCATGAAATTTTATTGTAACAAAAAAAAAAAAGGACCTTTTTGGGGTAATAAAAACTACAGGTGTGACATTAGAATTTGTTTGCAGAACATCAGCCTGTAAATGTTTCATGGAGCTGTCTATAAGCTTCTTGGCTGTCTCTGTCACACTGCTTTTGGTTTGTGTTCAAGCTCAAGTCTTCAGGAATTCTTTTGGCAATGGCAGACTTTAGCTTTCTCCAAAAGTTTTCATTGGGATTTAGGTCAGGACTTAGCAGTTAGTTAAAAACCATCCAACTTTTCCTTTTCAACTATTCCTTTGTGCCGCTGGGCATGTGCTTCAGACCATTAAAGAAACAAGACATTTGGCTCAACTCTATGTTTGAAGGCAGCATACCCATCCAACAGCATTAAAAAGAACATCCACCATGTTTTATTGTTGATAGAGTCATCCTTATGTGCTTAATTGAATCTATAGTAAACATTCTTCTTTGCTGTGTTTTTAAGCTTCTTGTGCTGTAAATCATTACCTGACTTATCCATTAAATTTACTGCCAATATTGTTATTTTGTGCCTCTGATTTAGAAACAGTGTCCTCCTTGGCCTTTGCCCATGAAGTCCAGCAAGCAGCATATGGTACAGGCTGAAAATAACACTCTGTATTTTTGGATCCCAATCTGTCCCAACCTTTGTATGCATCTCTTACAATCACACTGCTTTTATGGCTATGAATCTTATTGATAACTAATAACATAATGAAATATGATGTATGATAATTAGTGACTAACAGTCTTTTGGAACTGCTTTAGTTTTTGATTGAAGTTTTACTTTGTTACTAACAGACACATCTCTTATCTTCACCATTATTAGAAATAAAAATGTCCCCTTTTCAAAAAGTAAAAACATGATTTATCGGTTTATTTAGGACACATGAATTCTGAAGATTAAGCTAAGCTGAATGAGTCATATTTTTCATTTTGTTTGAGTGACTACTCCCTACTAATTAAATTTCATTATATGGGTGTGAAGGGCTACACATTTTGTTTGTTTCTATACTTTCCTTCAATTTCCCTTTGATTAATGAAGTGTTTCTCTTTTTCATACAATTCATTTATTTTAACTTATAGGAAGTGTGTAAAGGAGACCTATCCAAATGTTTCCTACTAACCTAAAAGCTACATTTTGGAGTTTATCCATGGGTCAAACTGACATTAATGACCAATCAAACTTAAGTTAATGTGCACCTTTTTATTTTGAAATCCTGAGGAAAAGTATTCCCACATATTTCAGAATATCACAAACTATCCAATAATAACAGTACAAGACAATAATGATCACAACACCCATAATTTTACTTATGAAAATGTAATGCGTCAGGAAGGAGACTTTTAATGAGGGCAGGACTGACATGATGCAGCACCCAAATATCAAAATGAGTGGCTCATAAGAGTCATGAAGGCAACTTTAAGAAGAAGAAAAAATGTTAAAGATTAAAGGATTAGCAGTGATTGCATTAAGCCTCTCAGTCTGCTTCAACACTTCATGAACAAAATGTGATGTTTAAGATACCAAGTGTGTCCCTGATGAAAACAAGTTCAAGCTATTTTGTGCTGTTTTTGGATTGGCTTTGGAGACTGAGCAACACCCCCCCTTTCAAGTGATACACTCTGGTTAGAGTGTATCAGAGTGGTTTTTGAATTTTTTATTCAGTGCCAGCTTTCCAAATGAATTCATTTTGATCCGTTTGAAATGATTGGGCCAGATTTCTGAGAAACATTTTCTTCTCTCCTGTTTTCTACAATCTTGGTACAGCAACATGAGAGCTGTACTCATGCAGCCCACAAAATCTCATTTCCTTCACGCCATCTGTTCTGCCTCGTGCTCCAATTGGGAGAAATGTGATTAACGTTTTGAAACTGAGATCACACTACACCGAGAAAAAACGGCAGAAAATACATTGAATTTGTTTATTTGATGATATTTTTTTTTGGTCCGAATGCTTAGTGTATGCCAGACGGAGACAGAGCATGTGTGTTGAGGCAAATGTGGTTATGACACAGCTTTGGGTGCCAGCAATGTTTTCCTCTTCTTTTCTTGAGCTAACTCATGTTATACACTAACAGAGTGGCTCCGTCGATACGCAGCCTGCGGACTGTGCAGGGTGGGGCAGTAGGTCAAGTTTGGTCAACCCCATCTTGTCAGTTCTTTGGCAAGGCTGGACAGTGAATAATTTGCTGTTTAAATTACATTAACAGGTCATTCCAGGACACAGAGAGACAGCTTTCAACAGGCAGCTTTGTACATTCTTCAAACTTGCACAACAAGCAGAAAACTATGTGGCTGAAAAACGACTCCCATGCAACATCAGGGATTAGAGCAACCAGATGTTTTCCTCCAAAGCTTAGTGTTATCAAGCTTGTTTTATGGGACAGCCATGAACATACTGATTCTGTTTACTTCTTAGTTAAGACTGTCAGCATGCCATTTAGCAGTTCCTAAGCATGTGTTCAGTGATATTTCACAGCATATGTACTGAGACAATAGTGATGGAGAGACATATGGCATGAAAGTATTGATACATCACAACTGCTGAGATCTAGAAGCATGACCTGAAATGTGTTTTTTGTTCAGGACATATCAGAAATAGGTTGCTGGAAATATTAGTTTAAATATATCCAATTCTTTAAGATACTGCTGAGTATCACCACAGAATTTTTTCAGTTCTTGGTCAGCGAGTTGTGGAGGATTGATCTCTGTGATATGGCAGAGTTGAAATACAAACTGGTATTCAAGCTGTGTGTCGTATTGGCAAAATTCTTTATGATTTCACACCAAGGCGAGGCAAGCTTATTTGTAAAGCACATTTACACACATTTTAGCACATTTAAGACAATTCGACGTGCTTTACATAAAATATTAGAGCATTACAGTGGAGTGCAGAAGAAGCATTAAAAGTACATTTGAAAAATCAATCAAGATAGGATGAAATGCAAGAGATAAAAGTTTTCAGTTGTTTTGATAAAAGGCGGCAAATAGAGAAGTTTTTAACCCTAATTTAAAACAGCTGAGAGTTTCAGCAGACCTGCAGTTTTCTGGGAGTTTGTTCTACATGTGAGCAGCATAAAAACGGAATGCTGCCTATTCATGTTTAGTTATGATTCTGAGAACAGATAGTAGACAGAACAGATAGCAACAACAGAATAGAGAGCAGCAGCTTCGAGGGAAGCTTTCCTCAAATATACTTCTGGCACCTTTCTCCTACTTTGGTTGCATCTTTATTTCCCTTGCCATTCTTCTTCTTCTTTTTTTTTACTCTTTTTTTTCCTATAACACTTTTCTTTTTTCAAAATCAGAAATATGTCAATCATTTGGTGATGTGATGTCTAGAATTTGTAAAATTACTGTAGCAAACCCAATTTGTGTACCCAAACAACCATTTTTGCCATTGCAACTATCGAGCAAAGCATCCAAACAAAAAGGTGAGTCACATTAGCTTCCTTAAGATCCATTTAATTGACAATTAGTTCTTATTGGTTTGTCTAAACTAGCTTTGAAATGAGTACATCTGGATTTGAAATTAGACGAAACTCTCTTACATAATCAAACATTAAACTCATTTAGTAAATCCAGGCTTATTGATATCAAACTAAATAAGGGTTTAATCAATACAGAGATTCTTGTGTAACCAAGTTAAAACGAATAAATAAGAAAGACATTTCCTATTGAGACCTTGTAAATAAGGTCTCTGCTGACAGTTCAGAATCAGATTCAGAATAAAAGTTAATTAAACCCAAAGAGCAATTCATCCTCACAGCAGCGTCAAGCCAGATGTTTAATTCTATTACCTTCGGTTAAGAGACAGAAGCTAGGGATTTTAGTTCACATTTAGAATAGGAGGGGAAAAAGAGGGGGAAGTAAATGTGTCTTCTCTGTGCGTGCATGTGTGTATGTGTGTGTGTGAGGGAGATGGTTGGTAGTGAGGTAGCTGTTTTTATATTGATATGTTACATACTTTTCTTTGTGAAGGATTTTTTCAATGTGCAAAAATTGTTTTTATTGTGTAAAGCACTTTGTGTTGCTGATTGCATGAAAAGCGCTTTACAAATAAAGTTTGATTTTATTTGATTTGCAGTCAAACCCATTCGTTAAAGGAAAATAAATAGTATAATAAAATACACTCGACTGCAGTCAACCAACAACATATCTATACCAGTGACAGAACTCAAATGTGAGCATGAACCAGTGCTATAAGACAATTACAATGAAAATAAAATTGAAAGGCATTATTAAAAATCGCTCTTGGCATTTAGAAGCTTGAAAGCTGAAGGAAGAAATGTAGCTAATGATGGTCCTAGCCCTCTGGACCACTCTCTTCTCCTAGAGAGAGCTCAGGTCTTACTGCTTGGCTCCAAATATCTTAGAGCAGACTGCAACTATACATTACAATTTGTTTTTCTCTTTAACAGACAACCCTTTAAACCAGCATGAAAAGGAGAAAATTAAACTCTCAATGAAACTCTGATAAACGATGAATAAGTCATGAAAAATTTGTGGAAGTCATGAAAAAAAAATCACAAAAAAAGCTTGTGATTTATTAATCTGACTGTTATTTGTGAAATTGACAAGATAATGTTGACCATATTTGGAATTAAAAGCTTGAAATCATCTTGCACATTTCCTTTTGAACTTCCTTGAAATTCTCCTCTTACCCCTCTTTGTAATCATGTTTGATTGCCTCAGCTCTCACCCTTACAGTTAAGATGTATCAGCCATTCCATGCCCCTATCATAACAATCAGTATAAATTTAAAACAACATCTCCTTGAAAAAATACCCAGCTAATGATATATTTCTCGAGCACATTTTGATGCTCTTGCCTGCTGTGGTTTTGTACTGCACGTCTGGAGTAAAGGTTTCAAGTATCTCCACACCCACGTATGTTGAGTTAATCTGAGGGTAGGCTACTGTTTTCTGGAAATTCGCTGAAGTCATTCAGCTCCATTATGCTCAAAGGAATCATAAAGGTGTAATCATCTCCCCTCAACAGGTGTGTGAAAAGTCCCTTCTCATCAAACCAAAGGTTTTCTGGTTACATCAGATGTGGGCAGAACCAGTTTACCTGTGGAGAAATCTACTAACAAAAGAAAAAAAGAAGAAATTACTCTCACAAAATGAGAAAAAAACAAAAAACAAATGCTTTGTTAGAATATGGGAACTGAACCTTTCCATCACCGATTCAATAAAGTTCATTGTTTTTCCTGGATCCCTTAACTGAGTTTAACCTTTTGTTATGAAACTCCAACTATAGCTCCTTAACATACGGGGAAATGGTTCAAGAGTTGAATGAAAAAAGTTTTATATCCGGCAGATAAACCTTTTCCACCTCTCATTAGTTCCACTCTCCTAAGAAGGACAGGAATGACTGAAGAAAAGGCTCAATTTAAACTGAGGATTAAAGTGCAGCTTTGCTTGTTCATAGAAAATAAAATCATGGATAAAAACTTCATCATTCAGACATATGGCCTATTTCATGAGCTGTTCTAAGTTAACACATATTAAGCAAGCTCATCGCATCACCAACTTATATGATAATACACATTTTTCTAATGACTAAATGTCTATTTATAGAGATTTTTTTGCTGCAACTAAATGGTGAGAAGTACTTTAAGCTGTCTGTAAACGCTTCACTTCTTAAAGAATTTAAACATGTTTGTTCTTGTGTCTGAGGCAAAACATTCAATTAGATGACCATTTTTGGCATCTACTGCACACTTTAAGCTGTTTTTTTCCCCCCTCAGCTGCTTCTTAAATGGTGGAAACAATGACTGTCAGTAACATGCACTGATGGTAAAGTCAAGGTGGCCAGCACGGATTCAAGAAAAGTAAACGTCTCTGTTTTTCTTTTCCTGACTTGAAGCAGCCAGTTATGTACTGAAAATGTTAATATTCATGCATTTACTTCATGACTTGAGAAGCTAAAATGCCTTGAAATAAGGTTAGATTTGGTTGAAAATCTTCTCTTTTTCACTTGAGGGATGTACACCCAATTCTTCAAATATGATCTCATTATTACAAGTAGAGAATTGTTTTCACAGTGACTCATCTATCTCACAGGATGAATTCTCATTAGGGTGGAGAAAACCAATTCTCTCTTGCTTAATAGCATTTTCTTTCTTTTTCTTTTTTTTTTTTTTTGCTTTCTGCCTGTTGGCTGCTGTGAGTCCTTACTTTTCAGTCTTATTTGTCTGTACTTGGTTAACACAATAGAGCCAACTGTGGCAATGAAAATGGGCCCTTTATCAGCATTATCTGATGCCAGGTCCCATCTCTGACTCATATTATTCATGTTTTTTCTTTGCCCACGTGAAATGGATGCTACACATTAATAGTACTGTTACCACTGCCCCTGATGGAGCAAGAGAAGGTGGTATTATTGGCTGATCTTCATAGAAGTTCATGGGAATGATAAATATTTTCCTTACTATTTCGATTCCAGCTAACCAAAGGGTTAAGTATTCCTCTCAGGAGATTTCCATTCTCCTGTATGAACCTGTAAAGCAGATGAGAAGCAAAGTGTGTGTGTCAATGAGGTATGTGTGAATACACACCCTAGTAAAGAGGAGTGTACATGCAGACAGAACACCTTCAGTCTTGTGTCTCCTGTCTGTTTTACCTCAGGGGTAGCACCAGCTGCCTTAAAGTAATACTCAGTTTTAGCCTTTTTCTCCAGGGAGTGAGACATACCACCACAACCATGGGGAAGCAGGTAAGATTGGATCAGGGGGGGTTTATTAAGAGCCAAGCCTTACATTTTAGTTCTGTTGTACAAGAGTGTCAGTGCTGATCATCTCAGGCTGAGCAGCTAGGTAACCTGAAGTCTTCTAGAAATAGACATGAATGCTTTTAGAATATTAATCGCTGCACATAAAGCATCACACCTGGATAGCAATTTAGTTATATGACAAATCATTGCGCAGCAGTCGGCACAGTCAGGAAAATGCTAAATGAACACATGCATGGATGAACAGGAGTGCACAAACAGGAAGAGGAATCAAAACTTTGTGTGTAAGTCATTAAAATGAGCCTCAGTTGTTTTCTGCATCTAAATTGATTCAGAGGGCAACCAGACACATTCTCTTAATAACGTGTTCATTCTTATTTGCGTATGCATCACATCTGCTGACAGCTGGGCTCAGCTCCGATAAATCAGATTCCTAATAAAACATCTGCTGGTAGAATTATTCATCCAGCATTTCCTGCTCACATGAACAGTCTTGTTACCATACTTATGTCATCCAAGAGTTTAAGTTTTGTGTGTTTTTTACAAGCTAGTTTATAGTTTTTAATGAGAGGCATTGCTCTCCTCATATTTTTTGTTTTGGTGGAAAATAAAGCAATGCCATGTTGCTTTAACAGAGAACAGAATGTGTGGTTGTGCCAAATAACTGGAGAAATGGAGCTCTGGTGAACTCATTTAGGTTTTCTATTCTTTCCTTCACACAAGCATCTGGATCTGCTATTTCTCTGAAAGAACACTTCTTGCTTCAGTTTTTTGAGAATGAACCATAGTATTGTTTCTTGATATTGTTCTTTTCATGCCTGAGGCAGCTATTTTTCACTTGATTATCTGTTTTCTGATCACAAACTGGCCTAAAAACACTATTCAAATGCATTGTTTCTCAGAGAACCTCACTCATGTTATCAATACGTCGCTATTTTTATTCAATCTTTACTCCAATAAACCCAACTGTGTGCACTGGATCAGCAGTGCCAGCTCCGGTAGCAGCTGCGAGTCATCCAGGCCTGGTTGTTGTGACAGGACAAGAGCTGTTGCTGGGTCACTCTCATTGTCAGAGCCAATAGCTGTGCACAGAAATGAGGTCTTGTGAAGAAATTGGGGCTTGTGCGTGCATGTGCATGGTCACATAATGAGGATATTTTGTTTTAATGTGAACAAAGAGACGGCCCCCCCCCATTATGGAAAGCGAATAGGGTTATTCAAGCACCAGTATGTGTGAAGTTAGAGTACATCTACTGGAGATGAACCAACCTAAGTTTGTACAAAACATATGGTGCAGCTGGGATTTATTTTATCGGTGATAATCCTGCAAATGTTTCATCCACGGTTAACTCCAGGAAATGTGATTCACCTGCCAAGATTGAGAAATGGATCCTAGACTGTCTTGAAGGAATGCCTTGTTGACATGTTGATGGAGTGCAAGTGAAGATATTTAGTATGGCCAAACTGAGCCAACATTTACAGTGAAAGCAGTGAAACAGCAAGACTCGTTTTGAATCTTTAGGAATATCTGTAAACACAGCAACAACAGGACTTTAATGTTCATGTGGTTATCACTAACATTGCTAACTGCAACGACAGCATAAAAAATGCCCCAACCTGAGCAGATAGTGTTATGAAAACAGCCCCCAGCCCACATCCAGCCAACCCAGATCCTAACAGCTGGGCTTCCGCCTATGGCTCTGACAGTCTCTTTGGACATGTGAACACAGCACACCATAACAGATGTTTTGACCTCCTCCAGCAAATCTCAAAGTATAGGCCAGAGCTTGTGGTACAGTGTCTGGCTGAAAATGAAGGAACAACAATGAATAAAACCTTTACTTAGGAGAAATGAAATTTGAATCTTTATATCTGCCTGGGTTGGGCAGGTGGCGTCTTCCATAGGTGCCGCTGCTTATAAAACAAGACTTGGTTAGGGGGGTTGGGTGTTGGTTGGAACTACCACATTGGGGGGGAGGAGTGGTTGAGTGCTATCACCAGCACCAGTTTACTGTTGTTGGTGGGAGATTTTTGATAAAGCTGTGACAATAGATCCCGCAGAACCTGGAAGCAATTACAGACTCCTCCAAGTAACAAAGAATGCAGCAGGCGTTCACCGCACCCTTTCAAGAGGATACATCTTTTTCTTTTTCTTTTTTCTTTTTTTGAGTAAAAAAAAATCAAGCCAAGACTTTCAGACGATGGAGCTGCGGTGTGGACTAAACATAACATATGACCTTTCTGTTCCATAACCCCTTCACAGATTGGTTTCAGTGAGAAAGGTTCAGACAGTACAGTATTTCACTAGGCTGCTCTCAACCACAAAGTATACACTGTAACTGGTTTTCTTGGTAAACGATACATGAATGTTTCCTTTGGCCTTGGTATTTTCTTTTGATCTTTTGTCACGACTCTCATATTGTAACTTAATGTGAATCATTTCATGAAAGCATGTGACTGTTGAACTATACCCTTTACAAGCGGAATTAGGCCAATTAAACATTAACAGAACATCTTCAAGGTAATGCAGTTAAAGAAAACCTTTTTCAGTTTACTGAACTGAATTCAATCTGAACATTTAATGTCACAGTATGTATACATGACCAAAGGTGACAGTTGATACTGCTTGGAGCATAAATACAATGAGAGGAAGAGAATCAATGTCAGGTCAATGCCCACATCACTCCTATATGTTGTGTCAGCTAATCATAAACCATGCTAAATGAATGTAGACATACAGAAAATATTTCATAAGATGCTGTAATAAACAAAGAAAGCTGGATCTGCTTCTTTTTACCTGCAACATATAAGACTTCTCTTGAAGGGAGAAGATGAACTACAGTAAGTGTTAATTGGCTTTGTAGTAATGTGTTCATTTGTTGGGGCGATGTTTGGATTGATTGTGAGACGCTTAGTTATGGGCAACTTGCCTCGGGGATGAAAGCAATTATAATCTTGAACCTTTGCCACAATCAGGGCAGCTTTTGCTTTCATCTTATTGTTTATTGGCAAAAGAAGGAGTGTTCTGGACTGTCCTAGTTAGGGAAATAATTATAGCAGCTTAGATCAGTGTTTGCACTGAAAAAGACCATCTTGATGCTGAAGCACATGCTAACTCAATTAGGCATGTACTTTCAGACTTTAATTACTGTAATTTCTCTGGGCTTGATGGCAAACATAATATTGTAAAGGCATTCTGTTTTGGGTTGCCCTTTACTTGTACTTGATCTACGATCTGCTGAGTGTCATTTAGTGAACAGAGGAATACAACATTTATTGCAAGGATGTATCGAGCTGTGTATAAAATGCAATGATGCAGCATAGCCCCGGAGACTGGTCCCATCTGTTCAAGGCCTGCCTCTGTAGTTAGAAACTCATCAAAATATGGTCCCAAAGGTTTGTACACCCCCCCTCCTTGTCTCTCCATTTGTTACCTCTTTGTCTCATTGCTGAGAGGGTGGGGAGTCAGGGGCAACTGCTCAACCCCAGAAGGGGGAGGATGATGGGGCCAAGCATTAATGGAGACAGTATCCATGAAATGGCCCAGTGGAAGTGACGCTTCCTGGGCATGATTTATGCTTGCATGAGCATACGGCTAGGGTTGGGGTTGGGTGGGGAGCTTTAGCAATGATGGAGGGCGTGTTGAAAGAGACCAGCCGGGATGCTACTGTATGTTTTGTTTATTCTCTCGTCCATGTGGTAGCAAAGTAGTGAGCTACGCTGTCAGTCAGAGCTGCATTTCACACCTGTGTTTTAGAAGATCACTGTGGACTTGAACAAGTAAGTCAATTTTGCTCTTTATGTCCTGGTTTCAGAATATACTAGAAACATGCTGTATGTGTGTCTGCAGTTCTGGTTGCTGTGGGGTTGTTTTGGCCTTATGCAGTTTGTCCTGATGATCCAATAATCTAGCTGTCTATGCCAAAATGGTTATGTTATTATTTTGTTTGTTGCATATTTAAAATTCATTTGCATATTTTTAGGATGTTTTTGTTTTATATGAGACAAGTTTGCTCCCAGAAGAAGCTAAACATGCGGTGAAATCTAATTTTGTGTCACAATGAAGATGCTGTTAATAATTCTCTGCAACTCACTTTTGAGAAATCCTGTTTCCTTCTCAGCCATCAAAGTTTATGTAACATTCAATTTCATGGCCTGTGTTGTTCCAACTTCTTATCTGCCTTCTCAAGAGGACGTTTCTGGCCCTTTGCAAGTCTTTTTTCCCAATTAATGCTGCTTGATATCCCAGCCATTGCCAAGAGAACTGCCTTAGGCAGTGGATGGCCTTATTTAATAGGGATGAATATTCATTTGTTTTGAATAATTGTTTTAACAGTGCTGTTATTTATTGATAAGAGAATATATATATATATACTTTATAATACAGTGCACTTTCTGGAGGCAATTTTACTGGGATTACACTAGAAATGTCAGCATCTTACAAATACATGAATAAAAAACACAATTATTATTGTTGGTGATTACATTGTCGTGAGCACTATTATATCAATTCGTTGAGATATTTTAATTTTGATAAACCTAATATATGAGGCCATAGCTGATGTGAAATATTTGCTTTACAACAGTATATTATGCTTGTTTTGACTTCAGAGCTGAGCCACTAAGTAACAGAAATACACAAAAACAAACATATCTGATAAATTTTCCGGACTCAATACCACAGAAACTTTGTGTGTCAGACCGGATCAAGGCTCGTGTTCGGTTTCCAGTGGGCGAGGTGGGGACAGTTGCTAAAACCACGACGCAGACAAGTTTTCTTTTGTGGAATGTTAAAAACAGAAACAGACATTTTTTCCACTTGATGTTTATTGCAGTTCAGAGAAGGGCATGACTTTGGATTGACCCGAGAGCAGCGTACCATTTTCACCAGCTTCAAATGTCAGGGTAACTCTGAAATCCATGTAAATGCCCTGAGTTATGGTGTCTTGCTGCACTGAAATGAATCTCAGCATGAAAGGAAGTAGTAAAGTCATTTTCCCCAGAGTTTGTAGATGTGTTGTATGGCCTCGGGAACAGGCAATAAAAACTCCTTTTTGATTTCTTGCTGCTGTAAATAGAAGAAGAAGTGCTGCACATTTCAGGACTGATGTTACGATAATGTAAATTTGTTGTGTGTGTTTTACATAGAGAATAGATTTGCACTGCGCTGTTTACAAATCCATTAGTGGGCTGTTAATGTGCACCGAATGAGCCAAACATGGGCATCACAGTGAAAGTGATGCTTAATTTGCCCATTGATGATTAGTTAAAGAGTTTAGTTGTGGTCACGGGAGGAGAGTGACCTCTCTCAGGTATTCTTGTCGTTCTCACAGTGTCTTTACACATTTGGTTTTCTTACAAAATGCAGCCGACTTCACATTGGCATGGGATGTTGGAAGGAAGTGGGTAGTGACAGACAGCAGTAGGCTTGACTGAGAAACAAACAAGCTGTGAAGAGAGAGCTGAAGGTTTGCCAGTGAAAAGATTAGAGTGGCATTTGGCTCAAGAGCCAGGATGCATCGTTGCTCCCTCCACACTGCCATGGCAACAACAGCTTTATGCTTCCCTTGCTGTCCCCCCACTGAGTGTCCAGACTGTAGCAAAGAGTCATTTAAAGATCTTGAGATTATTCAGGTTGCCCCAAACATTTTCCCAGTCACCCATACACGACATGAATTCTATCTCCTTAAATCCAGCTGCATGAAATAGATATTTACTGTCATATTAGATTCCTCCATTATTTCCCTGGCTTTATATTTTATTTTAATGACATCTAAATGAATGAGTTGTTTAAAAGTCTATTATAAATGTGCACAGATTGCAGAGCTTCTCCACAATCCCATCCATCCAGTTCTCATTTGTCATGCAGGGCACCTCTGTTCCCTGGTGACCAATCAGCAGTACTTCCTTGGCGGCTAAAAGCAGCCCCTCACCACCTCATCGTCACATGTGATTGACAGCCTCCCACAGAAGGGGGGGGGGGGCTATTTACCTCCTTATGTTCTCATGGGATGAAGTTAATGATCCCAGCCAGCAAAATAATACAAAGAGGAAAAAGCCTGAGAAGTCGGCGCCTGGTCGAACCATTTGGAGCAGTTTCGGCTTCCTTTAGAAAGGATTAGAGGCGAGAAGGCTGTGTGAGGAGAATTTTAGAGATAGCAGCGAGGGAGATGAAGCAGGAGAAACCAGACAGAAAGTAAGAGGTAAAGGAAGACTTGTGAGGACGGTTGGCATCTTTTTTCTTAGAAAACTTGCTTTTTGGGTTTTCTTTCTGTATTCATATGTCACACTGACTGTGGACTGTCTGGTTGACTGAATAACAGACTGTGAGGTAAGACACATTCTGTATCTCCAGTGGATGAGACTTAAAAAGTCCCCTGAAACTCTCCTTTTAAACTTTATATTCAAGCTTTGGGAAAGAATTAATGTGCTACATTATACACGCTTCACAGTATTCTGCATACTTTCTTTGTCATGTGTGATATGTAGGAAATGTTTTGTTGGACAGGACGGGTTGTAAACAAATAGCACGGTGATGCTGCTTCTCTTCCTGTGAATTTTCTCTGCAACTCAACTGAGATATTTTCACACTCCACTGCACATGCTTCCATGCTGCATATCATGCCAATTTAACAACTGGATTTGCATTGGTTTTCCTGCAAGATATTAGCATGTTTATGTTCTTTTTCAAGCCAATATTAGCCGTAACGTACCTTAGGATCTGAGCTGTTTTACTTTCTCTCACATTTCTTTTCAAATTCTTTGAACGCTGCAGGCTGAACTGAAACACAAGAACCCCTGGCATGGGCTTTGGCTTAATCCAAATGAATCCATGCCTTGTGCCCTGTGTTTTTACCCTGCTGCATAAACCTTAGTCTTGCACACAGACAACTTTTTTTTAAAAACTCTGACGTTGCCGACAAGGTTGTTTCAGGTAATAGCATCTGTGTGCCTCAAACTTTATGGTTTAACAGTAAGCTGAGAAGCTGATCAAACTGTATGTGACCAGCTTCTCTGCAACCGTGTCAGCCTGCACATGTTTGCTTTTCCATGCAGCTGAGGACTGGTGAGCAGATGCCAACAATCTGAAACAACTTTCAGCGCTTTGTATGTCAGCTGTCACAATGTCAGAGCATTCCTGTGCGTTTTCACTTCACAGTGAATGGGTCCACATCAAGAAGTGAAGGATTGTGATTGCTTTGAGAAATAAAGCCTCTTTAGAAGTTGATAAATGCTAACATACAGTAAGCTACACTTAAAAGTTTTTTCTAACATATCAGTTGTCAAATGTGCTGCATTTCTTTTCTTTTCTTTTTTTTTTTTAAAGAAAAGGTTATTCATTAATACACCTAAGTTAGGCTATGATGGAGTTTGCACCAGGCTGATGACAGAGCATGACTGAAATCGTAACTGATTCCCATATTTAACTTGATTGTATTGAATCTTGCCCTGAGCATGAAAAACATTTCCAACTCCGATAAACTAGACTGAAATTGCCTAGGGTCATGCTAATGCAGTTAAGATTTTGGCTGATTATGGTCCCACTGAATACTCTTTTGTGGTCTTCCGCTCCTTGCATCTATTCAAACTTGACAACAAGGCTTTGTTGCGAGTTATGGCAGCACGTCATGCTCTGATGGCCCTGAGTGATCGACCAAACCAGCAAAAGTCCTGCCCCTTTTATACGATTGGCTTAAAGAGCAATTTTCAGCCCACTACATGTAGATGGGATAGTTCTCAGTGAGAGCAAAAAAAAAAAAGGAAAAAAAGGTGGTAAGTTCTGATCCTCCTGCAGGCTCAGAGGAGAGGGTTGGAGACACAGAAACTCAGAGTTGGAGAGACGAGTCACTTAAGTTTAGATCACTGCAGTGAATCAGCTTTGCAGAGCCTGAATATCACCTGTGCCTGACTAAAAAGTTGGTACTATCCTTTTTCTGCTTGTTAATGGCTGGAACCATGAGGCAGGTAAGTCAGAGGGTCACTCTAAACTCAGTCTGTATTTTGTGTAACTGTGCCTCTTTTTTTCTACCAAAACAGTGAGTCATCATGCGTTTCCAAGCCTGTAGGCAGGGATCTTTTTGAGTGCCAGGTTTCTTTGACTTTTGTGTTGTTTTTTTCCTCATGTTTCAACTATGGATAATACTAAAGGGATAAAATGACTAATTGAGAAGACAGAGGGTGATTTTGTAATTAAAAAGCACCAAAATGAGTGGGTGTAGACAAAGTAGATTTCCTGTGTCAAAGCATTCATTCTTTGTATGCTTTTCTAATGTTTTCTTAAATGCATACATCTTGTATTTGATGGAAAATAATTTGTTTACCTCTCATCTTTATTTTTGGATGTTGGCTTACAGTTTGAGTAGGCTGGTCTTTCCCTTTTTCTTATAGCTATATTTTCTTGGTTGACATATTTACCCATTACTCAGGCTTAGAGCTTGTCTCAAGTGCTGAGGCAGGAAACCACCCTTTGGTTGCCCTTATTAATAAGTAACTTGCTTTTGTGGGAGGAATGTTAGAATCTTCCCACTACAGCACTGCCTCTGATCCCTGGTGTGTCTAACAGATATCAAACCGTCACCATGGCAACACATGTGGAGGTCTTTACCACACTAGTGTACCTCTGCATTAGATTAAGTGAAGGATAAATAAGATTTATTGGAGGGAAAGTCTTTGAGAAAAGCTTTTTTTCACCTCTGATTAAATTAAGTTAGCGTCAGTTTTTTGAGTTGTGGCGATGTAATCAGTTGCATCAAGTTTCTTAGTTTGGGAAGACAAACTTGTGTCGCAATTCTACTAATCGTACACACGATGTCGCTCTTTGCGTGTTTTCTACAACAGCTGAGCGGCCATCCTGGTAAATGGCATCTAATTGCATGAACAAAGACGATGGATAACAAAAAAGGGCAAGTTTTTAGTTTTTTTTTTTTTTTTTTTTACATTTAAGCTAACATGGTGCGTACTTGGATAGTTTGGAGCTCACTGGAACATTTCCGCTGTTTGGACCTGCGGGTAGCAGGTTACAGCTGCATGCTTGGAAAGTCACATTCTGTGAAGTTCCTGTGGTTGTGGAAAGGATACGGTGTTTTCCCGCTGATGCCACCTGCCAAGTCGCGGAGAGGAAATGAGAGTTTGGTACAACTTCTGATGCTGACCAGGGTGACCTGAGCAGCTTTCAGAGCAATAGACTGACCATAGACCTCTGTTTCTGTTTCCATAAAAGAAAAACTACGCACATGTCAACCACTAGCTACTCTTTGGAAGGAGGCAAAGCTTGTATTTGCAGCAAAAACTTGTGCTATGTGCCATCATCCTTGACAGATGTGCTTTAAATTCAGTCGCCAAGATGTTGAGTTATTAACATGTCGTCTGTAGTCATTTAAACAACAGCACCGACGGCTGTTAGTCAAGGCCAGGCTCCATTAGGCTAATCTGTGTAATGTCTGCAGCTGCAGATCAGGTAGATCTGTCGGTCTAATCAGCTGGCTTATGCCGCGGCAGCTGTAAATCACATTAGGCCTGAGTGGGCCGCTGCTGAGCTGGCTGCTGCAGGAAGCTGCAACCGGCCACACATTGGTCACAGCTATGCTGTGAAGACAGGATTACAGATAAATATGTTAGGTGTCAGCCCTAGGAAAGAAGACAAAGAGCAATCACTCGCTTTCAGCTTCTGAATAGCCTGCATGGTTCAGAGCTATCATTAAGGGTGATAAAAGACCATAACCAAAAGGATTAGAGAGTGCTTGAACAGAAAATTGCCTTCATATCTGAGACACTGTAATTGTTTCATCTCTAAATGACCTATTACTTCCTAATCAAATAAAACTCCGAATGTTAACTTAGTACCCAGGTTCATCTTTTGGGATTGAATTAAACAGTTAAGTGCAAGTCTCACACCTATCTGTTCACACTCAGTAGGAAGTGAATTCTACTTCTGCTGTGTGACTTTTAAACTGCCAATGGCATTTGAATATTAATGCAAGCTGTGCAAGACAAGAAGGCATTTACAGACTTTTCCTCAAAACAATGCAGATAATGCAGGTTTTGTGATCTGCTGTTAGAGTTTATATGGGTGTCTGGATATCAAATACATAGCTTAAGCACTTTTCTTTAACGCTTTGTAGCTTTATTGATTGTTGTGATTAGGATAAACTATGGATTTGCTCATCAACACAAGATAAGTTAGATATTAACAGCATACCTATACGCTATTTAGAATTATTGATGCGCTCCAGGTGGTTTGGGTATGTGATATAGCCTAATATGATTATCAAAGTTTATCTACACAAAGTTGTAAGGCTCTGAACATAAAACTCTACACTGCACACACAATATTTGCAACCTAGAGAGGATTTATTTCTTCCTTTTTTGTCAAAAATCTGCATAAACTCCCCTGGCAAGTCAGAATGTGTTTAATCTTGGGAATACTTTATGTTAAATGTGAGAGGGGGGGGGGGTGGTGGTGGTGAATGAAAGTCATTTCATCGTCACTGTCATTTTTTCTATTGTTTGATGGGTTTTCTTGTCAGATCAAACTAATAAGTTTCCTCACTGATCAATCAAGAGTCAATTCTTTTCCCAGCTGGAGAGTATAGAGAGCATTCAGGGAATGCCAGCCATATCCCCATGTGTATTTTCCATGCAGTATTCCTTGCACCCATATGGTTTGTTTGAACTTTAGCTTGCCTCTAATATTTACAGTGTGTATTAGTCTCTGAGAGTGCATAATAGCCACTTGGGAGACCCGTTTGAATGACAGAATAATCAAAATAGAGCACAGCAGGGTTGTGTCTGTCATGGTTAGCAGATGGTCCCTCAGTGATTCCCACATCAGGGCCAGCTGTTATAGAGGTGGATGTGTCACAGATGTAGCCTCATAATGGATGCAAATTGTCTTTCAATTTTTATTGCGGCGCTATACTTTTTACCTTTTTTTAAAATTACAATCTGTGAAACCGTATGAAGTTTAAACTGTTTCATGACTAATTTGAGTGTCTGAGAGGACTGCACATTGATTCTGCATCCCCTTGTTGGTTGGATACTGAGTGAATCATAGATCTATGTCCTGCCTGTGTCTTGCTGCTCTCTCATCTATGCATGTGTTTTCAGCTTTTCCCTTTGAATCCCTAATGAGGGTGCCTAGAAAAGTTCCAATTCACAGCATTGTAATGAAGAAGCAGTCAGACAGTTACACAAGGAAGCCTGAAACTGATCCTAATGCTTTGAATTTCTGAATGGGCAGGGCTGGGAGGACACTGACCTGCCTGTGAGGACGTGGGCTCTGCATGATCCCGTCCCTCCGCTTGTTTTCTGACTTTGACTCCCTCTCTCCAGCACGCTGTTGTCTCTCCCTCTTCTCCCAGCACTGGCCAGAGCTCCTGCTGTAGGTGGAGCTGGCTTTCCTGGAATTGTCGGGCAACTTTTCCTGTTGTGCTTGCTACCTCTTGCTCAATCTTTTGCTTAATGACAGCTCTGCTGCAGGATTACTGGTGTAGTGAAGACTTGTTCCATCTGGACCCATATCTCTACAGCATGCTGGAGTTTAGAATTGGCGCATTTGCTATAAACATATTTTCATGATTCAGGTCAGAAGTTTTCCTTCAACAAAAATGTCTCGGCAGTGCAAAGTGAGGCGAAATCCATCGGTGGGTAAAGTAAACTGTGTATGAATGGGAAATGTTTCAGGAATGTGTAATGTACTTGGGGCTGTAACTGTTTGCAGTGGCTCTTTGCCATAGTGTTATTTTACAAGCTTTTTGTATATTCAGGATATTTTATACCATAGGTGATGACATCAGAGGATCAGCCTGTTTGCATTGTGTTCATTAAACAATGCGCTTTTATCCATTTTGTATTTAGGACAACCTGTTTGAACCAGCAGCCTAACCTGTTTGACTAGACCTGACAAAGCTGGTGTAGGTTGCAGCTTAGGTAAAATGATGTAACGTTGTCAAATTAGAAATGATTTGAAGTTAAAAGCACGGCTATAGTTTTAGAGGCTATGTTTTAAAGTCAACTTTGAAATAATTTAACTTGTCTGGTTAAAGACTGATGGGGAAGAGGTCATGTTTGATCCAGGAAAGTATATTCCAGCCACCTGCATTTGTTGCTTAGTGTGTAAAAGAACAAAAATGGCACAGAGACAAAGGCCAACAGATGCATCACTGTCACAGGAGACAAGCACAACGATTGCTTTTTGTTTTGTACAGTACAGTGGGATTGCTGAAAGTCTGAAGATTTGAATAGCACGGAAAGAACAAACGCAGGTCTTTTGCTCAGAGGTAATTGCTGTATCCTCGCAACGTCAAAAGACTGCTTGTGCCCGACTGTCCTGATAATGAGCTTTTGCCCTCTTCACACATAATGAGTAGAAGTAGAGAGTTCACACAGAGATAGACGCTGTGAGCACAGTGTGTCCACTTGCAGCTGGGGTGTCTGACTGACTGGGAACAAAGGCTTAGTGTCTGTGATGGTATAGAGCCCCAGCCATCAGCAAGCAGGCCAATAGACTTCTGCTTGGCTGAGTTCTCAACCCTCACCGACCGGCTTGCCTGCGGACTACAGTATAGAAAAGAGCACATGAGGACTATCCCTCTGCCAAATTGAAATGAGCCACTGCTGCATTCTTTGAGTTCAGCCAAGCAGACCCAACAGAAGCTTATGCATTATATGCAAACACATGTTTTTGCATGAGTGTTCTCCTGCTTGCATCTTTTAATTTCCCAGATTGCTTCATATCCATAATAAGACTTCTCTCACAAATATTTACATATTTATAGTCGTATTCAGCTTGCAAATTAAATCAAATGAAACTCTAGATAGAGATGAATTACTTTGTTTTTATTATCATAAATACTTGATAATTAAAACTGAGTCTTAACCATGTTTGTTTTATTCAGGCTATACATGCTTCACGTCTAAATCTAGATGATCTGTGAGGTTGCAGCCTTATAGATTTGGCGTGACCAATGTTAAAATCTTTATTGACTGATCTCAGGAAATCATATTTACAACCTCCCACAATTTAACCTCTTACATTACTGCCATCATTTTATAATTTCTCTTTGTCATCTTCTCAGATAGCTGATCAGCTTCCCTGGATTTCGCTGACGATCCTACTTTGTTTTGCCTGAAGATGGAAACACTGGAGTCGGAGCTGACCTGCCCAATTTGTCTCGAGCTATTTGAGGACCCGCTGCTCTTGCCCTGTGCTCATAGTCTTTGTTTCAACTGTGCCCATCGAATCCTGATCGCCCACTGCACCCCCAGTGAGTCTGTTCAGTCCATCACCGCCTTCCAGTGCCCAACCTGTCGCTATGTCATCACCCTCAACCAGAGGGGCCTAGAGGGACTGAAACGCAACGTGACCCTGCAGAACATCATTGACCGCTACCAGAAAGCCTCTCTAAGCGGACCTAACTCTCCTAACGAGACTCGCCGTGAGCGAGCCGTCCCCAACAGAAAAGCCATGACATCTTCCACTGACCGGGTGCAGTGTCAGTTCTGCGAACAGGACCCTCCGCAGGACGCTGTGAAGACCTGCGTCACCTGCGAGGTGTCATACTGCGAGGAGTGTCTCAAGGCCACTCATCCAAACAAGAAGCCTTTCACAGGCCACCGACTGATCGAGCCCTTGCTGGATTCCCATCTGCGAGGGCTCATGTGTCTGGAGCATGAGGACGAGAAGGTCAACATGTACTGTGTGACGGATGAACAGTTGATCTGTGCACTGTGCAAGCTTGTTGGCCGACATCGTGACCACCAAGTAGCGGCCCTCGGTGACCGATTTGACAAACTCAAGGTAAGAAAGGATTTATTGTTCCAGGAATATTCGGAGATTTAGAATGCAGGCTTTAGCCTCACAGGTTTCAAGTACGATTTCTGCATTTATCAAAAGCCTCTTTTTCTATCTTGGCATGCCAGGCGCAGACGATGATTATGAAATTGGGTATAATTTCATGATCTATTTTGTAATTGTGAAAAGTCCCATAAATCACAGTTCATCAGCAGATTGTGAAAGTCATTGATGTCATAGAGTACACACACAAAGCTAAAGTGTATTAGCTGTATATTTGTGTACTTTAAGCAGCATCCATGAATGAGCTGCTATTTTGAAAAATACAATGTAATTAACGGGAGCGATTTTTGCATATGTTCTCCTCCAGAGGCCAATGCCTCATTTAGTGATTTTAAAGAAACTGATTTAGATCCACCCCAAAAAGTAATGCTTTCTTCCTTCCTCTAAATTTGATTATATCCAGCCTTGTTTTTTTTAACATAATCCTCCTTAAAAACAGACCGACAGAAGGCTTTAGCCTTGATAGAGGAATGAGTTGATACTGCTTAATGTTCATTTCTGTTAATATTCAGTTATAAAGCTTTTCATGATTAACAGTGTGGAAGATAAAACTTCAGAAAATGACCTCCTTCCTGAGTTAGATTTGACTGTAATGTGCTGTGTGTGAGTTGAACACTGTGTCTTACTTAGCTGGTCTAAAATATCATGGCGCCATGTCCGGAGATGGCTTTCACGGTTTCAGGTTACGTGGAAATGCTCACTCTCAGCCCATCAATAAGACATGAGAAAATGCTGTTAGCCTGAGTATAAAAAAGGCAGTTCTGCTTTCCTTTTATCCTAAATTTGAACGAGCTGCTATCAAAGGAAATTTTGCCAACCCACCCCTCAGGTGTCTTATCATAGCTTTAGCAACACCTCAGGATCATACTGTAGTCTTTAATGAAGCAGCATGCCATGAAGCCTTTAATACAGAAATCGTAAGCTAAATGTAAAAAAGAGTTTTAAAAAACATTTTCAGTCTATTGTAAAGTTGATCTGGGGAACTGCATGGCAAAGACTGCATGAAAAAACTATGTCCTCTTTTTTTTTTTCCACCAACGCTCACAGTTTTCATGCATGACTCACAAAAGGATGGGTTCATGTATCACAAACAAGACTCAAAACCCTTTTGTGCCCGTTCCTTTTCTTCCACAATGCTTGCTGGTCACAGTGGAATTTAGATGCAAACAGTCTTTTTTTCAGCATTTTAGAGACGTTAGGTCAGAGGACCAGTCTTAACTTTTCTCCTTTGTCTGATCATGCTGTCGATGTGCAGAAATCTCCTGGCCGCTTTCTCTGTGTGGGGCGTGATCATTCACACCAGGAGGCAGACCAGGTGATCAGCGTTATTTCTTTAACTATGCGATCGGGACAGACTTGTTGTATTGACTCAACTGAATTTGAAAGTTATCAAGTTAAAGAAATCCAACAATATAAGTGAAATGAAAGTGAAATGTGTTCTGAAATAGTCACCTCTGGTATATATATAGCCCCTTTCAGACATGCTCTGAAAAGCGGTAATGTTGCGGACTTTGTCTTTTATACCGGTTGCATTCAGACAAACGTTCCGCTCTTTTACCTCGGAGCTGTAGCGGACATTTACCGGCTAGCCCCCATGTCATAAGAGCGGAAATGTTGCGGCACGTCGTTTTGCCTGAACACAAAGGAAATATTCCGGACAAGTCGCAACACAAATACGTCCTACCGTGTCTCGACAACCGACTTATCCAGAACATTTCCTCATGTGTGAACGTAGCCGCAACGTTAAAAGTCTGTGAGGAAGCGATATGTTTGAAAAGACAACTCCGGTTAAAGAGCGGATGGACTTTACCGCACATATTCCGCAATGCAAGTCTGAAAGAGGCTTATGAGTAATGTAGCTTTGGTGGTTATTATAGTGTTCAGCTTTGTGAGTCTGTTGTGTACATTCATTATTCCATCTGACGGAATATGATAATGGTAATGTCAACACTTATACTTCTGAATTTTCCAGATGATTAGTGACATGATGATGAAGAGGTTAAGATGAACACAGTCCACTTTATCTTTTAATAGCTTGCTACTATTAACAGTATGACACATTTTCTCTGATGAATGATGTGAACTAATTGCTTATGTTCAGTATTCACATACGTTTATGGTGCCTCATATTCCACTTTTTCATGCATTTATCTTTGCATCCTGTTGACCTCACATTACATCCAGTTACTTCCCTTGTTAGAGGTCTCAAGTGAAAGAGGAAATGGCAACTCTCATCCAATAGAGAAATGATATTTTTCATAGCATGCAGGACAAACCCAGGCTTCATGCAGCCCAGCTTGTTGGTACTCTTTAATAGTATTTTATAACATTTGTTACAGCCAATATGCTGCATATTTCTGTGGAAGTCCTGCTTAGAGGGAGACTGTAATATTGTAAAGCCATTTGTATATGTTTGTGTTGCAGTCATATTTCTTCTGCATAACCTGAGCATTTTATGACATAATACTGGTTTGGTATTACAGTCAGTCTACAATTTATATAATAGAGACAATCAACCTAACAGGCATGTTTTTGGACTGTGGGAGAAAGCTGGTTAGGACCCACACATACATGGGGAGAACAGGATTGAAACCGGGAACCTCTTGCTGTGAGGCGACGCTGCTACCCACCACAACACCCTGCAACCCAGTAATACAAACCATTAGGATTCAAAATTGGAATTTGTCCTAAATCTCACTATCACTGAGAAATACTATAAACAGACCTTTCCTTTTTAAAACTGGCATTTTGGTGCGTTTCAGTATATAAAAAAAAAAAAAACTACTGACACTAATGAATCTAAGTGCCAGTATTTAAAGAAGCTTTTTCCATTATAAAACTCAGGGCAAGACTAGACAGCATGCTGTATAAACCTGAGGGATTTGTCTTTAAGGCAACTTGTTAGCTGTGACATTAACACATTAAAAATGATCAAATCAAAACAGCACTCTATGACCCATCATGGGACAGACACAGGACACCAGGCAGAGTCCTGTGTCTTGCAGTGGGAAGTTGGTGTTAACAAATCCTTTGGGCCCTGTGAGCTGCGGGTCGTTGCTTTTGTCAGTCTTGTTCTGGTGCTTCCTTTGGATGTTCGATCAATCAGATTGGTATTTGGGGAGTGTAAGAGGCTGAGTCAACATCTCAAGCTTTTTTGTTGTGGTCCCAAGAGTTCTTAGCAGCTCAGAACATTTTACACCTTACCAGTCTTTGCAATGTGCCCATCGTCTTGCTGGGACATTCTGCTTTATATTGTCTACAACAATGTTTGGTGGGCTGTAAGTAACTTCCACATAAACGCCAGAACCCAAAAAAACAATGTTTGGTGTCAAGAAGATTGATGCTATTTACATCTTGTTCCTGATATGTACAGTATATAATATAAAATGAACTCTTAATGAAGACCCCACCAGCTCAAACAGTGAGGAAATGAACGATGTGTTATAATGAATACAATTAGTGTATAATAGAGTACTACACTATGATGTGCGCTGATTAAATTAAAGCTCCAACAAAGTAAAAACCACAGATGTGTAACTGGACCTGCGCTCCTCACAGGATGAAGTGGCCGCCAACGGATAAAATTTCTAATGTTGACACAGGATAAAACTCTTGGTTCTGACAGTGACCTGTTCGGACTCTGAGAGGAAGGAAGAACGTCTGGCCAATATAAAGGTGTGGGACCAGAAGCATTCCCATACAAAAGGAAGCTGCTATTCTTTCCTCTCATCAGGTTTGAATAATTTTAGGAAAGAGACCTCATTAGAGAGAGAGAGGTCTATACATGTGAGGAAGATTAATGTTGTTGAAGGAGCTATATTTTAGGAGAATTGAGAAAACCAGTTCATCAAAATGTTTGGAGAGATGAACTCACTCGGTGTCTTATGATTCCTCGCTTTTCCATTTGCTCTTTATGGCTTTATTTTGTGTGTCTCTTCACATAAATAAACAACAGAAACACTGAGGTCTTTAAACCGCATACATTAGGCTATATTTGAAGTCTTTTTGATTAATATGTTATGCTCCATGCAGTCCTTTAAAATTTTTAACTCGCTGCTACCTGCAACACGGCATCTGAAATGGCTTTCATCCCATTCTTTTCAGTATGAATAAATCATAAATATGAGAGCAGTAAAATAAAACCTCTGCTATTTTGGTGTATGGTGATGCATATACCTTATGAAATCACAATGTGAAACACCTAACATGAAAGTGGTCTCCCCACTGTTTGCTTGAAGCTTTGGATCTTTACTGCATTCTCTTATTCACTCTCATCTTTGACTGCTTGGAGGTTTTCTAATTTGTAAAAAAAAAAAAAAATGTTTCAAGATGTTCAGGGTTATATTTTTGGTGTCTGTAAAATTAAGTTTTACAGTGCTTTAATATAACTTCAAATCATGTGGATGAGTTGAACATTAGATTAATCTCAGGACTCAATTTTTTAAATATCTTTCTAAAGAAAATTATATTTTTTAGTACTATTTAGTACTATACTATTTCTTAGCAGATTAAAGCAAAGCCTGTTGTAAGATTAATTTCTTTATTAATTATTCATTCATTATTCTTATATGTTGCCAGAACAATTACTTTTCAGGAAAAGCCCCCCTAATTTTTTTAATGAAATGCAACAAAACAGCGTTGTCCACTGCCATAAAACCCTATTCATTTTGTAGTGAATGTTCATGTAAGTGTCTCTCCACCAACAGTAGAAACAGCTGCAGAGAATTTGAGAACGTGTAGGCTATGGTAACTGGAACATGTTTTTTTTTTAGCAGGATGCTAGCAAGCAACCAGCACGAAGGAAAATAAGTCATTAAGAAGTTTCTATCTATGCATCTCTCCATCCATCCATTTTCTATGGCCGCTTAGTTCAGTAGAGGGTCGCATAGTAATTTAGAAGTCTTGTCAGTGTTATTTATTAAGGAATTCAGGAAGTCAGGAATAAAACACAACATAACATTTGGCACATTATATGATATAAAATCCAGCAAAGAACTGTTAAACAATTGTAATCCAAAATGGATAAAAAAAAACATGTTTGAAAACAGTATATTACTTGCTCTATTCTCAAACTAGTGTTGTTAAAAGAAGTGGAAATGCAACACATTGTTAAA
>JBBBVU010000013.1:14020591-14053120 GCA_037177055.1 Atherinosoma microstoma
ATGTATATAATTTTTTTTTCTCTCTCTCTGCTTTATCTGATTCCGTTGAAAACATGTTTTTCTCAGAGAATCTCAAACTACTGTATTTTAAGTGCCTGCTCTTAGGGTGTTAAGTGGAATTACAACATTTCTTCACACATTTATAATTGATAGAACATTTTTATTTATAGGTCCACAATAACTTTTCCTCTAGAACAGTAATAGTTAGAATAATAAAGGACATTTTTCACCCTCAGAGTAAACCATCCTCATGCCACCCAATTACAGCAAGAGATTAAGTTTGAAACATAAGCCTTTGATCTCAGTTAGTGATTAACATGGCCAGGGTTTAGTTGTCCAAATCACTGGCAGATGCTCTGTTAAGCTCCATGGCCTTCGCAGGCAGTATGATGGGATCTTTGGCGCACTGCAGGGAAGACTCTGGGGAGCTCCACACTAATCAGAGCCAAAAAAGTGGACAGTCAGATTGATTGGCATCCTGTGCTCACTACATTTGGGTCTGACATGTCCTTACTGTATGTTCCCATTCACATACTCAAACTGCTCTCCAAGATTTGTTGAGCTGCTTACAGTTTGATGGCGGAAAGTAAGTAATTAGATATTCCCTTTTAATTTTGTTTTTTGCAGCAAGCCTTGGATTCCAACCTCAGTAATCTAATCAAGAGGACCAGTGAGTTGGAAACCTTGATGAGCAAACTCATCCAAACCTGCCAACATGTAGAGGTGACGTTCTAATTCTGTCTGCTTATTTTGCTCTTTACTTCTGACTGGCATTTCATGAACAACTCGTTAAATCATTATCATCATAAATAACTGTGTCTGGGAAAAAAAGTGTTGTAAAGGCTGTAGAAGATAATATCTTACATATGCTAGCATATTGCATATTTTCAAAGCATTGTATGGGGTAAATGATATGTTACATATTTGCTTCTTGTGTTATGAAACTTTTAGCCAATTGTTTTATCTCACCATGCAGTTTAACCTTTAAGCACTCTATTTTGCCAAAGTTTGGAATAAGCCAAAAATAGAATTATTCTTTGTTGAATATCTTTTGAATAATTTGTCTGAAATCATAGCTGTGTTTGGGCCGAAAAGACAAACTCATAGCATCAACTGATTGTTCCTATGTGCCTCCCCACATAACATGGCAGGATTATCCTCTAATTGGGTTTCCTGCCTCACTCTGTCTGGATTCTGCTGCTCATGAAAAATACAAAAAAAAATTCCAACATCCATGTGCTAAAATTTACAGCACAGCATTTTGACAGAACAAATGAAGAGAAGAAACAGCATTATTTGCTGTCTCTTATCTACAGTAAACTTCTGTCCTGTCCAGGTAAATGCATCGCGGCAGGAAAACAAGCTGCTGGAAGAGTGTGACCTGCTGATTAACATCATACAGCAGCGGAGACAAATCATAGGGACCAAGATAAAGGAGGGAAAGGTATTATTTCTCACCCTTTGTATCTATATAACCTTTGTTTGTTTGTTTATCACTTTGTCCGTGTCGGTACCCTTGCTTCCCCAAACTTGCTGATCTTATAAGAACAGTAACTATAACAAATTGCAGCTACAGGGTCAAAAAATGTATCTTGAAAATGTTCCTGCCTAAAGTGAAAGTGCCTAATGTTTTTTACAATGTATTTTCTTCCTAAAGTTGAAAACATAGGCATTTCTAACACCCTTCCTCAGTTTAACATACAAAGGAGTTTTGACTGCTGGAGACAATTTGACTATAAGCTGATTGTTTGCTGTAAATTCAGATAGATAGATCTTTTGTTATGGTACTTTCTCCTTGTGCCACTGTTACACTACAATTTTCCATTTCTCAGAAAAGCAGAAATAGAGTAAACCTTACCTGGAAACATGTTTCCTTTCAGTCAGGATGCCTAATCTTAGCCCACAGTCTCCAAATCCATAATTGTCTTTGTGGGATTTACTTGACAAGATGCATATGCTTTAAACAATGCATGCAAAAAGAAAAAAAGAAGAAAAAATGTCATGCTGTACATTGATACAGCGCTATATGTCAATCAGTTACTAATGGGCTGAAAACCGTGAAGCACAAGCAGCTGCTCATGTTTTATTTGAGCCAAACTAGTTGGTAGGGAAGCATTATGCCAATATGGTGATGTAGAGAAAAATCATCTCTAAAAGTTGCCTGAATGAGCAGAATCTAAGTAGATGATAAAGAGGAAAAACTTATATAATTGCAATCCCTATTCAAAATATATTAAGATCACACATAAATATGAAGAAAGTGCAATAATTTGTAAATGTTATGAAACAATATTACATTCACTATAGAACACAGAAAACAAATCAGAAAAAGAAGCTCATCTTGAATTGGATGGCAGCAACACAAGATGTTTTTTTTCTTCTTTTAAACTCAGTATGGACCCCTTACAGCTTGTCTGGTGTTAGACATAAAAACTGTTTTAATGGGTGAGGGGAAAGATCAGTGTATCTTTTAATCATGGTTTTGATAAACATGTAAGCTATGAAACAATTAGAAAAAAAGTTGACTTTTGGTTTCAAAGGGAAAAATACTGCATTGCCTGCTTTACAGACTTCTATACTTGTTTATTGCTTTGTATTGCTTTTGCTATCAGTGATCTGCTCTTGGGTACTACCACATTTATTTCTATACTATACTTCTCTTCAAATGTACCATGCCCCTTGAATTATTTCCCTTCCTTTTCCCCTGTTAGATGCCCTTAGAGAGGTGGTAGCAAGCTGTGCCATGTTCAGTGACAGAGTAAGATCATCCCTGCTTCCTGTGATGGTCCTCTGTAGAGGAAGACTCTTTCCTTCCTCACCTCACGACAGGTTGTGAGTTTGCTCTCAGCCCCTAAGTCAGTTAAGAGGATATGGGTACCCTGACAGTGTTACAGTAGGTGGGATGTTTCCCAAATATACCTCTAATGCAAGTACAGCTGAGTGTGACTGAAAAATCTAATTTACTCTATCCCCATAAGGATTTTATAACATGGCAACGGGAAAGCCAATCCAACATCTGGCAGGTTGGCTCTGCTCTATAGATTTGTTATTTGTCATGATATTGATCTATCTCCATGTCATATTTTCTGTCCAGGCAGTGAGGCTGAGGAAGCTAGCACAACAAATAGCCAGCTGCAAGCAGTGCATCGAAAGATCCTCTTCCCTTATCAATCAGGCTGACCAAACCCTCAAGGAGACTGACCATGCTCGCTTCCTTCAGACGGCTAAAAACATCTGTGAGAGGTAAGGGAGCAGTAAAGGCACACTCTTTACTGTTGTTACAGTGGAAGAAAATGTCTTCATTTCTTAATTTATGTCTTTTATTATCAAAGGGTGTCCATGGCAACAGCATCTTCGCAAATCCTTTTACCAGAGATTAACCTGAATGACACCTTTGATACTTTTGCTTTGGACTTCACAAGGGAGAAGATGATGCTTGAAAGCTTAGATTATCTCACAGGTAAGTCAGGGTGGGCATATAAAACTAGGTATTTTATTACTTGGTATGAAGCCTTTACACTTTATGTGATCTCTTTCCTCTTTATTGCCTGAAAGTTTTATTTTGCAGTCTATAATTCTATACGTCTATATGTATATTTTTTTCTTATATTCAAAAAATGCCTTGAAAATTATCCACACCTTATCCTTGAATTATGGATTTCTACTAATTAAAAGCTTCAACATAGATAAAAGTAAATGGTTTATATTTCAACTGTGCTAGTGAGTAGCACAAAAATGACAAGCTCAATATTGCAGGCAGCAGTTGCTATATTTTCTACAGAATGAAACAGGTTTGATCATTTATGCCTACTTTCTGCTGTGCAGCGAGAATTTAACCCTGCATGAGGGCTGTAGCTGTAATAGCTGGAGGAACTCCAGCATAGATTAATTACACTTGCCAGACTGAAACACACAAATGGATGGAGCCATTTATCCAGCACTGGTTTCCACAACATTGAGTCATTTCATGTTGTGTTCAGACTAAAATTTGCTCAGCTTTTCTTACTCTTGTTTTCAACATTAGCCCTTTGTTCTTTCCTTTTGCAGCACCAAATCCACCAGTAATCCGCGAGGAACTATGTACAGCCTCATATGACACAATCACAGTCCACTGGACGTCCGAGGATGAATTCTCTGTTGTATCGTATGAACTTCAGTATGCCATCTTCACCAGCCAATCTAATGTTGTCAGTAAGTTTGTAATGAGGCTTTCTCATGGGAGTCCAGTATGATGCTTGTGTTGGAAAACATTGCACTGATTGAAGGATTTGAAAGGGATTTCTCTGAAGGCCTTTAAATGGAGGGCTATGTTACTATATCCAAACATAATATTGTGTTGCAGCAGCAGGAGCAAAGAGCTCTGCCATAGTTTTCACAAGTAATGAGATGTTACCAAAATACAATGTTACTTTTGTTTAGTGAAAGAAAGGATATAAGGCAGAACTGTCAGACTGGATCTTCTTCCAGGTGTCCATCTATAATGTATTGATTGAATTGAATTGATCACCCTAATATGGTCACTACATGCTCAATCAAGCAATTTCTTTGTCTGCCTCAGTGCTCACATACACTCGCTTGAGTGATAATAAGACTGTGTGATGAGTCAAAAATAGCAGTGACAGACTCTCCCATGCTTTCTACTAACTTAGCAGGAATGTTCAAGAAAAATTGTTCTTTGTTAGTGACCCTCTGTGTGTTGGGGCTGCAGGTTTGTGTAACTCTGTTGACAGTTGGATGATCGTCCCAAACATCAAGCAAAATCACTACACTGTGCACGGTCTTCAGTGTGGCACCAAGTACATTTTCATAGTGAAGGCCATAAACCAGGCTGGAAACCGCAGCAGTGAACCAGGGAAACTCAAGACGAACAGTAGGTTAACTTTGTTAACTGATGTGCATGCTGTAAACTGTCTGACAGAAGTTAATAAATCGGATTTACTAAAATCTTTTGTCTGATATTAAGGTCAGCCATTCAAATTGGACCCAAAATCTGCTCATCGTAAGCTGAGGGTGTCTCATGATAACCTAACTGTAGAGAGGGATGAGACATCCTCCAAAAAGAGCCACAGTCAAGACCGCTTCTCCAGTCACAGCAGCTATGGTGTCACGGGAAATGTCTACATCGACAGCGGTCGCCATTACTGGGAGGCTCTGATAGGAGGCAGCACGTGGTAAAAACATATATCTGTTTCTAGTCCTAGTTGTTGTTATGTGCACACATTAATGTGTAACTTAAAGCTGAAAGTCTCTCACCTTTTGTTGCATTTATTTAACCATGACATTCAGATTTTCTATACTACCTTTTTTATTTATTTTTGTAATTTAAATGTGCAAAGAGTGAAATTCCAGTGTGTATTGAGTGATTATATATACAGTGCATGTGTGCAAATTTTCTATACTACCAATAAATGAGTGAAATCGTATTTTTACATTTTTCACTGGCATTTCCAGGTTCGCGGTGGGAATTGCTTACAAATCAGCACCGAAACACGAGTGGGTTGGCAAGAACTCAGCCTCTTGGGTGCTGTCTCGCTGCAACAATTCGTGGGCGGTGCGGCACAACTGTAAGGAGATTCCCATCGAGCCTTCACCACACCTGCGGCGTCTTGGGGTGTTGTTGGACTATGATTCTGGATCTCTGTCCTTCTATGATGCTGTTGGCTCTCAGCACTTGCACACATTTGACATCGCCTTTGCTCAGCCAGTCTGCCCTGTGTTCAATGTGTGGAATAGATGTTTGACAATCCTCAGTGGACTGCCCATTCCTGATCACTTAGAGGGGACAGACTGCAACCACTGAGGACATTTGTCTGGATTTTTCTTTTGCATCCAAATAGAGCCAACTGTGATGACCACAACCATAAAAAAAACGAAAAAAAACAACAACAAAAAACAGAAAACTGTAGCCGAATGAGATGCAATGTCCTTGGTAAAAAAAAAAAAAAAATCAAGCAAACTGTCAAAATTCATTTGAATTATTTAAAATGTTAATTTCAGGCACTTGTAAATATTTTCCTTGCTTTGCACAGTTATGTTCAGTACTCTGCTGGGTGGTTTTAGAGGTTTGCTTATAATTTTAAATTCAAGGACATAAGCTCCAGAGTATTTTTAAAAACAATTTTAAAGTTCATATTGCACACTTTTCTGCTCACATTAAAGAGGATGATAAACATTTTAGTTCAAGTAACAAGGGACTTTTAGCCAACATGTTTCTGGAACATTGATTTGTGGACTATTTTAAATGTCTTGTTTAATGATTGTTTTTCAAGTCATAGCACTTTGATTAAACAAAGGTGTCTTGAAATGTTTTCTAAGCTGCATCTTCCATAATAAACTTGTTTACTTGTCCTTCTATTCTAAGGAAAAGGCACTTAAACAGATCCAATAATAATAGAGCAGTTTCACTCACAAATTTTGATTTGAACTCAAACAGTTCAGCATTTTCTAAAGTATTTATTGTCTGTAAATGTTTTACTACAGTTTAAAGATTATTCATCATGACAATGGTTTCAAAGCTTCACCTTTTCTCGAATTTAAGTTTATCTGGCAAGATCTAATAAAAATAACTCCATGTGATAGTCTGCGACCTTCCTCTTTGTGTTCTGGTGAACTGTTTCAGCTACAAAAGTGTCTCACAGAGATGATAATTTCATACAATGCATGGTAGTTGTTTACACCCATTTATTTTGGATTTCTCCTCTATGCTTGGACAACTTTTTATAACACTGTTTAAAAAAAAAACCCTCCACCATAAAGAGAAGTGTCAGTTTTTTGTCTTTGCTGTACAGGGCTCTCTCTGACCCGCACTGAACCAAAATACCACCTCTGACAAGATTCACTCTGACATCCCTTTTTGTACCGAAGTAATGTGGCTTGAATTCTGCAGCGTCTCCTTTCAACAAAGAAGACGAGGGGGGGTGAAAAAAAAGCTGAACTCTCTGTGACCTCCCCATGAGACACCCTGCAGACAAAGCTATAATACATAAGCGCCACCTCCTCAATTTAAGGCCACCAGTCCCAGATTTTGAGATGTGTTCATTTTTGTGTGAAGACTGCTATATCCTACACAATTCAGATTTTACTTTTCTTTATAAGTATTAACCAATTTATATCATTTTTCAATAATGGCATCAAATAATCTAGAAAGGACATACTGAAATTGAAGCATTGGAAATCATGAATGGATATAAATAGTACCTTTTTAGGGAAAATGGATGTAGGTTATTTTATTTTTTCAGGTCACAGATAAAGTACAAAATTTAATTTCTGTTGTGTAATTTGTCATTTACTGAGTCTGTTATAGAAAATAATATATACTGTTTTGCATAATACAATGTGAGGCGTTCACAAGGATTTATTGATATTCTTTAAACAAATATAATTATATTGTTTAGTTGCCACTTTAATGTGTCATAAAAACTATCTTTCAACTTCCCCACTTTCAGTAGTACTCAAGAGACTTGGCAGATGTTAAATAAAGGTTACTTTATGTTGGAGTTCAGTTATTTTCTCTGATTATCTAAAGAAGATACAAAAGCAATTTGTTGGAAGAATAAAAGAAAATATACATTAATTATTATTTCTGAAAAATGTCTTTTCAAATTTGAAAAATGTTCCCCAGGGCTCCATCTGCTGGATTTAGGTAAATAAATGAAAGACAAATGAGCTGATATTTTGCCATATGTGTCCCAACCAGAATTTCCTCTCCCACCTTGGTCTATTTGTCTTGATGTGTTAGTTTTGCAACAGCATTATGGGCTTCAGCTGTCACCCAAGAGATAAATTTGCTCAAGGCAAATGGAGATTAAATGGCAGATCCTTCTTCAATAAATATCATATGATCAGGGACAATCAGTCACAGTAACTAACTTAGGTAACGCTAAACTCTTGTGGTTATGACAAATAAGGCATATAAAATATAACATTATTCATTCTTGTTGCAGCACTGAACCGTCTTTTTCGGCTGTTAAATCTAATCATGTCACAGGGGTGAACTCTATGGCCAAATCCCGATTCCTCCACTTGGTCCTACCATTTGGCCCTTCCCCTCCATTTTACAGAGGTAGGTTCCCCCCTCTCTTTTAGGAATCAATAAGTGATGGTAATTTGGTCATCAAATTGTCCCCCAAAGCCCTGGGTGAAGAGCTACATGACCAACCTTCAAAACAAATGACCTACTTCTGCAAAACAGAGTGGCGAGGCCACAGGGGAGAATTAGGATTGGGCCTATGTATCCACCCATGTCTTCTTCTTCCATTACTGTCAATAAAATGTTTTTGCACTGCAATTCTGGCATCATTAGATTAATATGGCCGGTACAGGGGTGTGGTGGTTGTACTGTTGCTTCACAGTAGTGAAGGGAAGTTTGGCTCTTTTCAATGATTCAGCTCTTTCAACTCAGCTCCCATTGAAGAATCCCATAGAAGAATCCCCTCCCAAATGGCTCTTTATTTAGTATCACTCAGAGCTTCTATTTTAGTCTAATTTAGCAGTTTTGAGTGTCTTGTTTGTTAGTGAGCTATTTTCTTTAATCACAAGGCTTATTTTACTGCATCTTTTTCATTAAAAAATTGAGTTATATTTAATATTTTAATCAAACTTTTGAATGAACAACTGAACATAGAACCACACCAAGTAAATCAAGTCAACGAAGGCCATAATCTGAACATCCTGACACATAATGTATCTTGTTTCCCAACTCTTTCTGTGAACCTGGTCTGTACCAGTACACTCCCTGTCTTTTAAGAGGCCCTTACTTCTCCACATAGTGGTATGATCCTAGTCTTTTATCTGCATGATGTGGTCATCAAAATAAAGTCCTGCCCCTTCTAAAGATCCGACTGTCTTGGACAGGAAATGGTTAATCTCGTTCACTACAAAGAGCTCTTAGAGCCGGCTCGTCCATGAACGACACATCACTACCAGCACTGTACTGCTGTACCTGCAGCAGCTGTTGGATGGTGGCTGACAATCGCCCCAACCCTAAAGGCGCATTGGGCCATTTTGGCCAACCACTGCCATGGCAGGACACTAGGGGCGCACTAGGCCTACTGGGTGGCACAGTTTCTGCCATAGACATATAGTTTCTGCGGGGTGGTAGGCGACTCCGCCCCCCGGTGAGGAAGCTTGTGGCCTTATGTTTGAGAGCTAAGCAGTGCAAGGAAAAAACTATAGGCAGGACCTTCTGATTCAGTACAGAGCATCTGCTCTCAGAGACGCACCTTATGCGCATGACACTTTACTTTGCAGTAGGAAGTTTCCTGGTTCAGTTCTCAGCTGGTGTCTTTCTGAGTGGATCATACTCTCCGTTCAAGTGTTGGTTCTCTCCAGGCACTCCACCCACGGTCCAATACAAGAATTGTTGACAGTTTAAAGTAAATTAACTCTGTACACATTACATGGGGAAAGTCTTAAACTATATATACCAGACAACTTAATGAGTTTTCTTCTTTCTACCGGGCAAAAAAACAAAAACAAAAACAAAACAAAAAAAAACAGCACAAACGATCTCATACACAAATCTGTATTTTAATTTTTTCTTCATTTCAAACCTTTCTCTATATTTTAAATGAGATATTGAATAATCATGCTGCGTGTTGAAGTGAAATAATGTGACAATTGAAGAAAAAAACTTTTAGTGGACTTATTAACTCATAGACATTTTAAATGCTTTCTATGAGCAAAATAGTAGGGAACTTCAACAAATATTAATGCGCAAATGCACTTCATATTATTTTCCGCCACGTTCCCAGCAGGAAATCTGAGGAGGAAACCGCAACACTGCTATTGGACAGGCGTCTACATGAATCCCCGCCCAGATTCCCGGAACAGGAAGTACCTGCGCGTTGCTGCTGCTGACGTTGGTGCTGTCCGAAGTGACGATGGCGTCCACAGATCAGTCGCTCCTGGACTTAACAGACAAGGAAACCCGGGAGAAACTATCGTTATGGGACCGCCGCACAGATGCAACGGCTCCCCTCACGGAGAAGCAAATGGACTCTGTCCTGGATATCCGAGCTGCGGCTGAAACACTCCCAGTTCCCTCAGAGGTGAGATGGAATCTGAAGCCAGCTAGCTGGCTAACGATGATGCTAACTTACTTTCTAAACCTAAGGGAGGTTAACTATACATAGAAACTCCCATTGTATGATCTTAAACACCTCTTTGTCACGTAAAATTGACAGTCAAGTTAATTTATCGTGGAATATTTTCCCAGTATGCTACTTTATTTGTATTTCTTAAAGCAAGCTATTCAGCTTATTAGCTTTAAAGAGGGCTTGTTTAGTCTGTTTAGGACTGAATCTTGTTTGTTTTGCAGTTGCCCATTGAGGACTTGTGCAGTCTGTCCTCTCGGTCCTTCCAATCTCCATTTACAACAACTGTACCTGCTTCAACAGAGGACGTCCTTCTGAAAGGTTTTCAGATGCTCGATATGGAAAATGACAGGATAGAAACTGCACAACAGGTGACTGTTGATGTTAGCGGTAGACAGTATGCAGCCAGATAATCTAACTGCACCACATGCAAGGTTATAATGTGATTTTATCTTTTTTTTTGTTACAGTTTTTTGCCTGGTTTGCCAAGTTACAGGCAAACATGGACCAGGATGAGAGTGCAAAATACAGGTACTTCATACTTTTAAGTGTTTTACCTAAACTGTGGTGTTTTAATTTGATGTTTGCTTATGAGAGTGCAGCTCTAGGAAATGAAATGGATTATGATGGGTTGAATCAGGTACAAACAGATATGACTTGGACATAGATCTTTTCTGGTACAGTGAAATGTTTCTCACTAATTTAAGACTCTCACTTAAAAGTTACAGCTCATGTACCAGATTTAAAACATAGTTCAGATGAATGATCTGTAAGGAAGTGGTAAATTAGTTAGAAACTGTAGTCCTCTGTAGCATCACTATACCTTTTTGTTTTGTGGAAAGCAAACAAGTATTTGCATTTCTTTTAGGAGAACCAGAGACGACCTAAACTGCTACCAGGAGCAATGTGATGCAATTCTGAAAGATGTCAATGAGGCTCTTGAGCACTTGGACTCGCTTCAGAAACAGTATCTGTTTGTGTCCAATAAGACTGGTGCACTACACGAAGCCTGTGAACAGCTCCTAAAAGAACAGGTAGGTTTTCTTTTGTACAGTTCTGGAAATACAGTCTGTAAAAAATCTTTGGGCATTCCCTTTAAACAACATACATTTAGCTGTGCTATCTACATGATTGAAACTCCATCTGAATACTGTCTGAATGGCTCCCTTAAGCATTGGAAATACGGCATACTTCCAAGTTCACGACAATGTGAAATGGTTAAAAACTTATCAGAAAAGTCTGATTTTCTATTTTCATGTAGTAAATTAAAGATCTTGTTCATTTGAATTTTTATGTTTTTATGTTTGTTAGTTTTTTTTTTACCACAAAAAGTACACATGCTTGCAATTCTATATGGATTTGGCTCTTTGAGATGCCCGAACTGAAATTAAAGTTGAAACTATTGTCTATTGTTTTCCCTCCTCACAGTCGGAGCTTGTTGACCTGGCAGAGAGCATTCAGCAGAAACTGTCATATTTTAACGAGTTAGAAAACATAAACACGGTAGGTTTGATTTCTTCTCTGCATCTTGCAGTGTTTGATAACTGAAAAAATACTATGTAACCTGTAGCAGTTTTTTGATTGATTTAAGCAGCTGGTCAAATTTAGTTGTTGACTATACACTGTGTGCATAATTATGAGGCATGTTGTATTTATGAGGATTAATTTAATTGTTGAACAACTGCAGTGCTCTTGGTCAATCCAAAATCTTAATAAACCTCAAACCTGAATATTTTAGAAATTAAAAGTGAGGTTTTGGCTTTCTTAGGAGAAAATCTACGTGTGCAACTATTAGTGTGCAGAATTATTATGCAACATTTGTTTATTTTCATCCATCACTGTGTGAATAGTAAACAAACAACTCAAAATGTACATTTCTGACATTTAAAAAAAAGAATCAGTGACCAACATAGCCACTCTTCTTTTCAATAATGGTCATAAGCTTTCCATTGGTAGAGTCTGTCAGTGTATTGATCTGTTGATGATCAACCTTTTGTGCTAAAAACCGCTTGATGGTTCTGTGATCACGCCCCAATATCTTGGCAATTTCAAGAGTGCTGCATCCCTCTGAATTACATTTTACTATTTTTGGCCTTTCAGAGTCAGTTAAATCTTGTTTTGGCCCATTTTGCCTGAGGAAAAGAAGTTGCTTAATAATGATGTACACTTTGAGATAGGGTACTGATCTCCTTTGGTCACACCCCCCCCTCTGAGACAAATACACATCACCTGATATGCTTAAATTCATTAAGCATTCAAGTTGATACAGCTTGGAGTTGGAGAATATGCATGAAAATGACAATATGGTCAAAATACTCTCTTGCCTAATAATTGTGCACAGTGTAAATTGCAATGTCTCAGCTTAAAACCTTGCTCTAAAGAACTGGGTTACCATCTACATTTATATCATATTGTTCAAGGAAAATGATAGATGTCTTGCATATAGAATATGAAATTTTGTTATAATATGGCAAAGAAATCTGCTGAAACATTTTGATTATATTTGGTCTTTTGTGAATCTGTGCTACACAGTGGTATAGTTGTTAGCAACATTTCCAGTGTTGAAGGTTCCTGGTTAATCTCAGCTGGTTTCTTTCTTTGTGGAGTTTGCATGTTCTCCCTGTGGATGTTAAGGTTCTCTCTGGGCACCCCGGCTTCCTCCCACAGTCCAAAAAGATGTATTTTAGGCTAATCTGTGTTTCTAAATTCTCCCTAGGAGTGAGTGTTTGCGTGAGTGGTTTTCTCTTTGTATTGCCTTTGTGATGACCTAACCATGGAGTACCCAGCTGATATCCCCAGCTGGGATAGCAGCTTTAATACCCTCCAGCCCTCCTGCTTCCCTGAATTGGAATAAGTGGTTATAGAAAATGGATGTTTTGATAATATAAACATTTGTTGGAATGTTGACATGAATTTACTGTACTTCAAACTTAATTGGTTCCTTTGTGTTTGCAGAAACTGAACTCCCCAACTGTATCTGTAAATAGTGAAGGTTTTATACCAATGTTGTCCAAATTGGATGACTGCATTGAATATGTTTCCTCACATGTAAGTGGCTTATTCTCCCAATTAGTTTTCTTTTCAATTTTTCAAATCTTTCTTTTCATTTTTAATTTATCCATTTTAGTTTTTATACCTTTGAGGACTGAATATGCTGGAATACGTTTGTATGTATTAGTTGGTGTTTTTTATTTTAATTTGCATTAATATAACTTAATTTAAACATGTCATTTAATTTAGGTAAAATTTAGTATTTGCAATTTTCTTCAGGGGATAAATAAATTGTTTCATTTAATTTAGTTTTATGTAGGTAGTACATGTTTATACCCAATGCGCTAAAGCTCTGTATTGATAGTGTAATTGTACTGTCTTTGTAATATGTTATAATCTGTGGATAGCTGTACATTATGATGTTAATATGTATCTAACACTTGCTTATTTTTGCTTACTACAGCCCAATTTCAAAGATTATCCAGTATATTTGGCCAAATTTAAACAATGTCTCTCTAAAGCTATGCACTTCATGAAGGTCCACATTGTAAATACTATGCAGTATCTCACCAGCCAGTTAACAAAAAGGGTAAGAAAACACATTTTCTTTTTGTTTCAAAGTTGAATAATGTCCAAGACAGGGGTGTAAGAGTTTGTGTTTTGTTTGGTATGAAAGTTCATCAGTTTGTTTTTTGTGAGTTTTGGAGATGTTTTTCCAGTTTTATTGTTGTTTATAGTTAGGGTGAGCAGAAATTTGGATAAAGAAAAACAAATGCCAAAATGCCTCCCTGCAGCTTTCCCTTCTTCACTCTCTTTGTTTTTTCAAAAAAGCATAGCTGTGTTGGCAATTTTGATAACAGTGGAGCTGAAACTGGAGGGCTAATTTATGTTAATCATGAATGATTAATACACACACACATCATTTTTAATAGCTAATGCTATAACATCATGAAACTTTTTTCAATCAGATCCACCGCCCACCACCCTAATGCCAAAGACCTAGGGGAAACACTGTAATAATATCTAATGGTTCTAATTTAATGAAAACACATTTAATCTCTCTATGTTACATTAAAGTAAACTTGTTGAACATGTTAAATATGTTAGATTATGTTTTTACCAATTGATCACCCTGTTTGTGTTGCACTGAAACTTACAGCTATTACATTAAGTATTATGGTTAATCTGAATGTGTATAGTTAAATGTCAAAACTTGATTGCATTTACTTTTATCTCCCCCAGGATCCAATGGGCTTGACTAATGCAGACAATGCATTTACACTTTACTATGTTAAGTTTAGAGCTGCCGCACCTAAAGTTAGAGTGAGTATGGTCATTTATGACCAACTGAATGTATGCACCAAATGATTTAGAAACATTCTATGATACAATAATAGAATTACATTTCACTGACATTTCTTTCTTACAGTCACTGATTGAACAGATAGAGCAGCGGGCAGAGAAGATTCCAGAGTGAGTTTTATCATTTTTTAAGACAAAGCAGCAGCTTAATCCTCCCTGTTGTAAATGTATTTTCCCAAAGCTTCTAAATTGACTCATCTATCTCTGTATGTGTGCAGATACAATCAGCTCTTAGATGAAATCCATCAGTGCTATCTTGACCAGAGAGAGCAGCTCCTCAGTCCCTGCATTACATCCACCATTACTGACTTGACCAACCAAAACAGCAAAGACCACTGTGCTCTGGTAAGGCATGACTAGTTCAAAGCTAGATCTGCCCTTTAGATATAATAAGGTGACATTTCAGTTTGCGTGAAATGGACAGCATGGGTCCTCCGGGATGTTTTCTGCGGTGTTGGGGAGAGACACAAAGCTCTGCACATGATAAATGAACATGACCTCAGATTGTGTACAGCAGGTGTCGAGAGATTTGTCCTGTTTTGCTCCAAAGTGAATTGCTGTGCAGAGACTGTGTGTTGTTAGTCTACCCTCAGTCACACCTCATCCATTTAACTGTGAATTATTACACACCCCTGTGCTTGAAAATTTATCTGACCTGAAGGTTGGCACAGAATTAATGGTAAATATTTTTTATTTTGTTGGTTGTTTTAAAACTGTTTCAGTTTGCATTAATTTGTTAGTGTGTGACCATTGTGCATATTTGTGCAGGTTCGCAGCGGCTGTGCCTTTATGGTTCATGTGTGTCAGGACGAACACCAGCTGTACAATGAGTTTTTCTCCAAACCTACACTTAAGCTAGAGTGAGTATCTGAGTACTCTCGGTATACATTCACAATTTTAAGCACTGTGTGTTTGTTTGAGGTGGGATGTTTTTCGAGTGTACAGTAGCTATTTTAAATTGTATAGTGTTGCATTTATCTTTTCAAATTGCATAGCTTTTGGAGTGAAAAGGTTTTCTTTCTTTTTTTTTGCCTTTAGTGTTTACCTGGAAGAAAACTTAAGGCTTAGACTAAAAGTAATAGCTTTTGACTTTTTAAAATTCTATAAGCACTGAAATATTTTTTAATCTCTGACAGTGAGCTGCTAGAGAAGCTATGTTTGTCACTGTATGATGTCCTCCGGCCGCTGATTATCCACATCATCCACCTGGAAACCTTATCTGAGCTCTGCAGCATCCTTAAGAATGAGATGCTGGAGGACCACGTTCAAAACAACGGTAGGTTAGAGCTTTTCCTATTCCCAAAGCTTCTCACACGTCATATTGTGTATGCAGTTATAACTGAAGTACAATCATGCAGCTGTGTCAGCATTGTTAGAGCCTGAAATGTCATAAATGTCCTCTGTTAACTTCTCAGCTTTTGCTTTTTTTTCTCATGTTTGAAAATAATCTCTTAATTACAGTGATAGGAATTTCTTTTTACAATGTCTACGGAAGAAGTTGTTTCCGAAAAAAAACAACATACTGGCATGCATTTACTTTGTATATGCAGTGGCAGATTTCTTTTCAATGAAATAAGGCCTTATATGATGAAAATTTCAAGCACGGGCTCTTAATGAACATTTAGTATTCTGTATTTTTTCCCATCAAAAGCTGAAAACATTGACTGGTTTGGTTAGAAAATTACAGGAAAAGCACACATAAACACACACATTTTACACTTCAGCTTTTCCAGTTTGCAATTAGGCAGGTTCATTGAAGCTTACAGTTCACCTTTACTGGTTAACTTCTGAGAGACTGCGAGTCCATGCTAATGGGAAAAAAGTATGGAAGCACATTTTGTTTTTCAACACCCCCAACATCACATACACAGTCAGGTCCAGAAATATTTTCACAGTGACACAATCTTGCTGTTCAACTGTTGTACACTGCCACAATCAATTAATGAAGATGTGATTAAAATGTAGACTTTAATGCTTAATGGGATAATTAGCTAGCAACGTCCAAACTAGAGCTGTGAATCTTTACTGGTGTCACAATTTGATTTAATCACAATTTGGCTTGTAATGAATCTGTGCATGTAAAAATGCATTAAGTGTCTCGCACCCTCAAATTATTATCCTGAAAGTAATTATGATACTGACCACAAGATGATATATTACTCATAGAATGGAGAGCCACCACTGAGGCGGTAAGTGAGGTGAAGCAGTCTGTGTTTTAATAGGGAACCGTTTGCAGAACATACTTTAACCAGTGACACTGTTGTTACTCCGCTGAATCTGTGACATTGGCCTGTTGTGTAAGCATACGCTGAGGTGACTTTGTTTGGTATAGTTAGCAAAGGGGAAGAACAGCTGCTTAACAAGGATATCTTTTTTTGCATTGAGTGCGATCCATATAAGTGAAAGGGGACACTGAGTCTTTTAGATTGCAGTTATATTAGAGGTTTTTAATGGGATTAGTGGCTGCCCTTGTAAACCGAGGTGCTTTATGACTGAATAAATTCAAAGATCCTTTGCTATAAAAGTTAAAAGAGGGCATTCCTTTCAATCTGTCAGAGTTGCAGAGTAATGAGGAAAGCACTTTGTCAATTCTTGACTAATTGGCCTGAGTGGAACTATTAGGTCAGGGTGAACTGGTCAACTTTTGGCAATCAGGGGAGGGCGGGCCAAGGTTGAATGTTGGTCCAAATAACTAAAAATGATAGCTTAGTCTACTTTACATTCTTTGTACGTTCTTTGCAGCCATTTTTCCTCATCCCTCAATATTCACCCGCTTAAAAGTAGCTTTGTGGCTAGGTGTGGTGTTTAATCATAACAAATTAAAAAGAGGAAAGGTTTGGAGATGATTCCACATGTTTAAGTTGCATCTGATAACTGTTCATGGGGATTCTAATTATGTAGTGCAAAGAAGTATTTATGTAAGTGAGGGATGCCATTGTTAAAGGAAATTTACAGTTGAATATTCATTTGGTGCAGGTCCTTTGGTGTAGCTATTTATCCTGCTTCAAAGCCAACATTTTTGCGCCCCCCCAGTCTGATGTGCACCTCAGCAGAAATGTAACAAATCTAGTTCACTTGGTATGCTGTATTTTTACGGCATCCTGCTCTGCTCAAATATAATGCCCCTGTGGAACAAACACGTGAAATGTTGATAGATAGATAGATAGATAGATAGATATACTTTATTGATCTCACGGAGGAGAAATTCATTTTAGAAATTCATATCCAGTAACTTTGCCCTTCTCTGACTGCAGTGATTTAAGCTGCAGCACAGAAACCCCACTGCCAGCTAGGCGTGCAGGTCTAGCTAAAGTCTGATGCAAACACATGTCCCACAGGAATAAATGCTCACACCTGCTAGGGTTAGGAGGACCACTGTCCTGCAGGTTTGTGATGCTTCCATACTCCAGCACACCTGATTCAAATTAAATGGCTCCAACAGCTTGTTAAGTTCACACTAAGACCCATTAATCTAAGTGAGGTGTGTTGAAGCAGGGAAATATCTAAACTTGAACCGTTGCCCTTGAGGACTGGTGTTTGAGATCTGTGAGCGAGAACACTTCACACATCAAATCAGTATTTTCTATTGATGACCTGTAACTGTGTAAGAACTTTTAAACATTTTCTAAGATTGAAGGTGGCTGGTGGTCTTTTCTACTAAGAGATGAATGAGTCATGTGTCAGTGAAGTAGTTTGATGGTACGGTATTTACTTTATTTATATACATTTCAGTTTGTAAAAGCAAGCACTAAAAGAAATGTTTATAATATGAAATACTGGTTCAAGGTTCATGAGAACCTCGTCTAGTTACGACTGTTGTAGTTTGTTGCTGTGGAGTTCATGAAAGAGTGTAACACTTTGTTAGAATCAGTTAGAAGAAATGGCTGAAGCAAATCCATGTGTCCAGTTATTTTAACTGCATTATCAGTGGATCTCTAGCTCGGTTGTCAAGGGCCACTGTCCTGCTGGTTTTAAATTTTTCAACACATTGCTGCACACTTTACTCATTGTGCAGAACTTGACAACAAGCTATTACTATACTATATACTAAACAGTCATTTAGCAGACACTTTTATCCAAAATGACTTACAATTGAGTATACCAGTGATGCCAACACTGGAGGCAAGGAGGGTAAAGTGTCTTGCCCAAGGACACAATGACAGCTGAGTGGGAGCAGGATTCGAATCGCCAACCTTTTATGTTATTTGACAACTTGCTCTAGCACCTGAGCCACTGCCACCCATTGGATTAATTTGAATCAGGTGTGTTTGACCAGAGATTTATCTAAAAAAGCTGCAGGACAGCGGTCCTCGAGGGTTGGAGTTAGAGATCCCTGGTTTTGATGGACAGGAGAAATAACTGGATTTTTTAATATTAATATTTGGGGCTCTTCTGTTTTTGGTTAGTTTTTGTAACAGTATATTTATTGTGTGGTTTTTTTTTTTCTTCTTGTTTTTGGCTAATTTTAGACTTTTGCAGTCCATGTACTTGGTATTACCCAGGGATAGCAGGTGGAAAGTGGTTTTTCGATATGTCTGGTACAATATATGTTATGTGCGTTATCACTGTTGGATAAACATTTAACATCCATATATTAGTCATCATATATATTAATATAAAACTACCAAAATCACATAACTGTCCAATTAATGACCAGCTGTTAACAGCTTCCAGGTTTATAATTATATATCCAGTAAGCTTACACTTAACTATGCATAATTTTGTGAGTAGGACAGCAGTGACTTTTCCTGTTCAGTATCTATGGTTCAGACCACAAACTGAAACATTTCTGTTTAGTTTGTTCACCAAAAAGTGGAGACCAAAGTTTGTTGGAATCTCAGTACTGGCTGAGCTGTGAGCTGACCTTTGTGTGCTTTTTTAGCTGCTCAGCTGGGTGCCTTTGATGCTGTTGTGAAGCAGATGCTGGAGGATGTTCAAGAGAGGCTTGTCTACAGGACTCACATTTACATCCAGACCGATATCACAGGCTACAACCCAGCTCCAGGTGATCTGGCATATCCTGAAAAGCTAGAGATGATGGAGGTAAGACTCATGTGCTTAAAATTATAAAGCTTTTTTTCTTATCTGTCTCATAGTATTGTAACTACAAAGGTTTGACTGTTTAGGTATATTGCATTGCTCCATGCTATAGTTTTGACAAAAAATGTTTCAGCCTCTGTACTACCAGCTTTGCACAGAGTAAGTATAAACTGTATAAGCAAATTTATAGCTTTATCTTTTCCATTAACTGTTTACTTTTTGATTAATAGTTTAGTTGTTTAGTTAGTTATTGGCAGTAAGTTCCAAGAACAATGTTTAGAGCCACAACATACCCACTGTTTGCAGGTGCTTGCAAAGAGGAAGTTGTTAAATGTTGGAAATGAAATGTATTCCCCAAACTACACTGATGGTTCGGACATATTCTCTGGTATTCTTTAGATATTTATGAGTCTTTATGTTTTCTTTTGACTTTTCTCTGACAAGTTTAATTTTATTTTATGTCAAGTATTCAAAGACCTGTAGACTTCTTCTGTAGCTGAGAAAAAAGGGACTTGCAACTTATAAGACTTTATATCTACAGCTTCATAAGATGTTGTAACGCTTTAAGCCTTATGTATATTTAGGCCATGAAAGCATTTGGTCTTGTGAGATATCTGCACATGTTGTTAGAAAAAAAAAGTCTTCATTGTGTGTTTTAACAGCTCTTGCATGTGTTGCATCTGTATTATTTTATATAAAATCCCCAATGATCTTGATCTTTCTTTAGATGTTCATTTGTCCTCGTTTGTACACAATTTGTTTTGGAAGTTGAATCAGTTCTATTTAGAAATACATACTTAACTTTACAGAATCTTCAATATTATTTATGTTTTCATATAATCTATCAACTCTTTGTTTTTGTTTTTTTATTCCTCTCGATGGATAGAAAATCGCCCAGAGCTTGAAGGAAGAGCAGATGAGGCAGATGTCGCAAGAGTCCACGTTTTCTGAAGTACAGCTTGAAGAAGCTGATGGTAGAAGAAACAGTAATGCTGGTCTGTGTTTCCAGATTCTGATTGTTGTGTGTTTTTTTTTCTTCTTCACAAAGTTGTTGTCACGATTTGCCTGATGCTTTGTCTTCATTAAAGCACTGAATACTGGCAATGTGGAAGCATCTCGTCTACACGCATCTGTCTCTCCGGCTGATCTACACGGCATGTGGTACCCGACTGTCAGGCGAACGCTAGTTTGCCTGTCCAAGCTCTACAGATGTATAGATGTGAGTGTTTCATTTTTATTAACTTCTAATTGCAGCTCTGAAAAAAGTATACTGTCTCTAACACTTCTTGTGTTTTTTTTTTTCCTTCTTTTTTTTTTTTTTAAACCAACTCTTGGCCTTTTTCCAGAGAGCAGTCTTCCAGGGTTTATCTCAAGAAGCCTTATCAGCCTGCATCCAGTCGCTGCTTAAAGCCTCTGATATCATCCTTAAAAACAAGGTTGGCACACATTGTTAAACATAGACTATCTTTTTTATTTAAATGTTTTAATCTGATAAAGAAATAGCAGGCAAAATGTTTTTTAAACAGTTGCATGCTTAAGTTTGGGCACCATAAATTGATTTTCTTTTGGACAGAGTAGTAGATAAACTGATCCCTAAAGAATGTAAACATTGTTTTGATGCTGTGAATTATTTGGGACTGAGAGTGGGAAAAAAACCCCAAAAGGTGCATCATGCTAAAGTTTGGGTACCCCGAGATTAAAATTCTTAGCTTATGTGTACCAAATAGTGAGACCTTTATTAGCTTTTTAAGGTTAAGCAGGTTCAAGATAAAAAAAGATTGTTTCTGTAACAGAATAATGATCCTTAACACACCATAAAAGCCACAATGGACTGTCTGAAGAGGCACAAGTTGAAGGCCTTATCATGGACCTTTCTACAATCTTACAGATTTTAAAACCTCTTGCAAGAAGAATGGCTTGAATCTCCCAAAACAAGTACTGAAATACTTTTAGCTGGTTTAAAGAAGCACAAGATAAGATACTTATCAGATGTGGTGCACCCAGCAAGTGTTAATGTGGTGGATGGCCATCTTTCATTTAAATCTGGAGCGATGCTGTAAAATCTTACCTTGATGAAAAAGATATCAAATTTAGTTTCTCTAACTTTTGGAGATTGGGCCATTTTTGTGTTATTTGAATATTTACAGAGAGAGAAATTAAAATTAGGGGACTTAATGTTTTGTCCTTTGTACATGATAAATATGCAACATGTAATTATACATATTCTGTGAGAAAAAGATAATTTTGGGGAAAAAGCCTTTTACTTGGAAACCTAAAGTAAATTTTAAAAAATCTTATTTGAATCGGTGCCTTATTATGCTTCACAGAGACCAGTCAATTATTCTTTATTCATGAGCTTTTCTCACCTTCAGCACTTAAAATTAAAATAGCAACATTAATCTCAGGGGCTATGTTTCCACTCTATTTTGATAATGTTCTTTTTCCATTTTCCAATCTTTAGTTGCTAGCGGAGCAACAAATGATTTCAGCTATTTTATGTGACACAGTAATATTCCTTTTCCGGCTGTGGGTAATCAGCAGTTATTAATTAGACACTTTCTCCTATCGTCAGAGAGCCTGTTCTTTTTATGTTCTCTGTAGTTTTGATAGTCAGCAGATGCCCTTTTGTGTTGGCAGCCTGCAGTGTGGACATAACTGTGTGCTTTCACTTTCTGCAGACACAAATAGATGGACAACTTTTCCTGATCAAGCACCTGCTGATAATGCGTGAACAGATTGCCCCATTTCACACCGATTTTGCCATCAAGGAAATCTCACTGGACCTGAAAAAAACGCGAGGTAAGATAATTAAAGGCAGAGGGAACGTTGGTGTTCAGCTCCATAAAGCCAGTCATTACATTTTCATGCTCATTAAACAACTTGTGGCTATCACATGCACCAGTAGCAACAATTAATGTGGAAATTGTAATCCAACACCATAATGTACATTAACCAATTGCTCACAGGGCAGAGGATCCCCTCCTATCACCCTCATCTCGGTTAATGACTTGTTAAATTTGTAGCACTAGAGGGCACTCTAATTCTATATCAGCCCAGATTTAATCTTTCTGCTTTGTGTTACAGATGCTGCCTTCAAGATTCTGAACCCTAGGTCTGTTCCCAAATTCTTCCGACTTAATAGTCACAATGCCATACTTGAATTCCTGTTGGAGGTAGAGTATTTTTTTTCCTTCACCTTTTATACTAAACACACTATTCATTTTATTTACTTTGATAGCTACCCACTGAAAGGAATGCTGCTTGATCAGGCTAAAGCCTTTTTATCTGTAACCCTTACCCCTAGGGAACACCAGAGATAAAGGAGCACTACATTGACTCAAAGAAGGATGTGGACCGACACCTCAAGTTTAGTTGTGAGCAGTTTATCCAGCAGCAAACTCAGATCTTTGTGGGGAACCTTGAGGAGTTTCTTACCAAGGTAACTGTTAGAGGGAAGGCAGACTTGGCCTCAGGCAGAGATGGCTCGTCCTGACCTAATTTTTTTCAGCTTTTGAAAAGCTTTTTTTTGAAAATCATTTGCTTATTCACCAATCACTGAAGGTCTTGGTACTTAACTGACAAGTGAGGAAAGAATGGCTGTTTTCCTTCAAGGACATGTAATTCAGGGTGTTTGTTCGCTATAATGGGTTTTAACAAGTAAAATAATTCTGCTGCAACAATTATGTGTTTTTTGTTTTCTATTATCACTTTTTTTTAAAATTTTGCTCAAACAATTAAGCTAACAGCACAGTTTATTATCAAATTGTAATGTTTTGGTTTCGGTCTCTCTCAGGTTGCTGCTCTTAAAACTATGGCAATTCAAGGTGGTCCGACATACAGTCTGTCTCAGCAACCTTGGGCACAGCCAGGTAAGATTTGTCTCAGGAAATGCTATGAACATCATACAGCAATTCATCAAAACCTGTGTAGCAAATGCTAGAGGGCATGTCAATGTTTTCTTTTGTTTTGTTTTTTTTCAATCTGTGCTTTTTTTTCCTCCCTTTTTTCAGCAAAGATCAACGATATAGTGATGGCCACCTACCGGGTGATGAAGAGCAAGCTGCCAAACACTTTACAGAGCATGTCCTTGTACTTGGCCAATAGAGACACAGAGTTCATCCTTTTCAAGCCTGTCCGGGTGGGTGGCAGAAAAGATAGGGTATAGTGTGTACCGCATTACTAAGTTTCTTTTAAGCCATTGTTAAAGCTAGAAAAGCTAAAAAAAAATCAATTTTTTTGCTACAGAGCAAGAGTATCCTGTTGTTGCACTCCAAAATTCAGTTTTTTTTTTTAATAATATAAAATTATTGTTTACATGCATCACTAGAAAGCTAAACTCAGTGTTTTTGTCCCTCACAGATGCTAATATTGTAACCCTGTTATAGTGAGGGCTTTGCTGTCATGTGAGCAAACCTCTCGATGTCAGAACTTATTCATGATATACTTTTGTAAGAGGCCTGTCAGCAATTCAGTTTAAAATCTACTTATGTTACAGTTACTATTTTATTTTAAATATAGCATGAAGATTATGCCTTTGGCTACAAATTGTGAGTGTGATTGAACTGTAATAGCGAAAGCTTTGTGTCGCCTGTGTACTGTTTATCAAGATACCAGGTGAGACCGAATGAGAGAGAAACAAAATTCAGCGGTTGACATGGAAACGAGATTGCGAGGGGACAGAGGCCAGATGGAAATGTGGTTTAATTTCCTTCCAGCACTAAGTAATAGGATGGCTTTTTCCACAGAATAACATCCAGCAGGTATTCCAAAGACTGCACACTTTGCTTCAGGAGGAATACAGTGGAGAAGACCTTCAAATCATCGCATGTCCGTCTATGGAACAGGTACAGTACTGTGGGAATTGGCACTGCCTTTAGGCACTTGGCATAGTTATAAACAATTTTACCGCAGCATCCAAAACTGCTGTGAGCAACTAGAGAAAAGAACATTAAATAACATATCAGCTCTGGCACAGTAAGCACTCATAATTTTTCACGATTCTCTTTCAGATTAACCTACTGCTGTCCGTGAATAAGTAATGCTCGGTAAAGCGATGCTGGTGAATGCCCTCTGGAGAGCAACGTGAGGCTGTAGCTCCAGCCATGACCTGGAGGTCTGAGGTTGAGTAGGCAAGATGACCAGAAAAACTGCACCTGTGCCGCCTTCTGGGCCATGAATGGCAAAAAAAAAAGAAAAAAAAATCTTGCACAAGGCCAAAGATTTTTTTGATGCAGGTTTGGGTATTTATGATGAGGACTAAATTAACATGAAGGGTAGAGATAAACTTTTTTATGGGGGTACTGGGGAGCTCATTTTGTTAGACTAAAATTAAAAGTTGCTTGGTCAAGGTTGCTTACATGTAGGAGATATCCATTTTCACAAAAGTGGATTTTCACCCCTTATTGTCTGGAATAAAAAAGGAGGGAAAAAGGCACTCTAAAGGTGGGATGGGGAAATGTTCAGACATGTGATACACATTTAGACTTACTAAACAGTTGCTCACCCACCAGGAAGCTGATGGCCAGTAAGGGTTGACAGTCACATGCCTAGGCTCCCCTCCTGGGTTTGGAAGGATGGCATGAAGAAAAAATGCTGCAAAATATTTTATTCCTTTATTTTAACCTTTAATGATCTTTGCAACACACTCAACTGAATCCAATGATGACCTGTGCTGCAGGTGACTCAGGTCCAACTGGTTTTTCCCTCTAATCATATCAAAATCCTCACCGCTGTTTTCTTAAACCTTTTCATCTTCCATCTTGTGAATGTTTTTGTTATCCTTTTTCAATTGTGTAAAAAAAGGTGACAAAATCTTATGTTTTATACTTTTTTCTCCTGCTTTTATAACTAGCTTGAATAAAATGTGTACATTTATTCTGGCACAATAATTGATCTTTGCTCTGTACATAATGTTTGAATGTGTTTGGTCCTCACAGAGTAACAAAAGTAACAGGACATCATCAGTGTAACATATGCTTTGGTGTGTCCTATGTAAAATGAAGTGTAGAGGTCTTCTATTTATGGACATTGTAATTAAAAAAGGTTAATAATGTTCTTTGGCTTTATTTCTAAAAAGCACTTAGTCGTTAAATTCAAATTCAAGGGACACTGCGGCTCTGGTGGTTACACACAAATGAGAAACTGCCCATTGAAGGACATCATCGGCTTTAGGGGGTCTTTTTGGCAGACGGTTGCCGTTTCACTGGCAGCTGCCGTCTTTCCATCTGTGAGACGAGGCTTTGCTGGGGTTTGACCTTCTGCGGACTGACGGTCTTTTGATAGGTGGTGAGGGATTGGATGTTCTGGAGCAAGACATTGATCTCTGCACTCTTCTGCTTCAGATACCTCAGAAACATGTCAGGCTCTGGCATCATTAGACCTTTGCCCTGATTCAGCTGCAACAGTTAAGATATGCAAAGCAGAAGGAGTGATTTTGCTCTGAAATTGGGGCAACTATTCATATTTCTATCTCTGCTACAGGTGTGAAGTAAAACCACAATCAATGGTAACTTACTTTAGGTTTTACCCCTACGTTGAGCTGTACACTGCATTTACCAGAGATGAAAGTGATACAACTGTGCTCCTGAGATTTGATGTGGATGTTGAGGTTAGGGTTCAGTTTCAGGCTGAGTGACTTCCAGGGAGGAGCATGAACATGATGCTCATTGCCTTGCCAACTCCAGTGTTTTTTTATTTCTCCCGTCTCACTGCAGTAGATCCCTCCATGTGAAGTTAAATTGACCCTAATAAATAAACCCCCAAAAGGTTTAATTGTGTCACTCAGATAGTTTGACAATTGTAATTCCTGCCAATTTAGACTTTTGAGCCAATACACAGTGAAATAAATGAAAGATTGTTAAACAACCGATCTTACCAGATGCTGTCATTTTCATAACAACAGGTACTCCGTCCTCCGTTTGTGAAAACTGCCTGAATGCGAGGCGTCTCTTTGTCCTCCAAGACTACCACACAAAACCAGCCATCTGACTTTGCAACAGCCACAAGAATGGCAAGTCTTCCTGATGGATAGCTTTTAAATATGATTAAGGCAATGAATCAAACATTTACTGATATGAAGCCGGTAAACTGTCATTTGGATTCACTTAAAAGGATACTACACCTGCCCTGTTCCATCTGGAAGGATTACAGTAAACATTTGGCCACTGGTGTAGTGTTTAACAAGTGGAATCATCCTCTTTTGATCCATCTAGTTTTTTTGTTTTTTTTTTAAATGAGATTTTTTAAAATCAGTTTAGCCTTCTACACTCTCATCTGCTGTATTATGGGGAATTATAAAACTGAAAAAACAAACAAAAAAACCCCACTGATTTTAAAACTTGTCATTACCTTCAGTCCAGCACTTTTAACATTGAAGAAGAACATGTTTTCATAGTCCACCGTGTCCGTTTCATGGAACAAAGCCTCCGTCCTGGCAGCTGCAGCATTATCAGTGAGTCGCACATGTAATTTGCTATCTGCTTCTTTGTTTCCTGTAACATAGTTAAAGGTGTCACGGTATGGTTTAACAAAAAAGATAAGGGAAAAAATAGTTTAATCTGCTTATATCTGTGGTTCACTGTGTGCGCAACCTGCTCTTGGTGTTCGGGGATCTGAATCCTGTTTTGGTTCCAAACCTTTCGGCCTGTGGTTGTAAAATCGGACATCAGAGATCGGGTTTGAAAACGTTTAATCATGGAAGCCAGTAATGAACCAGCAATTCTGACCTTTGATCTTCCTGCGTTTCTGGACCCCTATCAGTCTGAGTTTTATTAGTTGAAGCCCCTGCACTCTTTGTGGAAGGCTTTGATATCTCCCATGCCTTTTTGCTGCTGACAAACTAAGAGATGAAAAAAAAAGATCTAATGTAAACACAGAAATATGAAAAAATAAGATTTTGGTTTTTTACAAGCAAACTTGCAGTCACTTCAGATTTCTTCTTATAGTACATAGGAATCCAAAAAAGCTGCATAATTATAAAATGTAAAAAAAATTATGGTATCATTTTTTGCTTTGGCAGCCATATCTCTGGATTTTGGCTCTTCAAAGCCTCTCTTGTAAAGTTTTGTAATATCAGCTGATGATTGAAAAAAAGTTAATTTTACATGACTTTTTGTCTTACTTTCCAAAGTCAGGGAGAAAAGTCAATGTCAAATAACCTTTTGCTATTGTGTTTTCAGCTTGTTAGATAATTAGCTTATCTATGACTTGAGATCAGAGTTCAACAAAAAGTTATACAGTAACAAAAAAAGATGTTTAAAATTGTGTTATTTTACAATAGTGATACTAAAGAAACTTAAAAACTTTTTTTTGAGTGTGCAAAAGACCAATGGGGTTATTATTATTTTAGTCTTAATTTGCGCTTAAAATAGAAAATAAGACTAATCATTTCTAAACTCCTGATGGTGCTGCTGCAGAGGAAGAGTCAAGAGATCATCCGAGTCAATATTTGGCCTTTCTAGTCTACACCCATGGATATCTGAATTTCACAACACAACATCCTTTTAGTTGTTCAGATATTTTATCATGGACCCCAAATGCCATCCTTGTAAGGGGAGAACAAGTGAAGTCAAAAGATCTTTAAAGGCAGTCAGATTTATCCCCTGGTGACATCTAGAAGCAATGCAGCTTGGACCAGTTATTGACCAACTGCCCATACCACTGAGGAGCAAACAAGGCCAAAAGGACGAAGGTCTTGGAACTGGCCTACATTAAATTACTACTTGGAAATTTGAGAGATTTTATGTTTTCTTTATCTTTTCCAATAACATTAATTTGGTGAAATTTATTTTACAGATTTATGTAAGCTCCAAGCAGAGTGATGATGAGCAAAATCTGATCTGTTTTTGAACATGAGCGTGGCACCATACTGAATGTAGACTTTTAAGTGCACACTCACTTCTTTTGGGTCAACTTTACTGGCTATCTGAACACTGGTCGCTGGATGTTTCACCAGCTGCTGGAAATTTGCGGCATGCAGAAACTCTTCTGATTCATTTAAGGCTGAAATCTGAAAACATTGAAACAGATGTTGAAAGCTAAATTATATCAAGATTTTTTTCTTCTTTCAGCTCTTTTTTTTATTTCTTCAATTGATCTTATTTTGTGCAATTGGGTTTTCATTTAGTCATTTTGCTGAAATGAAATAAAGAGAAGCCTAAAAGAAACTTAAATTAGCGTGCAACATTTTTTAGAAGAAGGGCAAATGATGGACAAGTTTTAATTCAAAACAAAGTAAACTAATCGTTTGTACTGTATATAGATTCATACACTGCCTGGACAAAAAGAGTCGCCACCAAAAAACACACTACTTCATTGGACTGCCTGTTGCTTTGATTACGTCACATTCACTGTGGCATCATTTCGATAAGCTTCTGCAATGTCACAAGATTTATTTCCATCCAGTGTTGCATTCATTTTTCTCCAATATCTGGTATTGATGATGGGAGGATCCGACCACAGCGCAAAGCCTTCTCCAGCACATCCCAAAGATTCTCAATGGGGTTCGGGTCTGGACTCCGTGGTGGCCAATCCATGTGTGAAACTAATGTCTCATGCTCCCTGAACTACTCTTTCACAATCTGAGCCCCATGAATCCTGACATTGTCATCTTGGAATATGTCTGTCCCATCAGGAAAGAAAAAATCCATTCATGGAATAACTTGGTCATTCAGTATATTCAGGTAGTCAGCTGACCTCATTGTTCGGACACATAATGTTGCTGAACCCAGACCTGACCAACTGCAGCAACCCCAGATCATAGACTGCCCCCACAGGCTTGTACAGTAGGCACTAGGCATGATGGGTGCATCACTTCATCTGAATCTCTTCTTACCCCTGATGCTCCCATCACTCTGAAACAGGGTAAAACTGCACTCATCAGACCACATGACCTTCCATTGCCCCAGAGTCCAATTTTTGTGCTCCCTAGCAAATGGAAGCCTTTTCTCCCGTTAGCCTCACTGGTTAGTGTTTTTACCTCAGCCAAGGCGGAGGCCATGCATTTGACGGCGTTGGGTTGGCTATGCCGCTAACAGACAGACAAACAAACCAACATGATCTCACAGAAATACATGTAATAACCACAAAGTTATTTCAACACTTATTTACATGTTTGCATCATGTAATTGTGGTTATTTCAGTATTTCTGTGAGATCAGGTTGACATGACTCAAAAAGTTATGGACATATTTTGATGACATTTTCAGGAGATCTCAGGAATGGAATGAGGAACAAATCATTAGATTTTGGGTATGATCCGGATCACTGCCTGGATCCAGGATTTTTTTTATTTAAAGGATTCTTTATTATGGGGAGATAGGGACAATTTTGCTATTCTAGCGTCAAACTAAAAATTGCCCAACCATGAAATGAGAAACTATTCATTTTATCAGTTAGCTTATAACTTATTTTCAGCTGAACAATAATCACCCATGCAATAATTATCCAACAGTAGGCTACTGCCTATTTGCTTAGTTAAATCTAGGTGGCAACTTCTTTTTTGGGCAGGCAGTGTTTTACCATAGGAGGAAAATGAGCAGTTAAAAGTGACATTTTCTTCCAAACCTTGTCAAGATTTGTTAAAGTCTCTTCAGTTTCTTCTTGGCAGGCTGTAGGAGTTTGGGGAGTTTCCTTGCTGAGCAAATCCAACATTTCATTATCTGGGGATATCTCTGACTCAGGCTTCATGTTTTTAAGAGCACTCTGAAGAGAACAAACAAAGACACTTTATAATTTAATAAATTCTTTGAGGTCTTTAACTTGTGCTTCATGAATAAATCAAAAGCACGAAACTATGTCTCTGGATACCATGTCATATCATCTTTCAGAAGATAAAACTAACACTGTGACAAAGCTATGAAAACCTTAATTCAGATATTTTTTGGGAAAAGGAAAGTCTCTCTAAAACACACAAAAACCATCTTATATATGATAAATCTGTCTCTGTTTTTCAAAGAGTTCTCTACAAAGTACTTTTCAAATGTTAGTTTAATAGGATTCAACTTCAGAGCTTTGACTTTGCCAGACATGTCATAGCTGCAATTCAGAAAAGAAAAGTATTTTACAAACCAGAATACCTCATTGTGAGTTTGTTGCTGCAAACTTCCTTCATGACGTAGACCCCTACTCAACTTGCCTGTTTGCCCAGATGTCACCCCCAAATTCTTCTTTGGTGACTTAAGCGTTTGATGGTTTGGTTGTTTATAGTCTGCGGATTGTTAAATATGTTTATTTTCATTTAGCAGCCAAATCCAAGGTTTTTCTGAGTGAAGAAAACTCACCTTGACTGCTCTCATCCTTGTGTCTGGAGTCGGTCTGTGTACCCACGCTGCTTCTGGTAACAGTCCTCCCATTCAATTCACAGATTGTCAGGTGTTCACATGAGCTTGCACTGAAACCAGTTCCTCATCATCAGAATGATAAATACAAACTCATTTATTGGATAAGTCAAGCACCCATATGATATACAGTTATTCGTTGTGTTTGCTTCGGTTTAATTTACTCATCAACAAACATAGCTAAACTTCTTTAAAATGTTTATGCTGAAACTAAAACAGACAGAAGTTATAATCTTAGATCCAACTATAGCCTGTAAAAACAGTTTTCCATTGTCTCACTTCCTTTGCTTTCTCTCCACTATCTAAAGTCTGGCATGTGGCAAAAGTATCTCAATTTGTGGCAATTCTTTCCAAACCTCTGTTTGTTTACGAATCCTGGATTTGTTTTCGTATCCATCTTAATTGATTTCCCTGGTGAGTCAGGTGTTTGCATCATCTCTGTGATATCCTTGACTTCTTGTGAAATGGGAGTGAGTAGAGAACCCCCCAAAAATTGCATCAGATACAGAATGGTCAAATAAAAACAGCATGTTATGCCCTAGTGTAACGTAGCAACCAAAGAACAATGGCACATATGAAGCGAGAAAACTGCTGAAGTTCTCTAAAATTTACAGTTTTTTTTCATTTGATCTCTTCTCTCCTGTTGCTTTCACTCCAGCCATCACTGCACAGTGCAAGTATAAACCAGTGCTTCACTAAAACATTTTATATATTTAGTTTCTTCTGTACTGCATTAAACTGTTCAGAATTTGATTGGTTTTATTGAACAAAATAAGCATTTTTTTTTTCTGTTTTTCTGGCCTTTTTATTGAGTGCTACATTTGTTGTCATTATTATGATAACAGTGCAAACAATAAACAATTTATCTGGATATATATAAAACCAAAGAAGAATCTTTGATTTTTAAGACTGCCATTGGTAAAGGGTATTTAGGAGATGACTGTGGCTTTTACAAGTAGTTGCCATTGAAAAATGCAGTCTCCTTTAAGACAGATCTGTTTTGGGCAGACCTGCCCTTGTCCTTGTTGGGGGGGATGAAGACCAGACCAAGTCTCCACTTTTAGGTTGGTCAGTCTCCTCAGGTGCCTGTTCTTCATGTTCCTCTCAATCTGTGGACTGGTCAGTCTCCCCAGAGTCCGAATCCAAAGAGGTGTTGTCTTCCACTTCTGAGACATCCTCCTCTATCTCTGACTGAACTTATTTAAAAATCAGGTCCAGAGCCTCTCTGACAGATAACCATTTGGCCAGTCACCTACTCATTGTGCTCAGAGTAAAAGGATGGAAGGGCAAATGTCAAGGTACATTTTGGGTGTGTGAAGATATGAAAACTTGATAAGTCTGGAAGGTGTGGTTCACGTGGGAATGGGGGGTGGTAGTAAGCAGAAAAGCACAGGAAAGATAGGTTCCCATAACAGACACCTGTCTAGTCTGTGGGAAGTTATGATACATTGTTTCATCATGAAGGTGGTTGACGTGGAAGGATCAGCACATCAGCGCGGGAAAGAGATGTTTACCCACAAAAGACATTGTTCAGTCTGAAGTATGTGTGTGTGTGTGTGTGTGTGTGTCTGTCTCAAGTGTGTATGTGTGTGTTGGGTAGTTGTTTATTGGGATGTTTTCTTATCTGATTAATGAATATAATGTGGATACCCATTCATTTCCTATGGCGGTCACTTTTGACCGGGAACACCACAAGTGTAACAAAGT
>JBBBVU010000013.1:14053220-14069947 GCA_037177055.1 Atherinosoma microstoma
TCTTGTGGTGATCAGATGTGAAACACAATATTTATGAGTGTTTTAAGTTGTAAATCGGTCAGATTTGACCCGAACACTACAGGAAGGTTAAAGTGTCTGCTAAATTAAAAAAAAAAAAAAAAAAAATTTATTCAAAACAGCATATGAGGTTAAAAACAGAAACCAGAGGTAGTCTTTAATAAACAAAAAAAACAAATTTTCCAGACCAGATGTGATTCCCAACTGGAATCTATGGATAGATCTAAAGACCAAAGTGATTCAAAATTGCTGTGAAGCAAAAAAAAAAAAAAAAAAAAAAACTGTGTTAGCAGTTATGAAAACCATTTGAATGCTTTAAAATGAAGGTTTTTCATTGATTAGGAGGGGCGCATGAAACTATATTGAATAAGTTCAAATCAATCTTTTTAACATGTTGCAAATCAATACATTTTTCACCTATAAATTCTACTTGCTCTGATGGAGGTATGTGACACCTAGTTGTATAAGAACAAGTTATCATTTCCTGAATGAAAAACAAACTGCACCTGTGGATGACCGGTAAAAGTCCAGTCACAACAAAACACCAGTCTTTCACAGAATTATATGAATTTACTTCAATCAAATAAGGTACCGTTCATTTAGATATACCCACTGACATGCAAGCAAAGCTTTTTAACTGACTGCTTATTTCTGAATATCATTTTAGCTTTATACAGGGGATAAACACCGAGGAGCACACTACACACATATTAAACTGCATATATTAGAGACAATGGTAAACAGTTTTGGAGATAGTTTGTCTTGAATTGAATTTTAGTGGATGCCGTCTGTCACATTTTCTTTCATCTTGCCAAAAATTTTCCAAGCGTAACTTCCATAAATAATTATTTTTCCACTCAGTTTCCTTAATAACTCAAATGTCTGCTGGGATATTTTCCCTCTCCACTGCAGTTTGTAGTTTTAGTTTGCTTGATAGATATTTCAGCAAAGGGTAAAGGTTCTGTTTTTCTGCTACATACTGAATTAACATGAAACACCAGGTTTTTCATGATAAATAAAGCATGTTATCCACTAATTATGTCAAACAGACACACCATGGAGTCTATCACGCAGCTTCTGAGTCTTCATGCATATTCATGCTGTGTTGAAAGATTCTTCCACATATACTGATTGATTGAAAATATGAAAGATCTTTCTGAAGTTCATTTCAGTACATTTTTTATTTACTTGCAGCTGTGGGCAGCATATATTTTGTTCTGTTATAATCTAGTCTTTTGGTTAATTGCAGACCTTTGTGATTACTTTTTTCTACTATCTAGTCAATATATGAAAAGCTAGTTTGTAAAAACAAAACAACAAAAACAACAACAAAAACAAAACAAATTAAAGACACTCTTGGAATACCATAAACATAGTTTGATTAATATTCCTTTGACTGAGCCAGAAATAAAATTGAATTAATGAATGAGTAAAAAGAAAAAACATAATTTAGGAAAGGAAAAAAGAAAAAAAGAGGTGTGATATGTAAACAATGCAGCACAAATTAGATTTATTTTACCTGGGGTGCATAATTAAAAAACATGATTTAGAAAAATGAATCAACCATGGATAACCAATTTGTCAAATGAACCCTTTATATGACCCACTGAAAGAATGTTAATTAGTGTTATTCCCAGACCTTTTGAGCTACAATCACTGAACATGAGTATATACTGCAGCTGTTTTATACTTATACCTGTGAGTTCTACAGGGAAAGCAGATAAATAAACACATGGTAGTGATTACTGGATGCAAATCCAATTATTTGACTACATTGTAGACCTTAGAGCACTGAGGGTAAATATGCTCTTATACTTGCAGGAAAATAATTTTACCAGCTTTTTTCAGCTTGTTTTAAAAAGAAAAAGAAAAATAGACCTCCCAAGGTGCACTCTGAATGCAACCATCAACAGTAAGGCATAGTATTTCACTGTATCCTGTAGGGTGTTTTGAATGAACAGCTTCTGATCATTATAACCTTCTGAGATAATGACATTATTTATTGTTTTTGACCAGAAAGTGGAAGTCAGCTCATAGAGCAGGACTGAGAGTGAGCTTCCAGCCATCTTGCAGACAGGTAAAATCGATCAATCTTGTTTTGTTTTTTTTATCTCTGCAAGTTATTGGTGTCAGATTAAAACTCTCCACATGGTTCTCCTGTCCTCTTTGAAAAAGGAATACAGTGGTGACTGTCATTACATCTGCCTCATTGGAGCAATAGACAAATTGTATTGTACATTGTGGGACATGACCGTTCTTATTTGGCAAAAGTGTTAAGTTACAACAACTCCATTATAAGGCATAAAGGGATTATTGGCCAAAAAATATTATGACAGACTGAGAATGATTTTTCTAAAGATCGTGAAAATAACAATCAATTATCAATTTAGCCACTAGATGGAACAAAAATGAGATGTCTGGACATAAGTTTTGGTATGGTGAAAGAAATTTATTCCATCACAAAAACACCATTCCCATTGTTCTCCTAAGCTCAAGCATGGTGATATATTTTTTCCCCTCAGCCATTTAGCCCTTGTGAGATGACTGCCATAGAAAAGAAGTATAGATGTCAACTCTGGAAGAAAACATCAGGCAGCAAGCAGAAAAAAAAAACTCGACCTTAAGTACAAAATGAACCTTCGAAAAAGACAATCATCCTAAACCTGCAACCAGAACAGATAAGGAATGGTTGCTTGAGAACGTGATTAGACCTGCCTGAATCGATGGGATTCATTTGTGGAGGGATCAGACTATGACAAGGAAGCTTTCCACTTTTAGAGATGTGGAGATTTTCACAAAAGAAGAATGGTGCACAACCCCATGTTACTGTAAAATAAACGACCTGAAACTAGCAAATATAATAACCATTTCATTACTGTGTTGGCTTTGCAGGTAAGGGCTTTGTGACTTAGAAGAATAATTTTGGAAAAAGTATCTTTGGTAATTCAGTCACTGGTTTGGGTCAGTATCATGGAGAAGCATGGAGTTGAAATGGAAGGTCAAGTATGTTCATAACAAGGTGTATGTGGGTGCTGTTTCTTTTGCTTTCTTATTAAGTACCAAACTATTTTGAACAGCTCCTTATTCTGTATTTGGAAAACTAAGAGCAAGTAAAAATTACAAGGGAGGTTTGCTCATACTGTAGGTCTTGTTCAAGCATTGAGAGGCAAAATATTTCAGGGTATTTTGAATGTTTTTACAGTCATGATTAATTTAAAGTTACCAACAAAATTATTCAAACCCCATCACATTTCATTCCCTATTGACTGGGGTTGGATAGTTTAGGGTGTTGACAGTAGGCTATTTGATAGGCTATGGCTTTCCTTCTCATATAAATAATCCAAATAAGGTAATTTTCTCACACAGATTAATTTTCCCTGTTTGATTTCAACATGAAATGATATTCAATTCACGGCCCAATTACCAGACACCCTCTGTATATCCTAAAACTCAAAGCATTTACAGTCTGAATGTAATTGTAGATGACACAAGATTCACAAGGCATTTAGAATAATGTAATTCTGTAAACTTTGGCACTGCCATAAATGATATGCTAGTTATGTATTTCTCCCTTAATTTGCAAAGACCGTTATCTTCTCGGGTCACTTCTCCTCTTTCATTTGCTTGCTAAGCCGCTGCTTCCAGGCAGTGAAACGGTAATGTGGCTTGATGTTGTGGAGATTTGCAGAAGGGTGGGACATGCAGGTCTGCATCTGGTCAAGTAGAGAGTAAATCTCTATGTTCCTCATTTGGACATACTGCTCCAGAATGCCTTGGTCTGGCTTGTCATGGCTCTCCGGACAAATGCGCTGCATTAAAAGCAAAATATCACAATGACCCTTCTGCAAATGCCTTCTTCTTTTATCATTATAGATGGCTGCAGTAAGTTACTGCATACAGTTTAAAAAAAATTTAAGCTGAGAGAAAAACAGATTAAGTCACATAATGCAAAACTTGTAGTGTATCTACTGTATCTTCACCCACCTTAAGCTTCGATCCCACATTGAAGCGTACTGTGTTTTCCTGATGCCCAAAGGTGACATACATGTGCTCTTGTGAGTGTATGCGCACACTAATGTGTGGCCCGAGGGTGAAGGTGAGTGGCTTGAAGGGAAGGTTACGCACATGGGGGTCAAAATACAGCCAGCTCCAGCGCCTCCTCAAATCCCCTGACTCGCTGAAGCAGACGCCTCCATCGGGGGTCAGGTTCAACCTATGAACACACCACAAAGATACAAAGGGTTTATCCTCCAGATTGATCTTATGAATGTGGAATGGTTGGTTGCAAGTGTGGTTGGCATTAGAGGAGAGCCAAGAGGCAAATTCTATAAAAGGGGGGCAGAGAATTCACTTCAGTTCTTGACTTGTCACACCTGAGAGCAGCAGAAACAAGCTTTTGTCTGGCTGATAAACTTGGAAAGGTTGCTTAGGCTAGACAACAAAGATATAAGGTATATCTAAGTAGAACAAGTTATGTAACTCCTTTATGAATTGAATTTTCAACATTGGGCTTTGTACAGCTTTCAGTCAACTGCATGTGTTGATTGGGTGTCTATTGCAAGGTGCATAAGCATATCTCTCAAAATGTCACACTGCTATAGTAAGGTCTAATTGTGCTAATTAGGCGAATTCTTCATTTGCATTGCAGTTTACACATTAAAGGAATAATAGTTACCATATCTTTCCATTGGGGTGGTAGCAAGTGGAGTGGCCTTTATTTGTGAAAATGCCTTTGATGCTGGGAGCTGTGTCCTTGTCCTCCAAGATAATATGAGTGAAGTCATCAGCTTCTGCTGAGGATACTATAATGGCTGCTTTCCCAGAGGGATAACTTTATCTATTAAGGATCATTAGCAATGAGCAAACATTTTATCAAAGGAAGAAAATGCAGCCTCTCATTTGTATTTTGAGCCAGTCCTCTATCCTCCTCTTAAAAGGATACAAAACACTTCCCGTTCCATCTGGACATAAGATCAGGAAAGATTCCCCACTTTTGTAGAACTTCTGGATCATTTCTTTTATCTGTGACAGAAAATGGGCAAGTTATTTATTAGCCTATATTTCTAGTAAATACAACTGTCTCAATATGTGTTTCTGGCCCGCTCCTTTTGTGACAGATGATCAAACACTGATTATGGTTTTGGAAAGACCACAACAACAGCAATGCCATTACAAAAGCGTAACCATACCTTTGGTTCCATCTCTTCCTGTGTAAACATGCCGGTCTTATTTTTTCTCATATTTATTTGAGCGATGTGAGGCTCATCTCTGATCTCGTTTGACAGCCTGTAATGGGAGGTTTTGTGTTTCATTGCAGTATGGCCTGAGAAGAGAAATGAGAGAATCTGTGCATTCAGATCTCCTCAATGAGAAGGAGAAAAAGACTGCATACTCAACATCATCATTTGTATTAGCTCGTCTAGACAAGGCCCAAGGTTTTATACTTACATGACCTCTCATCCAAGGGATGTTTTCTTGGTTTTCTGTGAGTTTGCCAAAGCCCCATCCTAAGTACAAGATGTGAAAATGTTGAATACAATGCTAATCCTCAGGGACCAACTCATATTTCAGCCCAGTCTCTCAAGAAAATATGTGATATGAACGTATGCATACTTGTCCATAAAAAAGTCTTTCAATAAAGTAACAGAAATTGGGGGATGGCAACATTTCACTTTGACGTTTGTTCGCACAGGGCAGCATTCATTTAGGCTGTCAGCCTGTAACCACGTATCAATTAATAAGTAACCCCAACCATGCATTTTTTATACTCAACTAACTAATTGGGGCTGACAGCAAAGTTAAAAAATGAAAAGTCCTTTGACAATACTGATTCAAATGGGGTTCAAACTGGTTTCTCTGGCTTGAGTCTGTGGTAACACCACCTTCCACCTCCTCCTACCTCTTCATAAATGGTTTCAAACATGTAATTGTTTAATACTTTGGGACAGTTTCAGAAAATGAAAAACTCTGTCATGCAAGGAAAATGTTGCCATGTAACAGTTTTGGAGCCATGAAACTGCCTTAATTTGACAATTTTTCACGTGAGGCTATTTTAAATAATACAAAACATAGGCATGCATTTAGAAGGTTAAGTGTGTATATATTTTGCAACACAAAGTGTAGTAATTTACTGATGTTTTGAGCCTTCATTGAGAAACTGTAGACCAACAGAGCCATCACACATTCTGACGTGGGACTCATTGCACATTTCATATTATTGTAATAACTACATAACATTTCTGGAGCTGTTTTATTGCATGTCATATTGTGCAATGAATGCCTTTATAACAGTTGCATGTAGCATAAAGAAGAAGCTGTTTAAATGGAGAGTACATTACACACCTCTCCCTTCCCTGTTCTTTAACATCTTTCCTCTCCTCACTCCTGATGGGTGTATCAAGGTTCACATCAATCTTTCTATCAGCCTGTATCTGTGTCAATTTCTCTCTCTCTTCCTGGATAAGCTCTGTCATATGTTTAGCTTGCTCACAACAGAAGAGCTGAAAAGAAGAATTTTAATGGTACAAATACATTTTTACTTATAACAGAAGAGCTGAATAAAGAGATTTCAGCAGTACAATTTTTTTCAACTTGCAGTGATCCTCAACTATGAACTTCGTCCTACCACAAATTGGGTGATTCTGTCACTCTGTAAAGGTTATCCAAGCAGTCATTATATCTAATGAACTGATGTTCAGTAAAACAAACTACACTCACCTTCTCAAAGTGGGTCTCATTTTCCAGTAGTTCACTATTTGTAAAGGGCTGAAGGAGTTTCTGGCAGTAGTCACAGCGAGCAAGATGAACATTTTTAGATTCAGCTACTGCAACCTGCAGAAAAAAACATTCGGAATCACCTCTCCACCTTTGATATTATAGCCTCCACACAGTTATTACAGTGGGAAAATGGAAAAAAGGCCATTGCTGTCTTTTCCAGGCGATAAACTCTGTCTACACCACCTGAGTTTGTTTTGGCTCTGGCTTGTATGCTATGAGACGAGGCAGACCTGTGCGAGGTATATCACACTCCTCGGGTGTCTCTTCTGTTTCCTAACATGAAAGAACAGAAAATGTAAAATACTTTTACAGATTTTTGGAGGATATATATATATATTATAATTACCATTTATAAATAAGATGTATGGTCTACTCCTGTATAAAAACACTCAAACATTGATGACATTCAACATTTAACCATTTTAGAGTGCCACAGCTAACCATTTGTCAAACAAACGGGTGAATTTGACAAAATTGTATAATAATACAACAATAATTGTTTGGTAATTGTCGTGAGGGTAGAGTTCATTTTAAATATATTTACAAGTGGGATAAAAATGTAGATGATTGCATGAAGAAGCAGAACACTGAACAACTCAAAACACCTGTAAGTTATTTTCCTTTATCAAATTGAGGTCAATGAAAAATTTCATAACTTATTGCATAACATGTTTAGCTTTGAGCAGGCTACCTTTAAAGACACAGTAGCAGTGTCTATGTTCATCTCCGTCTGCAACCGGAGATCCTCAACTTCCTTTTGAACTGCACCGGAGAGAAATAATTAGGAATCTGACAGATGTCTTTATAAAATGAAAGGCAACAGGGGGCAGAAACAGGTGACCCATTCTCACCCAGACTGATGACATAGCTTACCTTGATGACTGAAAGAGAGGTCCTGCCCCGCCCACTCCCAATCTGTCTGTGTTTGAGCGTTCACCAGAGTAATAAATCTTCCGTCCAAAGCACAAGACTCCATGACGTATGGTGAGACGAGACTGTTTGGAAGAGCAGTGTTACCCAATCAAATTTATGATAAATGAATTCATATTCAGTCATTGTTGTATTTTCAATGTATCTGTTGGGTCTCTTAAGGTAGAAGCATTCTATCTGATAGGATCAGATATAACTCCCAGTGAAATAATTGGAGTGATTATAAAAGCCAATCTGAACAAAGGGTGCAGGACTATCTCTGCTTTTTATCAAGCAGTGGTGGACACCAGGAAGGAATCTAACCTTTATATTAAAGAAAAGTGGTAAACAGAGCTGAATATAAATAACAGAGAAATAGAGGTATTACTGTTTCCTGTATGTGTGAGACACATTGTAAAACTATCAAATCCTTATCATGTAGGGACTTCTGCTGGAAAAACTTTACTTGTTTTTTTTTGTAACACCAAAAATAAATAGCATTATTATCCTTTTCTTTGCTTTGTACTTTTTCTGTTTTATTAATGTCTATAGGAGGACTTCATCATGAAATGTGTATGCATGCATGATTAAATACTAATCTGACAAGAATTCTATGTATAGAAAATATGAAGATATGTGTATGCACATAAAGTGTGAGTAAGCTTCATGATTAAGCTGATACAAATTTTTGACATGCTGATACTGTTCTTTCTTTATAGATCTGTGAAAAACGCATTAAAAATTAAGTTAATAAAAGTTAGAGAAGCATCAAAATGTTAAGAAAGAACTATTTCTGACATTATAAATCTATCTATAACAACTCAGCGCACCACTTGTGTTAGCAGATGAAAATTAGTCTTTCAGCTAACGTGAGTACGTTGACATTTAACTTGTTTGAAAGTTGATTCATGCATCTCTTTTCAAGCAGTTATGTATTATTTCTAATGCTAACAATAAGTTGTGTTTCATTTCATCATCAGCAAGAAAAAAAAATTCTCTTGTACATTTTGACCAGCAAGTTACTAACTTTTTCAGTATGCTAATTGGAAGGATTGGTAGGTAGCCTATTTTTCTTCTCACCTTTTTGTTCTTGTCTTTCTACCCCAGTGTGATTAGCTAACAGCTTATAGCTTGTATTTAGCTTATAGGTTAAGGCTTATAAGCTTAAACAGCTTAGAGTTAATAGCTAATAGCTTGGTAATCTAGTAAGGGTGTAGACTTTTAGTCACAGGTCATGGTAATCCTTGGGTCACTGGACTTGTGGCCCTTGAAGACATTTTCACCTCTTATCCAAAGGCTGCTTCAGTGGTGGGGAGATTTGGGGGTTAGGCTATAGGCTGTTGCTAGAACATTTACACCTCTATAAAATATGAATGTTCCAGCAACAGTATATAAGTCTAAATATATTCAGTTGCCTCCTATCAAAGTATTCAGGCACTCGTAAAGTTACATCCTGAAATTGCCACAAAATTAAACTTCAATCATTATTTGCAATGTTACCACAAAACATCTTAGTAGACTTAGTTAGGCCTTACTGTAGTCCTTGTAAGGATGGAGGAGTATGATCCATCCAGCATGTAGATATGCTGGAGGCAGACCATTGAGGTAACAAAATAATGCTTAAACAAAAGGCACTTCAAAAACAGGAAATTCAATAAAAAAAAGAGAATTCCAAAACATCTGGTCAATACAGATAGCCTATGTGTGTAGAACAAGTATGATGTAGGAAATGGCAAAATGGCAAACAGCAAATGAAGGAATGAAAATACAGGGCTGATAGCTACTGGAATAACAGAATACGGGCGTGGGCAAACAAACACTGAGAAAAATAAATATACAATGGGATATAAATAAGAACCCATACAACGTGACACATGTCCTACAAGATCATTCACCATGTACACAGGGGACATAGACTGATAGTCAATTAAAATCTGCAAATTTCTAAATTAATAACATTAATCCATAATATTAAGTATGGAATGATAGATGTTGATACATAGTTGATAAATTAACAGATGAATAAACAAACAAACAAACGAATGAACAAACAAACGCAAAAAATACATTATTAATTATTTGATAGAAATTACAACATTGTGGTTGCTTGATAATTTTTCTTCAGTTAAATATGATGTTGAACATGAACATGTTGGCAGGAATGACCTCCTATATCTTTCTGTTTTGACTGTTTTGACCTCTGACTGAACACTGTTTTCTCACTGTGTTAATATAATCTATAATATTGTATAAATTATAATATTGTATGATGATGCTTCTGCTCTAACAAACAACTTTCCATAACACACTTATAGAAGGTATACAACACATTGCCGACATTAAAGGATCTAAGATCCAAGAAGTAATCTGCTCTGTCTTTCTTATGGAAAACCTCATTGTTGCATTGCCAATCTAGTCTGTTGTCCAGATAAACTCCCAAGTATTTGCTGTCCTCCACCACGTCCATGTCTTCTATCAGTGAAAACAGTGTTTTTCTGCTCCTCTTAAAATCCACAATCACCTTTTTTTCCCGTGTTCAAGATGAGGTGATTGTTTCTGATAAGTGCTCCAAAATGTTTGACCAGTTCCCTGTACTCAGCTTTTTTTTTTCATCACCTGTACACCCACCACAACTGCAAAATCAGTATTTTTACAGACACCATGACTGAGTTGTTCTGGAAGTCCATGGAGCAAAATGTGAAGAGAAATGTGAGAGTACAGGCCCCTGTGGAACTCTTTTACTGCCTGCCACCCTCTCAGAAAGACCGTTCAGAAAACCTGTTTTCATCTGAAAACTGTCTTTTGTATTGCAAATACCACAGCAGTAATATAGCTTTAGGAACAAAAATTAGAAGGCAGCAGCACTTAATGTTTAGTTTTAAAAATGAAAAGCTTTTTAACTGCTTTGAACAGTGCTACAGGCTGTTATTTTGTTATGACCAAGCATTACAAACTGGTTTTACATCACTTTAGAGCATTTTGAATGAAATGGTTGGTTAAAAAAATAAAATAAAATAAAAACAAAGCATGAGATAAACATGCAAGTGGGTGACTAAGAATAAGAGAATGTTACTTCTAATGTTTATGTCTTTCAGTCAAGGCTTTACAAATTACAATTCCTTACTGATTCTTCTTCACTGATGATGTACTTGAGCTTCTTGCCGTTCTCCAGAAGCCTACATGGAAAAGAAAGAGAAAGCTGTATTCATATAGAGTCTACGGACTCCCTAGCTATGAACATTTGTCATAGTTTTTCATTTCCAACTCACTTTCTTCAATCTGCTCTTGGGGAAAGATGCCAGCACATTGTTTCCCAAGGTCATTTGTCACCAGCGAAGCACAGATCTGAGCATTGAAAAGAGAACTGGAGTTGTTGTCAGGCACGCTATTAACAATGGGATCTCTCTTGTCGTCACATATCTCGCACTCCTCCAGGCTCTTCAGGTTGTCATAAAACTGTCGAGGGGAGAAGTCACCTTCTCCATGACTCTCAGGAGAGGGGGAGGCAGAGGCAGTGTCTCCAAGGTAGGACGGAGATAGACTTGTGTTTTCAGAGACTGGTATGTCAAATTAAGCTAGGTATGGCAGAATAAACTAGGTGAATATGGTACAGTTCCATTCCTATCCTATTTGTTATTGTTCAAATGTAGTTGCCTGGTAGCAGCAGTCCATTAGGCTCATCTAAAATGCTAAATACTTTCAGAGGATTACTTTCCAACATGCATTACATTCATATATAATGACCTGATAAAAAGCGATGAAGGCTTTAAGTAAACATGAATATAATCTTACTATGCTAAAATACACGTTTTGTAACATTTTTATTTTGTGAGGAACCAATATACCCAGAGAGATAATTGACTTAAAGATGAGAAAAAAAAAAGGAAAATAGAAACATAGTACACCCGTTAAAGACTATAAAATGATCTCACTCCATGATAACAGACAGTACACTTCAGCACCGTCCTTTCATTCGGAGTGATGCATCAAGGGAAGTAATTACAGTCACTACTGACAGATCGATGACTAACGCTGAGAACAATACCTTAGTCTATAAAACTCTGATTTCCCTCAGCGGGGTTCAAACATTTAGAGCAGGCAAAGCAGCAAAGAGGAGTTTGTTGTATTGAACATACAGCTTTTTTTTAAGTTTTATCACTTTGCACATTGTGTGCATACATCTTAAGGTAAGCTGGAAAAAATAACTGCATCACAATGTGTTAGTGTTTGTTCATTTTTTTCCTGCTTTTTGAACAGGAAATCAGATAAATCCTTTATATCACCTCAATGCATTTCTGTACTTCTCTTAAAGCAAATATAATAATCACTGCATTTCCCATTTTCAGTCCAGATTTGGTAAAAGCACCTCAGGGCTTTTTGAGGAAATAATCGACAATGTGGACCGTGACGCTCCTTCTTTGTTTTGGAAATATTCTTGTTGGATTACAGGCCAGCGACCGGCATTCAGAGACGTTTCCTACAAATCAGCCCTCAGAAACAGCCTCTCCTGGTCTTTTAATAGAAGAAAAAGAGAAATACAACAGCTCAGTTCATCCAGCCCAAGCACCAAGAGCAAAAATGCCAAATCCTCCTATGTGCTCAGAGTCAGCTAGAATCAGAGACACCTTCAAATATGTCAATATCATGGTCTCTTTGCTTGTGTTTATTGTGGGAATAGTGGGAAATTCAGCCTTACTTAAAATCATATATGTGAACAAGAACATGAGAAGTGGACCTAATATTATCATTGGGAGTCTTGCTTTGGGGGATCTGATCCACATTGTGATAGACATTCCAGTCAACTCATACCGGGTGAGTTCTTGGCCATTCATCAGCATCTCATCCTTTTTCTAGTTTTCTTTTGATTGTTGTTGCTTTTTCTCTTTTAACAGAAATGTCCCTGTCTTTCTCACAGCTCATGGCAGAGGATTGGCCCTTCGGTTTAGTACTGTGCAAACTTGTCCCCTTCATCCAGAAAACTTCTGTTGGGATTACTGTGTTGAGCTTATGTGCTTTGAGTGTTGACAGGTAAGGAGATAAGATAAACTGTACTGCACCCTCAATGAAAATTATATGTGGTGCTACCATGTGTATTTCTTTAAGCAAATGGCTTTGTAAAGCATTAGTCCTTGAAATGATGAGGAAAAAAGAGCATCTTCAAAAAGTTCCCCAAGTCATCACATTTTCTCACTGATTTTGCAGATACCGCGCTGTAGCATCCTGGAATCAAATCAAAAGCATCTGGGTTTCTGTGTGGACAGCGGGTGAAATAACCATGATATGGATTATTTCTATCCTGCTGGCTGTCCCCGAAGTTGTCGGCTTTGATATGATAACAATGGACTATAAAGAAAAGCATCTGAGAATATGTCTGCTTCATCCCATGCAAACCACACAGTTCATGCAGGTAATGTAATGCCAGTGCAATAGGGTAAAAAAATTAATGAAGTGTTTGAGAAGATTATCTTTCATAAGAAATGCAGTAGATAATTACAATCCCACCCCCCCTAACATAAGCTGTCAGATGCCAAATATATGTTTGCTGATGTCTTTTTAAACTTATATATATGTATGAAATATTGTTTCGTGGTTGCTGCATCATAGCAAACACTGAACATCATGCCACCTTGAGCACTGACGGTCTGTTGGCTACTGTCATGTTTAATCTACAGTTTTACAAAGCTGTAAAAGACTGGTGGCTCTTTGGTTTCTACTTTTGCATGCCACTGGTTTGGACTGCAGTTTTCTACACACTGATGACCAGAAAGATGCTGAAAAATACTGAGAGTACATTAAGCGACCACATCAAACAGGTTATAAAATAACCCTCCACTTATAACCACATTTTGCAAGAATTTGGCCTCTTTTTGCAATTTTGATTTTAATGTGAATGGTATTTTTTCTCTTTTTAAGAGGCGAGAAGTTGCAAAAACCATCTTCAGCTTGGTGATTGTGTTTGCACTTTGCTGGTTACCTCTATACCTAAGCAGAATCTTAAAATCAACCATGTATGATGAAAGAGATCCTAATAGGTGTCAGCTACTGAGGTGAGTACAGCCAGGGGAAATATTGTTCTCCTGCAACTAATTGAATGTTTGTGTGATATTTGAAACGTCTATACTCTTTTTTTCAGTATCTTCCTTGTCCTTGACTATTTTGGCATTAACATGGCATCACTGAATTCATGCATCAACCCTATTGCACTGTACATAGTCAGCAAAAGATTCAAGAGATGTTTCAAGGTGAGTGCTTCCCTAGTTGTTTCTTCAGTTGTAGTCTAATCTAATGTATGCTGAAAACATTGTGGTTTATGTTAGATGAGCTGTCATGTGTGTCATTAAGAACAGAATGGAGTCATGTCTGCAAAGACTGCAGCAAATGCACCTGAGGGGGTAATAAGTGAAAAGGGTTTGGAAAAACATCAGAAAAAAAAAAAAGAAAATAGACACTTGGCAGTCTACCCGACACTTAGTCACTGAATCAAAGTGATGTGTTATTAAGAAGAAAATGTAGCTTCAAGGCTATTTTTAAGGGAAGAAATTTAAAATGCTTTATTCTGTTACAAGTTCAGAGGAAGATATTGGAAACATCTGATTTAGTTTGACTAACATGTTAACACATGTGCTCAGAAAACACTCTGAGCCATAAACATTAGACTGGGCTTTACTTCATATGTACGTATAAATGTATGCACTTTTCGCTTTAAATAATCTCTATATCAGTTAAAAGAAAATCTCAAGCTTGCTTTTGACTAAATGTCAACTTGAATAAATAAAACTGAACTACTTTTTATAAAACATCCTCTAGCATGCACTCTCTGAATAAATAAAGACTTGTTCTGTGGGTTATTTTTACATGACATATAACCTAAAGTAAGATTTTCTCCCTGTGAAGATGATGAGAAATGTGGGTTTGTAATCATATCAAATTTTGGTGTGGTCCTTCAGGCATGTCTGTGCAGTTGGTGTCCACCTCTTCAAGACGATACCCGTGACGAGGCGCAGGTTGTTTTGAAGTCCAGAATGCAGGATCAAGCCTCAGAGCAGAGCAGCAACATCAAAGCTCCAAAGGAGGCTTCCACACCTCCACCTGTTAACACCTTACTGTGTTAACAAAACTCATGTGGAACTGTGAAAAGGCTTCGTGGTCTTGTCGATATTTTTTTATTAAATATGTATGGCCTTCAAAACAACTACCAAAGCAGCCCCAGCTGTTGCTCAGCAACCTTGACATGTCATCCCAGTAACACAAAATACCTTCTGAATAACATGGGGAACCATCTTTTGTAATGCTGTCGTCAGTTGAACATCTGCTTTGGCATGAGCAACCTGGAGTCAGAGTCTTCAGACTATCATTTGCCCCGGAGGCTTGACTCACTTTCAACCATTACATCAGATTTCTACCTTGTACCTATCCTGTATCATGCATCACAGCTCTCAAATCACTGTTTTGGGTGCACTGTTAACCTGGCACCCATCAACAGATGTCTTGTCACAGCTTATGGCTTGCATGTGTATTTATAAAACTCTGTTTCTGGATTCTCGGAAGATACTGCTGGAGGAGATCAAGCCAATGTGAACTCAATATTATCGTTGTGTGTTGTATGAGGAGAATTGAATCATTAGCTCTAAATTTTGTTTGCATTTTACTTTCATACATGTACTGTACGCCACATCTTAAAATTCTGTAGCCTTCCTATGTGAAACATCAAATTTGATGCCACAAGTAGATGCTGTCTCCGCCACTGAATGAACTGATTGATGGTGGCCTATTTTTAATGCATTGTTAAATGTGTAATGCGTGGAGACACTTTATAAAAGACCTGAGAGTGGGGAAGAAGGAAAATGAAGATGACAGAATGAGGTCAGGAGAAGAGCGGGATGGGGGGAGTTTAAGGGGGTGGAGGAGGGGGGTGGCACCTGATAGGTCTTCCTGTCACAGGACAAGGCAAGCACAAATAAGAGTGCCGTTCTTCCAGCTAACGTTGTATCAGTCTGCAAAACTGTCTTGGTGCTGTGCCCTGGAATGCCTATTAAAAGTTTATCTTGTCTGAGTAAACTCAGCTGTTTGTAAAAGTGGAGTAGTTTGAATAAAAGCTTGTGAATACTTAAGTTGTTTGTGATGCTTGTATAAAAGCACGATGTAATAAGGACACGACTTGGTGATGTTTTTCTGATGCTTACAAAGGTTTATATAAATAATATGGTTTAAGATTGAACAAATGAAATCTTAATTTTCCAATATGTGATTCAAAATTGTTCTATTTTCATTCAAGAAGTTAGATAAAGGCTCAACACTGTCATATCAAAACCGTAACACTTCTTTTTTTAGCAACATTGAAATTAATGTAGGTGCCATCTTTTTGCTATCATAGTTCTTAGCAGATAAAATGAGAGCTCAATGAAATATTAGTTCCACATCACACCAGATCAGCAAGCTACCATCATTATAATAAATAACCTTTTTTATTACAATTATTTTAATTGTAAGCACAATTAAGCAGTACATCATGTACAATTCTCATATTCAGTTCAAAATATTACGAATCATCACCTGAATGTTTATTTAGGGAAAGCAATCAAAATGAGTAAAAAGGCTGTTTGTTCACAAATATGCCCAATAGGGACATTGTGTAAACTAATGCCCCTTACAGGTGGGAGGAGGGAAATATGGCTCATTAGTGTTTCTGTGTACGCATGGATGGGATGTAAGCCCAACAACCAAATGTGTCAGATTTTGTTTTCCTACTTCTGGCACAAGTTCAACCAATAACACTTATGTAACTTCCCGGTTGGATTCAGACAACATTACCTTGTGGGGCTTACAAAGCAGTTAGGGACTCATGTATTCTTTGCCATTGTTACTTTAATGAATGCCATTTTGTTGTATACACAAGAGCACATCACTGAAGTTTCTGTTCTTGTTGAGAGAGGAAAACAGAAAAAAAAAGAAGGTGAATGGTGACATTCAACATGTCATGTTACAATGATACTTATAACACAACTGGTTGTATATGTATATGT
>JBBBVU010000013.1:14070047-14089254 GCA_037177055.1 Atherinosoma microstoma
ATCTATTTAGAATTCTGTTTTTGGCAGCGTAATTTATCTGTCTGTGTATCTGCCTTCCTGCCTTCCAGTCGGTCTGTCTGTTAGCAACATAACTCAAAAAACCATCACCATCTGAATCCGGGAATTTTTTTTAAAGATTCCTTACTATGAGGAAATGGGGATCCTTTTTCTATTACAGCTTCTAACTCAACAAACTCAAAGAAAAAAAAATACAAGATGACATCATGGTAGATGTTAGAATCCGACATTGTTTGACCCTGATCATGTTGATATTCTGGATCTGGTGATCCAGAAGGTCAAAATATAGGGGGTACTGGGCTTTATGAGTCTTTCTAGTTATTGTTTATGAAGAAATTGATCATTTGTGAACAGAGAACAGCCCTGAAAATATTACAAATATATTAACCCTTATTTTCAGTTGCTACCACGTTTCATCCAAGTCTGTCAGGTTTCTGCCAACTTAATGCTCTTGGAAGAGGTGTAGGTGTTTTCCCTTATTTTTTCTCTGGATTTAAGTCAGGTGAAGAGGGAGGCTTTGGCAATATTTATTCAATCATCTGTGGGAACTCTACCACTGAGCAAAGCAGTTGAGTGCTTGGATACATGTAATGAAGCATAGAAAACATGTTCCTCTGGTACCAGTTCTTGAAGAAAGTATCTGCCAGAAGCTGCTGTAGGTCTAAAAGTAAATTTTCAGTCTGTTTTTAACTTGAAAAGGTTCAGGTCGCCCAGTCTTAATAAAGCAGCTCTACCAATATTCCTCCTCCGCATGGTGTCTGACTGTTGGTGGTTCCCTGTATGAGTGATTCAGCATGAGCCCATCCATCTGCTCCATCAAGAGAAACTCATTTCATCTACCCATAAAACCTTTAAAGAATAAGTCTTTAAATATTTTTTTTTTTACCCCCATCTTATACTGTGGTCATGTTTCAGTCTCTTTACTTTAGTGGAGTCTCTGAGCATACCTCTTCTGGACACTCCAGGCAAATTGTATGATGGGAGGAAAATGAGTTACTAGTCACATCATGTTTAACTTTTGTTAGTCTTTTGCTCCATTACATTTAATTCTTTTCTCTATTTTTTGTGACCTTGCTGAAACGAAATATTCATCATCTGTTGGGTCTTGCCTCAGTGGTTTATGAATATACATCTTTCCATGAGGCATTTAAGTAAGGTTTAAACAACGAGGACCCGTGCATTATACGGTTTAAATACTGCGCATCGTGGTGTTCTACTCCGCGTCGTGCATTAAAACCATATAATACACGGGTCCTTTTTGTTTAATTCTTACTTAACTTTTCAATGTCAGGTAATCGGACTGATTTTGGTCACGAAGCTTCCAAATAACTATGCATACCTCAGTCTAAGATGTTAAACATTTATACCTTAACTGCCCTCATAACACAAATACAAATCACTAAAAATAATTAGTCAATAAGCATTTAAGTTCAAATGTTTCAGAATGAAAATTTTAATAAAAATAATAATAAAGTTTGTACAGGTAATTCCTAAATAACTGTGCATACAGTGCATGTAACAGTTCTACGAATTGTTCATTTAGTCATGTAACCTTTAAATGCCATTTTAGTTTCAGGTTGTACAGTAAAGACAGATATGAGCCATTTGACTCAAAATGTGTTTGTTTGTGATTTGAGATGCCAAAAATATGTCTCAAAGGAACACAAAAAAGTAACAAGGATATTTTCCAGCCCACACAGTCATATTTCCTGCTGCGCTCACACACTCACATACCTCTTTCTGCTTTGACATAAGAGAAACTGCATCTCTGAGGCTTTGACCATTGAAATGCAACATTGCTGGACAAGATACAGGAGTTCATTCAGGCTGAAGCCAATTTGTGCAGTTTTTGATCCAGAAAATGGCCCATGAATTTTATTTTTTAATCAGTCTTGTTTGGCTTACCTACATTTTTCTTTTGAATTGTTTTTGGATTATGTTTATTCTAAAAAAAAAAAGAATCATCTTTTTTCTTTTAATGAATTAATTTCTATGTGTACAGTTGACTGACTGCAAGTAAATTCATGTCCATAAAGATGCACATTTTATTTGATTCACCTGTCAAATCTAAATTTGAGGATAATACTTTGAAATGCTCAGCTCTCCTTTATTAGAGGAAAGGCTGGCAGACAATCAGTAGGCTATATGCTATCATGTTCCCAGCTGTACAAGCTCACAACTACAAGATGACACTGACACAATCGGGCTGTGGTATCCAGAGAAGGTTGACGTCAGTGTCAGGAGTCTCAGGAGCAGAAGTCTCAGACCCTCTTTAGTAATCTCTGTGCACACAAGCCTCAAGAACGGCTCCCCACCCTGCTTGCCCGGGCTCCCCAGACTGTGGATTTAATTAAACAGTGTGAAATTAATTAATCAGTGGGGTGGCAGGTAAAAGGACTTCTCACTAGAGCTGCTCACACAACCAAGACAGGCATTTCATGTGCTCTGACAGTTATTAATTTGCTGTATGTTTTATTATGGTGTTTCCATAAAGAGATGCTGAAATTCGGAGAGATTAAAAAGCTTGGCATGGGAAAAAAGTCATGCAAATTATCAAAATAACAGCTCTCAAAAATCAAAGTGTAGACCTGTGTTTGATCCATTCTATTAATTAATTAAAAATTTCTGTTCTGTATAATAATGTGGTGCAAATTAGATGGAAATGAGATAAAATATTCATTTAGTTATCTGGGGAATCTGCCTGGAGGGCTTTTTAGTCTTCAGTCTGGCTCAAAATGCTGTCCATATGGCAATTATGTACAGTAGTGTTGCAGGAGAATTGGTCTGATGCCTAGTGGCAGAGAGGAGTCTGCCTGTGACAAACTGCTGCTAGGATCTGATGTGAGTTGAGGGAGATAATGAGGCTGTTGTAAGCCTTAAGTATAGAGCCTGCCCCCGGGGTGACATATCTAAATGTGCAGGCTTCCTCATTGTTGCGCATACTGCTGAGGATTAAAAACACATTTACTTTTTTCCTCATAAACTTTGTCAGTACTTCCTGCAACTCTTAAGACAACTTCTCCTTTCATGTGGCAAGCCTCTTGACATTGCTTTGTGTAGGAGTTGTTTTTTTTTCTTTCTTTTTTTTATGTTGTAGATGTGAAGTCTTGATTTGATTCTGCTTTGAGCTATCTTTAGCTTTTTTCAAGCACCCTGCCAGTTGGTGTGTAAGTTCTGGGTAAATTCCTATACTAACTTGATAGTATTTCTGTATTGATCCATTTGGCAAGTTTTTTTGGGGGATTTAATTCACTAACAAGGTGAAAACAAAACAGTGAAAAAGGAGAGGAGGTGTAATTTATGTAGTTGATTAAACACATCTTTGCTAAAATTATGGACTCCATTACTACAGGATGTTCATTCAGTTGTTTTGTAGGGAAAAAAATAAACAAAAAAGAAAAATCATTGAACATTCTGGCTTTGTAAAACATAAGTAAAAAGGGATAAATAAATAAGAAATAATGTAGTCTAAATGTATAATAACAAATATGTAATTGGTGGCCATTTTTTCAGATCAGGTAGAGGGAAAATATGGAATCATGGACCAAAAGGAGGGGGGGAAATTCTCAATTAGTACTTTGTTGCACTTCTGGCTTGATGACATCTTGGATTCTTTGAGGCATGAACCCCACTAATGAATAACAATATTCTTCATCAATCAGTTTCCAGCTTTCCTGTATTACAGTTGACAGATCAGCTTTGCAGGATGGAGTCTTGTCATGGATCATTTATTCACTTTCCACCATAAAATCTTAATTGGATTGAGATCCCGAATGTTTCCTGGCCATGTTATTGAGTTGATAGGTCTTTCCAGAAAAAAGATCTTTTTAATGCTCCTTGTGCTACTGCAAGATAAATGATCATCCTTGATTACATCAGCATAACCAAATCGTATTTGGCTGGAAAGAGACAAGTGTCCAAGTGGTTTCTTGTGGTTTGGTCACAAACATTGACCCTCATTTGTTCCTATTTGTTTTTCAATTTCTTTTCTTGTACATTTTCTATTTTTAAAGCATATTGCTCTAAGTTTTATATCCAAATATTCAAAATTTTAGACAATTGACTCGGAACAACTAACATCTTTTGCCACTCTCTGTGTTGAATTACCTTCTTGAATGAATATCATTATAATCCTTTCCATTGTTTCCAGTGACAGCTTATTTGTTCAGCCCATGTTTTCCATCAGCCACATACGGCAGCTCCTGAAGGTTTACAAGCACTCTCCTTTACTGAAAACTAATTTGCATTTAGACTTAATTTGTATTTATTTAGACTTGTGACTTGTGCATATATTTCTTTCAAAAATGCAAATTACAAAGTGATTCCATCCTTTTTGTTTTGCCACTTGCTTGAAGAAAGAAATATATTGCCATTATTCTCAACAACTGTATTTAGGTTTTTAAAGGGACTCAGAATGTTCGGCTCGTAAATCAAATTGGTTGGCTTCGTATATGTTATTGATTTGTTTTTTTTATAAGATAAAACAGCAGAAAGAACATTCTTCAGGTGTGGTGATTCCATTATGTTGCACAGCATCCTCACAGATAGCCCATGCCTGTTGAGATTTAAAGATGCTGCCCACCTTTTTGAGTGGAACTCTCAACATCCACTGCAGGTTGGGTGCCTCCACCACACTGCCTGTCATACATACAGAATGTCCTTAGGAAAGCAGTTGTACAAATTCCAGTACTGTGTCCAATTTACACCCACACCACACTACAGGTTTTCTATTGGAGTGTAACAAGGACACCATGCAACCAAGTGCAATCCACAGGAAGAAAAAAAAAGAAAATCCCCACCATGTTTGCAGAATAATATGCTGTAATGATTCATGACATTGGTAATGATTCACTGAATTCAGACAAGTCCATAGCCAATATTTGGAGTTTAAACACAGTGAAATAAACAAGTCACACTTCTTTATGCAATACTTGCAGGAATTTGATTAACAGTTATTTAGGGCTTGCATGCAAAATAGGAAGTAGTACTGTCAGGGAGTGAGAGAGGCAAGCAGAAATTCCAGCCTATGGCAAGGAAACTTCAGAAGGGCCTGAAAATGGAAGGCAGAGTACTGGGCAGAACTGCAAGCAGTCACTCAACCATGGGATTAAAAAGCATTTAAGCCTTGTACCAGAACAACCCCTCGTCCAACCATGTATTTCTGCCCATTTGGGAGAAAAGAAAAGACAAATATTAGGAGCTTGAGTTGTAACTGCTGGTGAAAAACTGTGGGTAACAGGTTCTCCAACGCCAGCATCTATAAATGTGTTGCACGGCTTCCTTGCAGACAAACATAATGAGCTAGCCTAAAAGGGTTTCTGTGTTCATGGTTAAGGTGCAAAATGGACTGTCACTACTGTTTATTGCATACATGTCTGGATGTAATGGAAAACATGCAATCAAATGTAGGACACGTCGACTAGAGTGGTTCACTTCACACTCCTGTTCACACTTTGAATGCCTCTTGGGCAACAAGAAAATTTATGACAGCCTATTGACATTTTTACAGTGAGCTCTTCTGAGTGCATGAGCATGATTAGTAGAAATTCACGCAAAAAAATAAATCACGAGCTAAGGTTTCCCAAATGTATTGTGTTCAGTTTTAGTGCCAAGAGGATGGCTGGTGGGAAAAGCTTTCACCGTGCACAGCACCCCGCCTACCTATGCTTGTTTTGATGGGCAATGATGAAAGCACAGGTGGATGCGAGAAAGCTCCCCTCCCTCGTCAGCTGCATGGATTCCTCATCTGTGGCTTCTTATTAGCACAGGAGTGGAGGTTTGCAGTCTGGCTGCTGGGCACAGTGGGTCGGTGCTCACAAAGCTCTGTTTGTTCCCTGGCCTGCAGGGCTCCCAGGGTAAGCTTGGCTCCAGAGGGGAGACAAACAAAAAGGAACCACTGTCTCACACACTGAAGCTGATCTTCAACACATTCGTCTTTACTTCTCAACGGGGGTAGGTTTCTTTTCTAAGGAGATAGAGGAATGGCAAAAGGAGACACGATCTTTTGAAATAGGCCTCAGGAAAACAAAGCTGCCATTGTTCTGAACTATGTTTAGTTTTTTTTTTTGTTTCCCCAAGTTAAATGCCATTTGGAGTTGCTGTTTGTGGTGATGTGAGTCTTTCTTTTTGCTTTGTGTTTTTCCATTTGCTTTTGTCTAAACTTAGAGCTCTTAGACTTGTGCTGCTATATCAATATATTTTGAGAAAGACAGGAAAAAAGCAACATGCATATGGCAAGTCCTGTTTAAACTTTAGTTACAGTTGCCAAGATTATCTCCTCATCATATAAATATGTTACAATCAAACAGTCCAGTTTAACTACACAAACACACACACATGCACATACACGACAAAAAAAGGTTTCTCATATGATTAATAATTCTAAAATGTCCCTTACACCCATACATGCTGTCTGCCTGTGATTTCTAAGGATGAAATAGTGTTCAGGTTGGTCCTGCAGCTGCTGTCAGGTCGGACATTCACTGTTGTGCTGCAATCTGCACTCCAAGTATAACTCCATTATTGAGGGGACTTTAAAATGGGAGCTGTGTGACACACAGCAGGATGATTTAGTTTAATGACCATGGCAGTGACAGCACTGTGATGGAAATTGGACTCCCCCTGCAAATTTACATCACTTGAGGGTACTTGGGGCTCTTTTAGCGGCTGCACTCCCAAGCACGAGCCATCAGGAGGTCCTGGATATGTCATGCTTGTCACCTTTCTTTAAGTGTATCTGCAGACGTGGGAGAGGGATTAATATTATATAGCCTACGGAAGCACGGAGGCCGTCTTATCGGCACTGCAGATGTGATAAGCACCTCTACCCCCATGAAAACCAGGAAAAATCTCCGAGCAGAAAAGACAAGCATCTCTTTGTGTTGATTCCTCGCACTGCTTCAGAGTTTCAATGCAGCTTTGGAGGCAGATATGGTGCAATTTCACATCTGTTGTAATTTGATGTGCCTGGATCGCCCTCTGAGAAATCGTCTTGATCACAACATGACTCCTTTCAATTATATTGAAAGTTGGCATATGGCTTTGGAGATGGTAATCTGATTGCATTTGACTGTGAGGTATTCAGACTAGCCAACATCACACTACAGCCTTATAGCACAAGCTGCTTTATGTAGCTTAACATGAACACACTCCATTTTGCATATGAAAATAATACAGATTTATGTATTCCACAAAAAATGGCACCTTTATGGAAATATTTCACATCATTAGCACAACACTCATCTCACATTAGTCCACATCAACGCAGATGTCAGTGCGCGCAAATTGAGTTGCCCTCAAACTGATTCTGAGCTGTGGATGCAAGTTATGGCAACTGTTGCTGTCAATTCAGCTTTATCAGAAAAAACACCCAGTGGAACCATGGAAACAACATGTGACACGGAAAACATTAACATCAAAGCCAACATACTGTAATTAGAATTTATTGAAGCCTGTTCAGTCAGAAAAGAAAAAAGGTACACGATCTCCTGAGCCTTTGGAATAAGTCCCATGCCTTCCACTGAACACAGTATAGTGCATTAGGCCTTAGCATCATGATACAAACATTAAGACTCATTTGTGAATCTTTTGCTACAAGCAAAGATTAAACAATATATTCTTGTTTTACTCCATGTAAAGAAAAAGAGTATTGGACTAACAATCATCCTACAATCTACATGTAAGACTATCAGGCGTAGATCTATCAGGCTGTATCTACCATGAAACTCAGAAAATTAGTATCTGCAAGCACATCGGATCGGAAGATGAAAGATTAGAAACCTTTGGGGATGGAAATAAAATGCATTTCCCCTTTGAAATGTTGAGTTTGTTGTGTTACACAAGGCCCAAAATGCGTGCCACCCACCAGCGACAAGGCATAATGACTCGACACGCTACCTGGCACCCTCTGTAGTTGTAGGGCCAAGGCCAGTAGCCACGTAGAGGCTCACACACCCTTTGACAGTGAGTGTAGCCACGCTGGCATTCTGAGCAGCAGATCCCCTGGTGGTCTAACATGGAGTCAAAGGTCATGGCGCTCTCTTCTCTGGCCTCTCCGCTGAGCTACAGTTATATAAAGCAAGAACAATTTACAAAAGCAAGTCATTCTTTTTAAAATCGTCTCTTAAATCTATACTTATTTGCAATTCAAATTATTCAATTTCATCCTCCCAAGAATGTGACTCCATGTCTCCAAAGCAACATGAATTTTTATAACCGGTGGGAGTTTTCACTTCAGTTCAGAAGTTCAAGTTGGAATGGCAGCTTTTACCCCAGTGACCCTTTAATTAAAGCTGCCGGTGCGACGCCTTAACAACAGCAGCAGCAGAACATACCACCCACAGCTGACAGAAAGACTAAATACAGATTAACATGTTTCCACCTCGTGTGCTATTTGGGTGAAAATAGCCTACATCTCTAACAAGGTTAGCATGTTGAGGCTGTTGCGATGAAGTCATCTGTTAAAGTGTTTGCAAAACAAGGAAACTTGAAATCTTACTTTAAGGTTAGCTTTAGGGCCCAGCATCTGACTCTTTAATAAAGAATTCACCGACTCTGGGGTCTTGCTTACCGTAAACAGTGCTGTTAATGAAGCCGTTACTCACATGATAGGGGTTTTCAGGGTTATATGCTGACCCTGAAGCTGACTCCTCTTCATCCTCAGCTCTGGAGGTGGCGTGCTCAGTGCGATTCATTGGCTCCCTCGTCTCAGCAGCTGCCTCTATCTCCTCCATGTTTAACTGCCGTTTGGCTCGCAAAGTGTCTCTCTTTTTCCTCTCCCCATCTGTTACAGCATCCACAAGAGGCAAGAGTATTGGGTCAACATCCACAAGATGCCATACACGTCCTCAGAGCTCAATCCTACATAGCTGGAGCTGTCTCACATGTCTTGAATAATTCAATTAGCAGCAGTGATATCAAGTAGTGTTGCATATTTCAAGTTCATTCTTTTTTAATTTGAGACTTTGTTAGTCTTCTTTTTTTTCCTTTTTCTTTTTGCTTCTGAACTCTAAATTTAGTTTATGTTCAAGATGTTCAAGTGTTTCCCTTCTAAGCCAAGACTATAAATTTTACAAGTGTGTCAGCAGAAAAGAAAAGCAATCACAGCTAAGATTTTAATTAGCTAGGAAAAACGTACAATGCTTCACTCAGAATAGATCATGCAGAGTTTTAGAAGGGCTTTTTTGTGTGTGTAGAAGGAGGTATACAAATTAAAAGAGTTAAAAGGAAGAGGAGAACCTTTAGGATACGTGGGTTGGAGCCAGAAAATGGGAAGTTGTCCGCAAAGATCTAGAATTTTGTTGCTTAGAAATGTGGTGTCATTCAGTGGCTGTTCTGCTGCAACCCAAACGAGGAAGTCTTCATCATACCTCACAGGCATTATTTCCCCCATCTGATATGAAAAATAAAGTAAATGTCTTTGAATTGCTCAAATTAAAGCTATATCTGTATTTTTTCTCTCCAAATTTCAACATTGCGCATCAGCCAGCACACACATACCAGGTCAAACATCAGTGTCTCTTTGTTGTGGGCTCCCATGAGTGAAAGGTTTGCTTTGATTTGAGATCTTATATAGCACTTGTCTCCTCCAAAGAACCGGATTCCAGTTATTCCCTGCACCAAATCACAGAGATGCCATGTTTACACTCACAGCTTTGCTACTTTGCAAAGCACACAGACGGTCTCAACTGAGCCCAGGAAGAAAGAACAAGGACAAACTCACTCACAATTTGAAAGTCATGAATCTCCACAGCTTCCTCAGCTCCACTCCCAGTTTTAAAACTCTCCAGATTGTTGTCAAAATCAATTTCCATGGAGCCCTCCCTCACCTCCCCATCTATGTTCAAGCTGTAATGAACATTGTAAACCTGGCAGATTTCAAAGAGAGATGTTAAAATGACTGATTAGTCAAGTTATGTAAATCACACAGTTGCAAAACATAGAAGTGGAGATAGAAAACACACCTCCTGTTGATTGTGTTATCCCCCCCACCCACAGCCCCACCCTCCCACAGACATTTTTGTTGAAGGAAATCCTCTGTAGTTTTAACATACTGAGAATTTGAGTAAAGCACCACAGGAGAAGCTGCTGCAGACCTTGATGAAGAGCTCTGCCCCACATGTGAGCTCATTAGAACACAAATAAACATTACACTGTTGATTATAAAATGAAGAAGAGCTCCAGGATCAATTTATGAACTTTCTGCATGTCGAGGAAGAAAGATGTGGTCTTAAAGTTGGAGTTGCCAATTTGGAAAAGTTCAAATCCTATTTCACATTTTCAACATGCTACAGAAGATGTACTGTAGAGTAATAACAACCGTTTTTGAGGATGCTTACATTTTTGTCACTGACTTTCCACAGATATAGAGCAGCCACAGACGCACAGAACATAAATACTGCACCAGCGATGAGAACCACAGCTCCAAGTCTCAGCGCATGGCTGACTGCAGCAGAAGCTGGTGTGCTGGATTTGCTTTGACCCTATAAGTTCAGAGTAAACAAAGAAGAAGATGACTGTCTCTGAACAATAATTGAAACAAGAGTAGCATTGCTTGGATGCTTAAGATTCTATAGAGCTTGCAGCTTTAATAACATGTCACACATGTCAGGTATAATTGTGATCAAGGCTGTCTTACCACAGGCCTGCGGTGTTCAAAACAGCAAGATCCATTAGTTGTATCTTGCCCTTTTTCCATAATCTCCTCTCTTGTTGTTGATGATTCTCTCTCTGGTTGCCTCTTTTTGAGGAAGTCAGGTTATCCACCAGAGGACTATTTAACAAGTAAATGTGAGTGACGTAAAGGTAATATAAAATTGCAAAATTCTTCATCTGACTGTTACCCGTGTCTACAGGTTGCCCAAAGCAAGGTGGCCGCCCTGTGGTACCAAACTAAAAAAGACATTTGAAGCAATTCTGGGCTCCATAAGAGATTGGCTGATGTCATGTGTTGTGGATGGTAATGTACTGGTTGGTAAAAAAGGATGTTGTCTGACCTTTCTGTCAGTGACTATTTGGAGGAAAATACATAACAGCATAAGTCAGTTATACTTTCACAGAATATTTTTATATATTTCATTTAATATCCCACTTCAATAGCATAATGTCAGACATACAGTGGTTTTGAAAGGCTGCCTCTTCAGAATTTCCTTTATTTCTGCAAAATATAACCTCAAGAATAATCTGATTTTCCCAGGTTTAGAAGAATATGAAGAGAAAAAAAAAACATTGAGGCCAAAGAGATTGTTCTTGGCCATTCATTAACTGAGTAAAATAACTCAATGTTATGTATCTGTGAGTGGAAAAGGGAAGTGGACCTTTCTGTAGCTTTTGTCACCCCCTTGAGCAGCAATAATAGCAACTTAGCATATGTAATAACTGTTGATGGTTGTTGCACAGGAGCTTGGAGGAATTTTAGTCATTTCTGCACAGAACAGCTTCAACTTCGGAATATTGGTGGGCTCCTCATATGAGCCATTCCCTTCCTCCCACAAAATTTCTCTTGGATTTAGGTCAAGTCGTCGACTTGTTGTCGTTGCCATTCCCAAATATTACGCAGAGAGGCAGCTGAGTTATTTTTTTCCTTGCAGCCATGTCACGTACACCATTGTTTTCTCTTAATAGAGTCGAAGATGAAAATAACAATAGCTTTCTGTGAGCTGCTAATACAAAAGGTTGAAATTCTTCTGTCATGCAATGGGATAATTTTCCTTAATAAATAGATGACTAGGTCTAAAGAAATTTGGCCTCTTTTTTTAAGTGGGATTCTTTTATCTACTTTTGTTTTTTTTTGTGAGAATCTGAGTAAGTTGTGTATCATATCTATGCAGAAATATAAAAAAATTCTACAAGGTTCGCAAACTGCCAAGCATCACTGTAACATCTTTTTTTTTATGTGCGTGCTGCAGGTTTCCTTAAGTTCTTTGTCTATGTGTCAGCAGGAATGGAATATTGCTTTATAGCTGTAGACAACTTTGTAAGGAATCTTTCTTCTTCCTCTTCCTCTTTATATTCACACTATACACTAGAAGACAGCCAAACTTGGAAAACTGCACATATACACAAACTCATAATCATTGCTTAATCATGAACTTTCCACTGTTACACAAGGAGAAAAGTAATTTGTGGTCATGGTTTTCTTGGCCTTTATCATAACTTAAAAAGAACGAAAATAGCAAGAGAAATGCTGTTGCTTAGAAACAGATTGAATCACTTTTTTGGATAATTGGTAAGCTGCAAGGCAATCATAGAAGGTGAAGGGATTCTTTGACCTTTGAAAAATATGCAGTTGTGAGAGAATTTGATCTGTAGTGCAATATTTGCATGCAAATTGAAGCTGCACAGTAACCACACTGTGTACCATGAAAAGACAATGAGATTGGCTGGTGCTCTGCTATCAGTTTAGCTGTGATGGTTGGAGAACCACATTTTATTTACTGCAGCTTGTAAGCCTCTGAGGCAAATGGAAAGCATTCAGTTGGCTAATTGGGGTTATTCTGTATGCTTTATGGGTATTTCCTCAGGACAAAAGGTTATACTCTGACTGTAAGATAACAACAGAATCCTGATTGCTCTTTAACTGTCACTGAACAGCCATACAGCATTGCTTTTAACTCTTTATTTGTGCAACAATGTGATAAAATCTACCACAGACAGGGTAATCTTTCATATTGATTGTATTCCACATCCGAAAGGCTCTTTTTTCTCTTTTTTTAGCCTAAATGTCCATAAGTCATGCCCTTAAATAGTTACACATGCTCTTAAAAATTCATAATAAAATTTCTCTTTACAATGAATCGTTATGAAAAATATATTATTAATTATGTAGAAAATCTTGCATATTACACATGATACAATGAACAGTCTTATATGAGCCAAAAGACACATCACACACTACAAAAACATTGCAACAATCCAACATAGTCAATTAAGATGAAAGTACTGTACAGTTCAAAGACAAAATGTCCTTTAATTACAGTTTGATCTTTCATTTGAACTATTTTAAGAGTTTGTGTACTCTGGGATTGAGATTTCATCTGTTTCCTGTATCCTGGCTGGTGTTGGTGGACCAACAAGAATATAATCAAATTCTTGATGTTGTACTTTTTCATATACACTTTGCAGACCGCTGGTTTTAGGTAAATGAGCTGGGTAGTAGTTTTCCCTTCTAGCATCCCGAGGAAGTGTTGCTGTCTTGGAGAACGTTGACAGATGTGGCCCACAGGCCAGGCTCGTGTTGGGCCTTGTTGCTGAAGGGCTCCAGCATCTGTCTGAATGTCCCAACACTTTGCACTCGCTAGTACATGCCCAGAGACCTGTGGAAAACAACAGTGCTGTCAGTTGTTGCCTTGGCTGGATGTTTGATGTTGAAAGAAATCCCAGCGAGCCAAAGTTAAACAAGTCAAAATTCATCTAGCGTGCAGCCAAATCAATGATAGCTTGATAAATACTAAGTACTTGGAAACTGGTACAATATGTTGTGTATATGATTTAAAGTTTGTGCTAAATTCAAATATTTCTTTAGAGAGTAGATTAAATTAATGTCACATCATTTTTTAACTCTTCTGCATACACTCATTTAACTTATTCTTTCCTAATTTTGATGACCCTTACTGTTCATTGGTGGTGACTCTTTTTTGTGGACATCTCCACTAATGTCAGAATCACTGTCATTGAAGTCGCTGTCCCCTTTTCCACTGTCTTTTCCACTGATGTGGGGATCCCTTGCTGATATTGTTGTAAATGAATTGCCCTTCCATATTGTTATTGGTCTGAGAGTTTCTTTCCCATATCCTGGCAGAGTAGAATAACCCTGCAAACATACAAACACATCCATGCAAATTTTGAGTCAAAATGCTCGAAAATTGAAAAAAAAAGTCATTGCGCAACAGATTTGAAATAAATCAAATAATCCTCATACCTTTAGCTTCCCCTCCATTGTCCTGCTGTTTGACTCAAAGATGCCTGCTGTCTGCCTACTATCCTCGCAGTCTGCCTCTGTTGTGTTGCTGCCGGCCATTGGAGGATCCTCTGGAAATTGATGGGTATCAAACGCTTTGCCTTTGTGGTTGGCAATCAATGAATCAATGTGACCACTTTCCACTTGATCCACATTTGGTATGTCTTCTTTTTCATCAAACACCCCCTCCCTTGTCTCTTTTTTCCGCCGGCTGCAAATGGTTGTGATGAGAATGATAGCCAGTAGGAGGAGAGAGCAGCTCCCTGCCAGGACGATGATTATTGCTACAGACGTGTCCCATTCAAAGAGCTCCTCGCTGCCATTTTGAGCCAAGGAAGGCAAACTAGGTAGAGTACCTTCTATGAAACTGAAAAGTATCACAGCTGTGGAGGTTAGTGATGGAGATCCATTGTCACTGACCGACAATGTGACTTTGACATTGTCTGTGAGATCATATGTCAGCTGTCGACTCACGTGCACCTTCCCTGTGTCTTTGTTGATAGAGAAGCCCAGGTGTCCCCCTTCAGTGATTTTATAGGACAGCTGCGCGTTAATGCCTTCATCAGCATCTGTGGCCTTTATCTGGGTTACCACATAACCTGCAGGTGCATCTTTGGGTACGAAAACCTCAGCAGATCCCTTGTAAAGGGGGGGCTCTATGATAGAAGGCTGGTTGTCATTCTGATCAACTATTTTTAATCTGATGATAGCAGTGCTCTGCAGCTGTGGTGACCCCCCGTCGCTTGCTTGAATATGTATGTCTAAGTGTTTCATGACTTCGTAATTAAAACTTCTCAGTGCATATATTGAGCCAGACACCGAATTGAGGGACACAACTGTGTTAACAGGGGACCCCATGATGACACTGTCCACAAGTCTGTAAGTAATTTTCCCATTGTTGCCCAGATCCGCGTCGCTGGCCTCAACTGTGGTGATATAAGCGCCCGGGGCGTTGTTTTCCGCTACTGAAACTTCATAGACAGATTTGGCAAAGTGGGGGGCGTTGTCGTTCTCGTCGCTGAGTCTAATGGTATACTGAGTGATTTTTCTCAGTGGAGGTGACCCAAAATCCTCAGCCATGACCGTTAAGTTATACTCACTAATCCTCTCCCTGTCCAGAGCTGCTGCTGTAACTATCATGTAGCTGTCCTCGTGCGCCTGGCGGAGTTTGAAATGATCGTGGCCATATAACGTGCAGTGGACCTGGCTGTTAATGCCAGAGTCTCTGTCCAAGGTGCTGATCAGCGCCACCAGACTGTCCTTGTCTGCCGCCTCGCTGATGTATGCAATACCTGTCGTGATGGAGGTCATCGGGGTGATACTGATTTCTGGGGCATTGTCATTAACGTCTGTGACGTGAATTATAATTTTGCACACGGAGGGGGTCGGGTTGGGTCCCAGATCAGTCGCCTGCACGTCTATCTCATAGGTGCTTTTGTCCTCAAAATCCACAGGGCTCCTAAGCGTCAGACGACCCGATTTATCATCCACTTGGAAAAGTTCTCGGATCTCATGAGAAACCTGTTTTCCGAACCCGTAGACGACCTCTCCGTTTAAACCCTCATCAGTGTCAACTGCGTTTAAGTCCAGGATAACAGTGCCAACCGGTGCGTCCTCTGGCAAACTCACAGAGAAACTGTTCTGATCGAAAACAGGGCTATTGTCATTAAAATCAGTCACTTTCACAGTTATTTTGGTTGTACCTGATCTGTATGGATTCCCTCCGTCTGTGGCGACCAATTCGACATTGAATGAGGACTGAGTCTCCCTGTCTAGCTCTTTCATTAGGACCAATTCCGCATATTTAACCCCATCCGCTCTCAGGAGCACATCAATGGTGAAATGACTGTTAACAGAAATTTGATAGCTTTGTATGTAGTTTGACCCAACATCCGCGTCCACAGCAGGATCTAAGGGGATACGGGACCCAAGTGCTGCATTCTCAGAGATTTCCACAATAGATTCCTTGCTTGGAAACTCTGGAGAGTTGTCATTGATGTCCTTTATTTCCACTTCAACATGAATCAATTTGTAGCGATCTTTGGAGAAATTAACCACGTCAAAAGTAATCAGACACTGTGGAGTGTGTCTACAGATTCTTTCTCTGTCAATTCGTTCCCCGACAGTGAGTTCCCCGTCGCTTTCTCTCACCCTAATGAATGAGTCGTTGAATTGTTTCATCATCCTAAAATTGCTCTTTGAGGAATGAGACAGACTCAAGGACATGTCCTTGGCTAGATTTCCGATGACTGTACCTGGTGCGTCCTCCTCTCTGGTCTGATATCTCACAGTATTTCCTTCAGATTGAGCCCATGAGGCAAATAAGAATTGATGGAGTGAGAAAATAAAAATCCACCGGTGCCAATAAGTTATGAATGTGCCCCTTATCATCTTCGCAGCAATCGTTCCCCCGGTGAGCAGCCTTATTGTGTGCTGAGCAGTTGAGGGCAGTTCACATCTGGAGCGGACTCTCCATACAGCTCCCGCTTTTAAGAACTGAACTGTGCTAAAAGTGAAAGTTACTCCTCATGCGCAGCCAGTCAGACACGCTTGTTCCCTCGCCTTCAACACAGCTCAACATTCTGCAGCGGCGGGGTTTATACGGTTCCTCATGCTAATGAGACGAAGTGTGACCAATCCCTCCCTTTAGAATTAAAAATACATCCTTATAAAAAAAAAGCTCTGAGCCTTTTTTTGATTTCACAGAGAGAGAGAGAGAGAGAGAGAGAGAGAGAGAGAGAGAGAGAGAGAGAGAGAGAGAGAGAGAGAGAGAGAGAGAGAGGGAGAAAGAGAGAGAGAGAGAGAAGCGAAGTTGCAAAAACAGAAAAAGGGCATAAAGATAAAGCCATTGCTTGAAGATAAGTTCCTGCAGAGTTTATCGTTTTATTACAGCCATTACCGAGCGATGGTTTTATTCAGCAAAAGCTCATTTCTCTTCTTTTGATGTTTGGTTTATTGTCTTTGAGCTTGTCTGCGCGCATAGGTGTGCGTACGGGTGCGCACACATCTACAAATGTGAGCTGAACAAGGTTTCCTTGTGGGCTTAATAACTTGAAAATAACATTTATATTGACACAAATTGGCACACAAATACCTTTTGATGACTTAGGGAGTAGTGGTGCCATGCAGCTGAAATATTGTGTGTAATTTGGTTTAAAGAGAAAAAAAGAAAAACGATGGTTATAAACCAAATGGCTATGGTCTCAACTGCAAATACATTTTGGAATAACCTACTTTGAAAGAAATCTCAATTTCAAGATAAATTAGTTCTTTTCTTAAGAAGTTTTTCCATTTAAACATCAATTCAAACAATGATTCCTGCTTGTCCTCGGGCTAATTTGATCATTTGCATACATACACTTAATGGGGACTTTTTTGGGGGGTTATTTAAGCTGTTTTCCAAACAGATTTGTATTTACATAATGGATATGGACTTCAAATGCAGACTCATCTTTATTTTGATAAATTTGTTCAACTCTTGAATGTGTAGAGCCATGTTTTTACTTTATAAGATATTTCTTTTAATTATTTTTTCATCAGTTAAGAAGGAAAAATGTTTCATATGTATCATACAACAGCTTGTTTCTGTTTTGATAAACAACTAAAATTGTGTTAATGTCCAAATATGTGCAAATATTTATCTGTGGTGGCTTTTAATGGTGTTATCAAATAGCATGATATTCTATGAATAATGGATGAGGCATTTATTTGTGACACACTTGCATGGATCACGTTGAGAAAAATGCAACCATACAACCATTAACGCAAACACTCATCAATAAACTAATATTTTTGGGTTTTTGTCTGTATCACAACTTGTGCAACAGCTTAAGTAACTTTAAATACAATTTGGGTACTAAGGTGCTTCCAATTCTCTTGCAGAAATTTCAGAAAGAGTTTTTCCACATCTGACATGACGACTCTGAATCGATTAAGAAAGTGCCCCTAAATTTGACAACGAAGAACTTGACTTACCAAAGCCCTCATCACCATTCCACCTTATGGGTTGAGATGAATATATAATGTCAACTGATAGACAGGCTTTACATCCACTCAACATCAGCATCTGACCTCACTGATAATTGTGTGGCTGAAAGGAAGCAAATCCTGCTTTATCCACAGTCTTGTGAAAAGCCTTCCCAGAAGGGAAGAGGGAGATAAAAGCAGTATATGAAATACACAAGGTTTTCGTTCAAGAGCCATTTATTGCTGTAATGTTCACATTATTTGTTTTTGACCTTGTAGTATATTCAGTAAAAAATTCAAGCACTAAAAGTTAGCACATTACAACAACACACAATCTGTTGTTTCAAAGTTCAGCCACAGAGTTAAGTTTACTTCTCTCAGTCTTCAAAACTGTATCAACCACTTTACTATGTGGAATTTTTGTGCAGGACTCAAAGATTACCCAGGGCTGTTAACTCACTAAAGTGTTAGCACATATCTCTGTCAACCCCATCTGAAACGTGGTAGCAAGAATTGACTGTGCAAACAATATGTTGGCAGTGATCTAGAAAACAAATCTGTAGATTTTCTCTAAGGATCTGTTTCCATCAAGTATGTGTGCATGTATGTTTGTTCTTTAAAGACGTTCTGTCAAATCCCCTATGCGCTTTTTTTTGCATTGTGATTATGTTTTCACACGTCTTTGTTCAACGGCTCTAGACAGCAGAGAATTTCTGAGAAACAAGGAGCATAACTGTTCTTTCACTCAGCATCTGGTTAGAAAAGTGTTAACTAATCATTTCTGAATATTTACATCTAACTTCCCACTTCTCTGTTACTCTGCTCATGTAATGATTCATTAGTTAGCCACACAATCCACCACATGCCACAGTTGGAGCACTTAAAAAGAACAATAATCTGATACAGTAATGCCAGCAACAGCAATACAGATCCAACAATTTGTGAAAATCCCACAGAGACACATTCAAGTGGTGAATGCTGCAGCAAACAACAACAATAGGTGGGCAATTTTGTTGTTTAAGCCTTCTAACATGGGGAGAGCAACTGTGACACATTGTATTTAATTATTAAATAAGACCTTGTCATATTGGGGAGAAAAGTGTGTTTACATAATGTTTTAGTCTTATCTAAACTAAAATGTCTCCTAAAAAACAGTGGTTCATTTGGTTTCTATCCACTTATCAGATTAACAATCCATCCATCCATCCATCCATCCATCCATCCATCCATCCATCCATCCATCCATCCATCCATCCATCCATCCAT
>JBBBVU010000013.1:14092859-14109358 GCA_037177055.1 Atherinosoma microstoma
TCTCGCCTGATACTTGCTGGGATAGGCTCCAGCCCACCCACGACCCTGCGTGGATTAAGCGGTACAGAAAATGGATGTTTTCCTTTTTGGTGCAAAATCCTCATGTTTAGCTGTGTTACTCATCCAATAGAAGCACCTCTCAAATTATACTTTGTTGTATAAAGGTGACGAATCAGGCTTTCCAACTATGTATAATACAACCTCACTTGGTATTGTTGAATGTGATAAATAATCAACCAAACACAAATCTTCTTCCCATTATAGTATGTTTTTATATCAGGGAAGGTCTAAACCTTTTGCAAACATCTGGCATTTTGCATGAATCTATTAAGTGTTCAAAGAGATATTCAGTGTATTTGAACTGATATGCTAAAAGGAAAACAGTGTTAGTTACTTGATAATGACATGGTCTTGCTAATGCAAATATATAATGAGTGACAAGACTATATTTCAAAAGTACATTATAATACAATTCAATGTTGCAAATGAAGGAGGGGAAATTATTAAGATTTGTTTACTGAATTAGTTAATAATAAGTTCTTCCTCCTCTCAGCTCAGTGCAGAGCTCCATGTTACGCAGGCTTATTTTCACTTTAATGATCATAGATTGAGTGTGGGCGATTCTCTTTGCATTGCTTTAAACCAGGTCAAACGGCTGTTGGGATAGATGGATTACAATACCACAATGCAGCATCAGTTTGAACTGGGACATGGAGGAGTTAATGTGAATTTAAGATAAGTAAGTGGTTGTTTATGGTTGAGAAAGGTTATTTAGCAGATGGTTGTTTTCACTGTGGTGTGCATGCTCCTTAGTTTATTGTGGCCTCATCTACATATTACATTTAATTGCGCTGCTTTGGGAAAACATAAAATACTGTTTGTAGAGGGATGGATTTTGAGTCTGTTATAAACTGCCAAAGGTTCAAGCTAGATATCTTAGTTTCTTTCCAGACAGAACACGATTTCCTATTCTAATACATTAGCTCAAGGTCACTTGTACAGGAGAAAGACATCAGTGAAAGGCTGTGAAGTCAAGCCACATTTTACATTAATGTTTGATTTTACATCTTTGTGCAGATGGCAATTTATGACTATTTTTATTCCCAGTAAAAGCAATCAACTGTCAGAATCATCAGTCATAACAAATGTCCACATTTTGTGATTAATGTTATATAATTATGCTGGGCAGAGCTACTTCCATTAAAGTTACTGGCAAATTATTCACAGCCTCAAACACATTCACCAAGAGAGTGAAGGAAGAGAGAGGCAAACCGAAAATGTATGAGGAAAAAAAAAATCGTGGCTGGGAAAGATATTTCAAATTAAGTGTTGGCCCACAGACACAATTCCATATTTAATGGGATTGTAAATGCATTCAGTTTCAAGGGATGCCTTTGCATTTTAAGTTCTCTAATCACTCCGGTCTATAATGTTGCCTGAAGAAATGTCATGATAGTCTGCATTTGTGCAAGGCATTTAGCTTTGCATTCTTTTACAAAGATTAGAAATCAGGGGCAAATTACACTGCGGTGGAGCTCGGCTAAGCTGAATATTGCTCTGGTGAGAGATCACTTGCCTTAAACAATTCAGTTTCTTTGAAAAGTCAGACTTTTTTTTTCTCTTTCTGCATATGTCTAAATTACACTCTCCTACTAAATTTCAGTAAGGAAGTGTCACTGTAACTCACTTCCACTTCACTTCCTCTGTAGCCAGTTAGTTTGTCAAAAATGACGGTAAATCTTGTCAACATCTAGCCGTGCTCTGTCCAAACTAAAATCCATCTAAAATCTGGTTAATAATACTTCATTTTTGTTTATTTCACACAAAGGTGTGAAAATTACACACTGCTGGGGAATAGTTTGGCACGAAACCTTTTGTGAAACTATAATTAGTTGTTTTTCCACTTAAACTAAAAGATGGAACATGTTAATTATTGAGCTTTGGTTGTAATTTCACTGTTTGGACAGAACTTACCAGCTGCTTTAATGTATTTCATCTGCTGGAAGTACAGCAATTTCTGTGGTTGGTCATTTGCTCATAACCTTATATATGGACCCCTAACTGGGTTGTGTAAAGTACTGCTCTCTTCAAGCAGCAGGAGGAAAATGCAACTCATATGATCATTTCTGCATCAGGGCATACATTTTTCCCCAATTTTTAACTACACAAAAAGAAGGAAGGGAGGAAAGTTTATTTATGTAGTACCTTTCACAGATAAAAACCCCAATGTGCTTTACAATCCAATCAGACAAAAAAAAACAAAAAAAACCACATGAATACACACCGTCATAAAAACCCTTGCTTAATCAAAAGCCTGCTTACATAAAAAAGTATTCAACTCCTTTTTTTTTTTTTAAATGTATAGAGTTTAATCATCTTAAAGAGTAAGGCACCGCATTCCAGAGTTTGGGAACCTCTGCCTCAAAGGATTGGTCCCCCTGGTCCAAAAAAATTTTTTTCAGATCAGAGGTTACTGGTGGTACCTGTCACAATCTCTGTCTTTCGTCCCCCTCCTGTCACTCAGATGCAGTATTTTTCCACTCCACCTGCCAGCCACTCCCACCTCATCAGCCCAACTCTGCTCACCTGCCTACACAGCTGCAGCTCATCCTAATCAGTCCTGCATACAACCTCTCCAGCTCTCTCACTCCTTGCCAGATTGTTCTTCTGCAGTATGCAAGACTTTCCAGTGGTCCTCTGCCTGATTACCAAGCGTCTATGCTACCTGTTCCCGACCTGCTCTCCTAGCCTGGTAAACTGACCTGATTTCCATCCTTGACCTTGTGCCCTGCCTCAATGTCTCTGGTGTCTGACTGCTCTGCTGGTGACGACTTACCTGGCCTTTGATATTCTTCTGCCTGTTCCCATTGGTGCCTCTGCCTATGTGGACTATCTGGCTTTGACCCTCCCGCCTGCCTCCTACCTCTGCTCTCCTCGCTGGTACCTTTTTTTTATTTGCTGCAGTGAAAATAAAGGTCATTACCAACATTTCCTGCCTTCTAGTGTACTGCATTTGGGTTCAAACCACACCCGTTTCAGGTACCAGTAACCTCTAATCTGAAAAATGTTTTTTTTTGCTCTGAAAACTGAAGAGCATGGGCTGGTAAGTAGAGATGAATGAGGTCATATATGTAGGGAGGTTCCTGACCATGTATAGTTCTAAAAGCAAGGACCAGAATTTTTAAATCAATTCTAAAATGGATGGGTAACCAATGGAGAGTTGCTGATACTGGGGGGTGCCCTTTTTGAGTGCAGCCATGCTCCTTTTTTTTTATTTTTTTATTTTTTTTTTTTATTTGAACAAGTAAAAAAAGCTGTTGCAGTAATCTAAATAAGCATGGATCCCCTTTTCAAGTTAAGTCTTTGACACCGATATTCTCAGTTTTGCAATATTTCTCCGATGACTGAATCAATTTCCGACTAGATGTCTAGGATTGATGTTCCAGAGACACTTCTGTCAAAAATGACCCCTAAGTTCCTAAGAGATCCTATCCCCAATCTTACATGGTAATAAGAGAGAATGTTACACATAGCATATGAAATGGCAGCATCAAGCGGGTGATGTGGACCTATATTACACAACAGTTTTGTTCTGCGTTACATTCAGTTAATGCACTTTAAAACGTGGTACTTCCTTGTTGGGTTTAACCCTAGAACACTAAAGGTGGGTATATTTCACCCATGCTACATTGGTTTTGAATGGGTAGAGTACACAACGTTAGTGTTCTAGGGTTAAACAATGACATCCTTTGGTTTTAGATGTCAGAACCATTTGGCTATTGGAAAAGCTTATGGTTAGGGCTGAAATGCATGTATTTTTATTATGACTGTCCTTCATGGATGCCATCTTTGTTTCTTTAAAATTCATATGCAATGGCTCTCACATCAAGATGTTCCATGTTGAGTGTATATAGACCATTTTGTCCTGCATGAACAAATGCCCCATGTGGCTAATTTGGGAAGAGGATATCAGACAAGTTACCAGTCTTTCAAACTAATTCACAGCAAGAAAGCCAATATATTTTACCCACTCATACATTGTCAATGTACTTAGCTACTTCTGGTAACACACATTTGAGGAAAGCCACACTATTGACCTCTTTCTTTCTAGTTTTTTTTTTTTTTTTTTTTTTTTACCTCTGAGAACATGGTAATGAGGTCACAGTCCCTTTCTATGTATCTGGATCCTTTGTCTTCCAGTTGTCTCTACATATGTTGACCTTGTTGGGCATAATTGCCCCATTGTATTGCTAGAAGTGACACACTTCACAAGGGTTTTAACCTTGACATGAAAGGGGTGTTTAATCATACAATGCAGTAAGGCTATTTGAGTCAACATGTGTTTTCAACAAGTCTTTGAAATCACTCCGGGGATGGATCAGGACATTGAGAATATGTGGTATGTAATGAGATTTTAAAAAGAGAAAAAAGACAAGGCTGCGTTTTGTAAACCACAAATGAAAGGCACTATGGGTTGTCGTAGGCTATTATAGGCTGTTGAAATGCATTCTTCAAAACATGCTTTTAAATACAGGCTGTGAAATCTCAGATGGCCGCTGCTCCCACAGGCAACATCAGATCTTTTTGTTCTGAAGATGCTCTCTGCTGATTAATTCAACCATCAAACTAAAGCTCTGGTGTTTTCATATGCGAGAAGAAAGCCTGCATCGTCACACGGGGTTTCAAACCCCACTGGAAGTCTTAAACTCAGAAAGAAGCTGATATGTTTTATTGATTCTTGTAGACAATAAGGCGGGTGAATATTTCATTTCTCTCTTTATGTTTGGACAGAGAGCTGTATCCCAGTGTTCAAGGTGTCTCTCCAGACATGTCCCATAGCAGACATAAACAAAGTTATTAGATGAGCAAGACATGATTCAAGAGGAAAGTCAGTGCTGGGAGCTTCGCAGGAGCCCTTTGACGGAATATTCTGGCAATTTAGACTGTCATGCTTCATTGTTCCAAAAGGAGGATGGGGCGTTGTTTGACTTTTCTCGCTGGTAGTGTGTCTCCTCTGCCAATACTGTGGATGTAAATGAGGATTTATGTTTTGGAATGAGGTGGTTAACTATGGGTTTTGCATAATGAAAACAGATCAACTTAAATGTGTACAGAAAGTGCAAAGCATTGTAGAAATGTAGGTCATCTTTCCTAGGGAGTGAGATTTTCTCTCTTTGTGTGTCTATTTCACGGCGAAGTGGTGTTATTGCATGTGTGTGCTCAAATGTAAGAGTGCGTTTGGGTGTGAGGGGAAGGGGGGGTCATATCTGTTATGCTGCGAGACCATCATGTCTCACACAATGCAGATGGAGGAACGAGCTTCAACATTTAGTGTTTCTTGCCACTAGCATTAATATGGCTGTATTCCCTCATGCGGTTTTGCTGTGAGCAACATGGTTGTTTGAGGCGTGCGCTTCACAGAGCTGGATGAGGTATAATTATGTAAATTGCATTCAAAGGAATCAGCAATAGCTCATGTGGAATGGATGTGTCAACAAGGTGTCCACATTCACTGTGAGAATTTGCTAATTAAACTCGACACCCTTTCTCCCTCAACACATGGGCACAGTGAGACGCGATGGGATTAAAAAAACACTGTGGTGTATGTTTTATCTCTGGCTGACAAATAATCTTCTTGGAAAAATGGGCTTTCATTTTGCTACGTGAGGTGTGAAAAAATTTGCCCCCGAGTTTACCACATGACCATTAAACTTTACGCATGTTGTTGACATGTGTGTAATGAAAGTGCCTAAACTTCAAACAGCCTGTCTGTGTAGCAGCTTCTCTGATGCTCCACTACACAAAAATGGATGATTTATTACACTGGTTATTTGTCTCTCCTGCTAAATGCTAGAATTCTATTTGACAGCGAGCATAGATAAACTGCTCTCCTTGAATGTCTGAAAAGCATTGTACCTGAAAAGAAAAGATTAATTCAGTCCATCATAAGACACAAGCACAGTTTCTCAATTTTCTTCTTTGTTTTGTTCACATTTTCCCCAGCTTTCTTTACAGTAAAAGTTATTGGCATCAAGAATAAAACTATGGTCCATACAAAACACAGCAGCAACAAAGAAAGGAAGAAGGAAAATTAAAAATAACACTTTAGAAAACACATTAACCAGTCAGTCAACACAATTAGAGCACCAAAAACACATTTCAGACACAACCTTCTAGAAAATGCAAAAAAGAGAGAAAACACAAGAAAATCAAAACTCAACACCTCAGAAAACACAGCAGCTTATAACAACCAAACCAATAACAAAGCATTTTAGAAATTACAATATTCAGTGAGTAAACAAAACAGAAAACACTAACTTTTCAAAAAAGACAGCATTTAAGAGAACACACCAATAAAAAACAAACAAAAAAATTGTGTTACAGTAAACAAAAGAACATTGAATAAAATATTTCCAACCCTTTGTTGGGATGTGCTAATCTCCCAATAAACCCTCAAAAATTGTACCATTACTTTTTTACAACCTGATCTCACAGAAATATGTGAAATAAGCACAATGTTATTTCGACACCCTCCACTTATTTACGTGTTGGTGGCACGTAAATGATCAAAATTATGTGCTGGGCCCACGAAAATGAGGGCAATGTAAAGTCAATGGGGAACCTGTTCGAGACATCTACGCGACTTTACTGGTTCCACAAAAGGCTTATTTTACGTTTCCGAATGCAGGAAAATGTTTTTGATATCTTTGTTTAATTTCACTAAATTAACTGGGGTCAGGCCGTTCACACAAATGGTTCATGTGGCTTCCAGCAAAATAATGCGCAGATATTCGCACATATCCTATAAAATCCTGAGCATATCAGGGCTGTTGAATTAGTTGTGGGGCTCTGTCGTGTTGTTCGCGGGACTTATGTTTCTGAAACAACAAAAAAAGGATGGATATGCTTGAAAATAGCCCCTAACCCCTAAATAGCCTATATTTATCGTAATTTCACATTTCTTTCTCTTTTGTTTTTTTACACAGCCAAATCAGATGATTTTAGATCATGGACACGGAATCTGTTTCGATTACATTATTCAAAGGATCATTTTATTCTCCTGTTATCAATTCTCCTCGATAAGAAGAAAGCGGAACATATAAAAGCCAGATGCACAAACATCTCTACAGTGGAAAAACCGTAAGGACTGCAGCCTGCGCCCACTTCCTGTAGCTTAATAAAAGATTAAAGGCTTTATCTTAAATAAATCTATCATATTTACGTTTTATCAACATGTATCATCTAGCAGTAGTGTAATCACTAGTTCAGCTTAATAAGGTAGGCCTGATCTAGGCTATGTAACCGATGTACTGTTTTAGCTCGTTTGTTAAAGAACTACAATCATGGCACTGATATAAGTAAGGTTATTACATAACAGCTCAGGTCAAGAGCTCTCTATAACAGTTGATCACATGACTTTATCCCAGTTTGTTGTTTAATGATAAACCTTCAAATATCCACAGAGGTTAAAGTGCAAAAGTCAGTTTTTCAAAGAGACAGAAAGACAGGCAGGCAGACAGACTGACCGACCTCATCTGGGGGAGGAGGTCAGAGCCGGCAGCCTGCTGCTGAACATGCGCCTCTGGCTGACCAGAGTCCGGTGGGTGTTGTGTGTTCTCCAGGGTGGTCTTACAGGGTCAGTTTTTCTGCCACTGACACAACTCTGTGCCCTGCCCTCCTTGTATGTCCAATCGTTCAGCATCCTGCAACAAATCACAGCAGAAAATAGACCAGTAGACACAACAGACTGGTAAAACATCACTAACAGTTTCTTGGAGATGTTTAAGGACCCCCGCCTCCTCAGGAACTGCAGACGACTCTGTCCTTTTCAGAGGATGCTGTCTGTGTTGTCAGACCAGTCCAGTTTGTCATCCAGCTGCAGTCCCTGGTAGTTACTGGTTCTGATCACCTCCATGTCTGAACCTTCACTGGAAGTAGGCTATATATGTTCCCTCTTCCTCCTGATGTCCACCACCATCTTCTTAGTCTTGGAGTTGTTCAGCTGCAGACCTGCACCATTTCACAAAGTTCTCCAGCAGGCCCCTGCACTCCCTCTCCTGTCCATCTGCAGCTCATCCAATGATCACAGAGTCATAATTTGATGTTATTCTTCAGATGAAGATCTTTCAATGATTTATCTGGTTTAGTGAAAGCCAGAGTTTTCATATTTCTCATTTCGTTGAGACCCCTCCAGAAACAACATATCAGAGAGTGCTTGACCAATTATAAAAAAAAATGAAGCTTTTTGGTTTTGTCCCCCTTCAGTTTTATGGAAAGTATTTTCCCAAATTAAGTAAACTTTAGAGTTATGATATTATTCACAATCCAGGTCATTTGTATAACCTTTAAAGACCAAAAATGCTGGATGTAAGGTCAGCACACAGTCTATGGGTCAGAGTCAGGGTCATCACAGATCACAGATGATCAAATATATACACAGAGGCTATACGATTTCAGTACTGAGAAATAACATAAAAAATATTATAAACTTTTATTGAAGTAAAATTGGAATGTAAAACTATTTACAGAAGGCAATGGAGCGTTTAGTTTTTTAATTGGATGCAAACATTTTCAGTATTTGCTTGTGCATAAGTAGTTGATAAATACACTGCTGAGGTTTTATTCTTATGCATCAAGTCCATTTTGATTAAATAAATAAGTAAATAATAAACCATGAATAAGTAAAGTGAGTTTAATATACGATGCAGTGTAAAAAGATTTGTGTAACAAGCTTTTTTAAATCCCTGTAAATAAGTGTAAACCTGCTGCAAATGCCTGAAATATACAGAAAATAGACAAAGTCGAGGCCAATGAGCTCCCGCTGGATGACTGCCGTTTGAAATGGAACCTTGCGTTTCTACGGCAGAGAGGCTCCTGAGGAGAATTGGAACGTGGCATACGCGCAGCACTCGTTGCAGCTTTCATGGCAAAGATCTCGCGAGACCTGAGAGATACTTTGTAAATGATAAAAAAAGACTGTAGCTTTTGTATTCAATAATCTAATATGTCTCAGGTCCATTGGGAAAGAGAAGCAGCATTCTCATGGTTGTTTTGCTCATAGTCACAGTTTAAATGTCTCCATTTTATGTCGGTTTCCTGAAAATGCGCTGTAATGCTGAGGATTGGAGCTCTGCATGCGGACTGGATTCCAGTCAGATTGGATCGGGAGTCTTCCTGCGTCTGTGCCGGTGATTTACGCGGTAAATTAATGAAAGGAGGATAACGTTAAATTTTCAGTCACGTAAATCAAACCGTCCAGGTTTTATAGGAAATGATCTGATGACATAAACAACACTCCTACATACAAATGAATGTTATGTGAGATCAAATCTTTAATATTGCACCATAGTTAATACAATAAAATTATGATAAATATATTCAAAATATTTCCCAGCATATACTTTTTTATTGTTTCAGAACCAGAAAAGTCCTGCAGACGACAACAGAGCCCCTTTCAGTACTGATGTGCTCAGGATTTTATAGGATATGTGCGAATATCCACGTGTATTATTTTGCGCAAGAAGTCACATTAACCATTTGTGAGAACAACCTGACCACAGTTTATTTAGTGAAATTAAATAAACATTTGGAAAACATTTTTTTCTGCATTCAAAAACATAAAATGAAGTCTTTTGTGGAACCAGGAAAGTCATGTGGACATCACATAAAAGTTCCCCTTTGACTTTGCATTGCCCTAATTTTCAAAGTCCCAGCACGTAATTTGATCATTTACGTGCTACCATCACGTAAATAAGAGGAGGGTGTCGAAATTACGTTGTGCTTATTTCACGTATTTTTGTGAGATCAGGCTGCTATTTTCTTTCCACTTTTATTTACCTAGTATTTGGAGATGCAGATTACATGATGACGCATACGTTGTACATCTAGTCTGTTCTCACTGCCTAGTTAAGTTAAATGACCCCTGCTGCTGCATGATGTCATTCCCCAAGTCTTCCTACATGTCTGTGTGCACACATTACACACTGTTGATTTAGTTGCTAATGAGGAGGTGGTGGGATGTAGACAATGTTATTGTGTTATGTGAAATGAAGTGTAATCTGTAGTATTACGGTTTTTGTTTTGTTATTTTTATCTCATTATTGCTGTTTCTTTAAATGTTGAGTTTACTATTGTTGCCGTGTTTTTATTTTATTTCATTATATCATCAGTTTTATTGTCGTGCTTAATGAAATATTCTGCTGTGTCATTTTTTCCCCTTTATGTTCAATGAAATTTAGTCCTATTTAGCATTTTTTGTTGCTTTATTTTCCCATATTACCATATTTTGCACCTCAGGGACAGTGGGGAAGAGCCAAGGCACGATCTTTCCAGCTTCTTCAGTTGCAGTCAAGTCACACATGACACGTGTGAAGCACAGAGACAATTAATGAAGGGGAGACAAGTGTTTTGAAAGGCAGTGAATGACATTTGAGTGTTGGCAAGGAGAGAAAAAAAAGAGTTTTGAAGTTTTTCTTATACTCCCTCCTCCTTATGCGTTTGCCCAAGATGAATTGGCTTTTCAGATTTAAGAAAGTGCATGGCTGAAATACAAAAAGAGGCTCATCTATCAGCCCCTGAATAGTGAGAGAAAATCCTGTGGCTGTGTGGAAGGAGGGGGAGCTGGGGAGGGGGTGCGTTGCTGGTCTCTGATTAGACCCTGGGCCAGTTCTACTCAGGGGCTTGCAGCACAAACATCAATCCTCTCTTCTTCCACTTCAAATCCTTTGAACCATTTGAGACAATTTCTCCACTGTAAGCCCCCTTTTAAAGATTTTCTTTATCAAAAGTGCCAGAATATGTGTCAGTGAGCACTTATTGCAGCTTGGTTGTTTATCATGAAAATTCTAACTTGTCAGAGGCAAACTCTGGGGATCAGTAATGGAGTAAAAAAAAAAAAAGCGAGAAAAAACAAAAAAAAAACATTCCTACTGCACTTCCATCACTCTGATGCAAACTGTCCAGGGTCCACTGAATGAAAAGAAGCTGCAGATGAGGCTGTAGGAGGAAGACGAGTGGCAGTGTGTCATTCAAAACACAGAATGGTAGAAATACTGATAAATTTTAACTAGCCTGCTATCCTCTTAACACACACTTGCAAAAAGAGCATAACCAATTACACACAAGGCTGCATTATAGAAGGCTTTTATAATGTTTCCAGGGCGTCAAGATCTTAATTTTTGATGCTGCTTCATGTGGATCCAGAGTATAAATTGGCCTCCTCGGTTTGCTGAAGTGATAAGAGGTAAACAGCAAAAACCAATAACTGTCAGCTGAACATTAAATCAAACTGACATGTCTCTTAAAAGGTACAGCCATGAAAAATTAACTGGGGGATTTTTGAGAAGCCTTAAAATGGGGAGTTTTTCCATCCATCTCAGCTAGCGTGAGCTATATTTTTCACACTGACTGGGTTTAGTCTGAGTCTGGAATACAAACAATTTACCTGGCGAGCACTTACAATAACTTAGTATATCAACAGCAACAAAGTGAATGAAATTAGTAATAATAAAAAACTCTTATTTTCAGGTAAGATGATTAAAGTGAGTTTTTTTTTGTTGTAAGCTTCATGAAAGTTTCATTTTTACCTTGAGTCTTGTTATCGTGTTCCAGCAAAGCAAGTCAAAACAGGTTAGCTTGACATGGATATACCAACTCAGGTCGAAATGGTCACTTTGACTTCCTGTTATACAAGATCTGAACATCCTGTCTCAGCTGATTCTGTGACCCGTGAAAGGAGACTTTAAAGATTTTATGGGCTTAGTCAATCTCCGCTATGTCCCAAGTTCAGGAAAACTGAGTGTGAATCAAGTAAAAACCCCAGTAGAGCAAGAGTGACATTAAATCCTTAATAGTTATTGGTGAGATATTAAGGGATTACAGCACCATGGGATCCCGCCACTGAATGGAAAACTCTCTGTCGAATATCCTCTCTCAGATTACCACGTTACATGCTGATGTGTCTAACAACTCCTCTGTGTATACCATAAATCTCATCAAAATGTGCATGTATGGCAGTTTGGGGAATGCAGACTAAAATTAGAGAGGGGAGTACTTCATTGCCCTGACACATGTAGGTCTTGAGTCACTTGGCTTTGCCTGGTTTCCACAGAGCAATCACACAAGGATTGAGCAAAGGTATGGCAAATTTAAACATGTCAGCCAATTTCAAATGTGTGAAGCAACAGAGTGCTTCAGCAGTGCTGGCGGCTCATGGCCATGGGCCTTGGGCTGTCTGAATCTGAAATTCACAGTTCACAGCACACCCAGAGATGGAGCCGTAGAATCCTTGATGCCCTGCACAATGAGGCCATTTCATAGTAGATCACGGTAGTCTCTTGCTGGTGTTGATGGGAGAGGAAAAGCATTTTGACAGGCCAATGAAGAATTTATTTGAAATGTCTTGTGGTGTTGAGAAGATTTGCGTGCTCTTCAAAAAGCTATGTGCCAAAACATCAGAGCGCACAGTATAGATGTAAGTTTATGCAAATATTGATCCAGCCTGGTTTGAGTATTTTATCAATATTCACACCAACTAGAAAGATGATCAGCCCTTTATCCACATGATCATGTTTTGTGTAGTTTTTTGGTTTATTTTTTTATTTTATATGTCTAAGCTGTCAGTTTGCTTCAGCACATCATTGCTGACAGTGTGTCGGCATAGCCTTAGCAAACTACACAGATTCGATGGCAGCTGCTGTGCACAGCAGTTTGTATGGAAACATACGACCAAGAGAGAAAGACAGTGAACATGAGGGAGAATCAGAGAAAAAGATTAAGCCTGACAAGAGAGTTCTCTGGTTGATTTTGTGGTGACAGGCTGTGACAGTGCTTGGAGAATACCGGTAGGAAACAACAGTGGAGAAATTTGCTTAGAGCTCATGTGCTTCTTGCAAAATATAAACTGAGCGTGCTCAGCCGGGTCCATTTTCCTTACTTTTTTTTTTAAGGCTGATTATGTCTTTTGTCTTTGTCAATCTTTGTAATCTACAAAAGGAAAAAAAAAAGAGAGGCGTCAGCTGTGTCTTGAACACTCAGCCCAGAGGCCAGCCATTCAAGACAAGAGTCTTTATTCTGATAAACATAACAAAATGTGTCACCACTGTTTTGGTCTGGATTGCAAAATATATGAGTTTAATAACAACAATAAAGGTTGCAATGTCTTGATATAGCAGGTTTTTTTATTTATTTAAGTAACCTGTATTTAATTCTCATTCTGTCAACTTAATTTCTTTGTTTCTTTTACAGAAGAGACTTAGTTTTTTGTTGTGTTAAGTTTAGAGGCTGTAGGCTAGATACCTTTGATTTCAAGAAATGTCAAAATGGCAACAAGAGAAAAGTAGATGTTTTTAGTCTTTCTACAAATGTGCACTGGTGGTGCCTGGATTGAGATGCATGGCATTGTAACAATTTTCAAAAATGTCAGGTACCATCACAAATGACTTGCTTCAAGCTGCATGTTCAGGTTTTCCAACATTGCCAGCATAACAAACGATATTTATAAGCTGTACAGGCTTTTAAGAGGACTGCACAGGTATTTTAATTGCTACCTTCAAGGAGCCTACAGAGAATTCTTCATTATCACCAGACTTAATGTTAAACCTTTTTGGTCTAAGGATCTTTCACTGATGCCGGTGCCTCTACACCAACACATACAATGGATATGAATAAAAAATACCCTTTGTATTGCTTACAGCATGTCCCTCTGGGTAGCACAGAAACCTTCTCAAACACCAAGATCCATGAGGTCAGGTGGATGAACTGTGCCAGACAGAAAAGGCAAGGGGAAGATGATCTCTTCTATGCTTGCAAATGGTTTTTGTAAAGCACATTCTGCATAGAGGGACATTTTTTTGGATCAGGTTACATAATTATTTAACTTTTACAAGAGATAATTAAGATTTTACACATTGAGGGCTCAAGTAATTGCTGATGGAGTCTCATGTTAGCCTTTGTAGTGCTTATAATGAAGAATAGTTTCAGAGAGCTTAAAGCAACACTGCAGCATGTTTAACAATAAGCAGCACAGTTTAGTAGCCTTTTCATGGCTAATGTTCAGAAACATTCTGGAAACTCATGCATGGGTTACTTTAGGTTTTTGCTTCTTGTGTAGTGATTTGTATAGATCGGAGGCTGTGCCTTGGAGACATACAGACCAGCGATTGCTGGGCTGGGGTGAATATCTGTGAAACAGACAGTATGTACAAGCCTGAGGGCATGTGAAATAATTTACTTTTGTGCTGTACTCCTGTCTAACTGTCAGTGTCTTTTATTTCCAGTCAAATGCAGATCATTATCAGCTAGGTTGTTTTTTCATCACTGTTACTTAATATTTTAAAACTGGTTCATGTGTTGGGTTCCTGGTGGCAGACTGTGGGTGCACCAGGGACAGTTTGCATTTATGTTTGACATTTAGAGAAAAACTGTGTGGTTGTATATTTGGGTCATGTTGGTTGAAGGGTTTGATTTGTATTGGCACACTTCCTGTCAGTTTTCAGTCACCTTTTTTTATGATTTCCTTTCACAGAACAACTTGGAGATTTTCCTTTAATCTGATCAGTATTCCATGTAATCTATTGATTGCTGCATTAAAGGCCCATTATATAACTTTTCAACCTTAAACTGCTTTCCGGACTTGTTTGATGACACAGTGACATCTCTTATGTGCATTTCTACAACCCTCGCGTCCCGCGGCTGAGAAACCGTGAAAACGCTGACTGCTGAGTTTCGCTTTGGCATGCGTTACATGCTAGCAAGCGAATGTAAACAAACCGGCCAGTTTGAATGCACACTGGCCGATTCAGCAAAGAAACGCTATAATACATTATCAGAGGAAGAGAGGAAACTAAGGAAAGCCAAAGAAGAGCAAGAGATAAGACAAGAGTCAAGGAAAGACTGTTTTTTACTGTCTGGAGAGAGCTCACGGTACAGGTAGGATGCAAGATGGATAATGAATTAGCTGTCGAGAAAATAGTAAAAGTTGAATAGTGTCTCTTTAATTATTAGATAAATTTATTAGATTCTGGCTTATCAGGTTCAGACTGCAGAATAGCTTCTAGCTATGCAAGGCATGATTTAACCATTGCTTTTCTATCTTTAAGGGAAACATTCAACCTGATCTCACAAAAAAACATGAAATAAACGCAAAGTTATTTCGACCTACCTCCCCTTATTTACCTGATGGTGGCATGTAAATTATCAAAATTACAAAAATGAGGGCAATGTAAAGTCTATGGGGAACTTTTACGTGATGTCCACTCGACTTTTCTGGTTCCACAAAATGCTTCATTTTACATTTTCGCAAGCAGAAAAAAATGTTTTCCATATGTTTATTTAATTTCACAAAATAAAATGTGGTCAGGCTCTTCTCACAAATGGTTAATGTGACTTCTTGCACAATATGATGCACGGATATTTGCACATATCCTATAAAATCATGAGCACATCAGTACTGAAATATCAATCGTGGGGCTCTGTCGTCGTCTGCAGGACTTTTCTGGTTCTGAAACAATAAGAAATGGAAGAATATGCTCGGAAGTATTTTAAATATATTTATCATAATTTTACTGAATTAACTATGGTGCAATATTAAAGATTTGCTCTCTAATAATGTTCATTTGTATATAGGAGTGTTGTTTATGTCATCAGATCATTTCCTATAAAACTTGGATGGTTTAATTTAATTTACCCCCTCCCTGGGCCGCCACCTTATTGTGGTGGAGGGGTTTGAGCGTTCTGTTGATCCTAGCGGCTATGTTGTCAGGGGCTTTATGCCCCTGGTAGGGCCACCCATGGCAAATAGGTGTCTAGGGGAGGAACCAGACAAAGCGGCCCAAGGACCCTTATGATGAGAAAAAACATGGGCATGAGGTTTCCCTTGCCCGGACACGGGTCACCGGGGCCCCCTCCTGTAGCCAGGCCTGGGTGTGGGGCACAGGGGTCGAGCGCCTGGTGGCCGGGCCTTTGCCCATGGGGCCCGGTCGGGCCCAGCCCGAAGAGGAAACATGGGCTCCCCCTCCTGTGGACCCACCACCCGCGGGAGGGGCCGTAGGGGTTAGGTGCGAAGCGAGCTGGGCGGCAGCCAAAGGAGGGGACCCTGGCGGTCCGATCCGCGGCTGCAAAAGCTGGGTCTAGGGACGTGGAATGTCACCTCTCTGGCAGGGAAGGAGCCTGAGCTGGTGCGCGAGGTTGAATGGTCCCGGCTAGATATAATCGGACTCACCTCGACCCACAGCTTTGCTCTGGAACCCATGTCCTCGAGAGGGGCTGGACCCTCTTCCACTCTGGAGTTGCTCATGGTGGAAGGCGCCGAGCAGGCGTGGGCATACTGGTTGCCTGCCCGGCTTGGTGCCTGTGTGTTGGGGTTCACCGCGGTGGACGAGAGGGTAGCCTCCCTCCGCCTTCAGGTGGGGGGACGGGTCCTGGCTGTTGTTTGTGCCTATGCACCGAACGGCAGTTCAGAGTACCCACCCTTTCTGGGGTCCTTGGAGGGAGTGTTGGAG
>JBBBVU010000013.1:14122134-14134508 GCA_037177055.1 Atherinosoma microstoma
TTTCTTTCTTTCTTTCTTTCTTTCTTTCTTTCTTTCTTTCTTTCTTTCTTTCTTTCTTTCTTTCTTTCTTTCTCTGATGCATTAAAACTTCAACAACGTTAAACTGCTAATATACTAATGATGGATTACTCAAATTGTAAAACGAACATACTATGTCATGCAACATATGAAACACTGAAATATTAAACAATATGTTTTATTTATTGTGTCATGTTTTTGTGTTAGGTACAGTTTATTTGAAGTTTTTGATGCTTTTTCATTTTCATAATAAACAGAACCTGTAACAAAAGGTAACAAAACACGAGTAAAACTTGGAACCATGACAGGGATACTGGCTGAATTTTCAAGCAGTGGGTGGTATGGTGACTGTTATCCAAAAGGTGGGCTTTTGAGACATTTGTTTCTTGTGACATATGCCAGGATTACTGCTGCAAGTGTTACCAAATGCCTTTTCTGCCTCCCTACCTGGTGGTGTGCCAAACAGAGGACAGAGTATTTTCAAATGCTCTTTGAAATGCTGTCAAAGCCATGGCTGATATCAGACTGATTTCTGAATATTGTTGTGATTACTGTGATGCTGACTGCCAAGGCAAGATTAACAATATTCTTAACATTAATTAAAATCACCACAGTGAGAAAACAGATGGCCAAACCCATTAATCTGCGGTAAGGCTCTTACTGCCACCGTGCATGTCTTAATCAGGCCGTGATCTGCATTAATCACCTGACTTAAGTGACAAACAAGTATCGCTCCTGTGTTAGCCTTGCTTTGTTTGTGGCTTTACCCCTGCTGACCTTGTAGTGATGTATTGATTAGAAAAATACTTTGGACATGAGTGAGTGAAGTTTTATTTTGAGGCAGTTAGCTCAGTCACATCAAGAAAATCACAAGCATAAGAACTTCACTCCATGTGTAGCTGCTCTTCTGATGTTATGTCTGTACCGGACAAACATATTATAACACCAGCTGTTACTTTAAAACTCCAGCAATACAAAGTGGGAAGTTTGAGACATTTGAAAAGATTAAAGCATAATCCTCTTAATGGCAAACAACTAATTTAGCTAATAATTCTGCATCACCTTTTGACTCCTCATTGCCATCAAATCTGGGATTTTAACTCTCAGCCAGCATGGGACTATTGTGCTAAAGGCTTTGTGTGTCTGCTAATGGCCAAAAAGTGTCCTGTGTTTGATCTCTCACTGACTTGGTGTTCACATGTTCAGCATGATCTCCTTTTTTATAAAGGACAAAAGCAGGGATAGAGGACAAATAAAAACAACTCCCCAAAAATAATAAAAAGAGTACATTATGAAATGAGACTTCACTCGCACCAGAATGACTAACTGAGTGTTGAGTGACATAGGGGATGACGCAAGGCTGTTTAACTGCTTAGATTGACTACTTAGGTCGGCTTTTCTATAGGTCTTCCTCAAATACCACTTAATATGAAGACTTGTGGCTCTTTCAAGGCTTTAGCATATAGGAACCCCACTTGTTGACTTGGTTCCCTAGAAGTGAGGACAAACTCTGAGCAGCCACTTCTGCTGTAATGTGATCTGACTGAAGCATTTTCCAAGTTCAACATGGAAATCCTGCAGCTTTCAGTAGCTTATGTTCAAAATTGGACTACTCTGCCGCAGTGTTTGAGTAAAAAATTTTATTGTTTTTTTCCCCTAATGCTGCCTGGTTCTCTTGCCAAGAACGGCAAGCTCTATTATTTGACAGAGAGAATCAATTTTCACATTTAGTGTATGAGCACAATTGAGCTTGTATAACACTTTAGTACAGAGCTCCTTATCACCTCTCACACTGACAAGTATCTTTAGTCTCTCCGGGTCTTTATTGTGTGATTTTTTTAACACCTTCCTATATACACCCTCTTGGGGGGGCTCAGACAGATTTAACCCAAACTTTTGTGAGGTGTCAAGAACCCTTTGAAGGACCATAGACACCTTTTTAATCAGCAGAAGCCAATTAGCCATATGGCTGACAAAGGTCTGGTTGACTCATGATCTTTTTGTTATCACCATCAAAGCTGTTGTGTGTATGGTGGGAGTTGATGTCATCTTTTCTGTATGCTCTCACATTACAAGGTTTTTGTTATAGAAATGTTGCTGAAGGGAGGGTAAATTAAGTGGCACAGTGTGTTTATAGTACTACAGATGATCCTGATTATGCTGGCAGGTTTTTCCGCTAACACAGTGCTGCACTGATATTCCATGTGTAATTAACATTGTGGGTGTCCAAAACACAACACTAATCAAATCACTCTTGTCTGGCTTTGTGTGGTTTTATCTTAGCCACATTACAGTGAAATTCCTCCTCCACTATTTCAATAGATGAGAGTATGGAGTGGCTCATTAGAAAAACAGATTCATCCTTTTCCTTGTGCAAATTATTTATGGAGAATGTTTACATGAATATATATGATGGGAAGAAAGTGTTGAATAAGAATAAATATTTAAGAGCTAGAAAATGAGTAGAATCACAATTTATAATCTCATTTCCCAAACAAGAAAGTGGGATGTGGTGAATAAAAACAATGCAATGATTTTCAAATAATTTAAACCATGCTTGAGCTGAACATTGTACAAAGACGACATTGAATATAAAATTTTCACAAATTTCTCTGTCAAAATGTATTTGAAAGCAACATTTTTTCTAAAGAGTCTTTACAATGCCATGTTCACCTCAATGTTGCATCACCTCATCTTTTAAAAAGACCAGTTGTTGTAGTTTTGAAAATAAAACATTTGTTTCATTCTTACTTGTCAAAGAATTCCAGCTGCTCAACAGTTCAGAGTTTCCTTTGTTGTATTTTTTATGCGATAAGGCGCCAAAGGTTTTCAATTTCTGGACTTGATGCAAAATGAAGTTAGTCAATATCTAGCAGAAATTAACAAGGCTTTCCCTGACATACAATATGCTGTCATGCAGCATATTGTATTTTGCTCTAAATATCTGTATACCGCTTAACATTAGAAATGTGAGTTACCTATGCTATTTGCACTAACGCTTCTGCCTTCTTTCTGATGACTGTCATGAATGCTGGCTTTTGAACCATACAATGAAAACAAGCAGGATGGTCCTTTAGAAAAAAAAGAGGGTGAGGGTGGAGGTCAAATTTTGATTGATCAGACCTCAGCAGAATGTTTCATATCAGCCACTCTTAAATGGGCTTTTACCAATAGAAGATAAAAACATTTATGGGTCTGATGCCTGATCTTTTCTTTGCAAAGAAGAGTTTTAATGTGGCTTTATAGAGGAAATACCCCACCCGAACCCTTATGAAGGAATTGTACCCACTGGCGATGGTTTTCAGAAGTGTCACTGAGGTTGTTCAGTGATTTCCACAGCAGAATTGTGCTGGGTTTTAATGTTATTCTGCCTGAAGGGACGGACATGACGGACATTCACTCATCTCCAGCCTCGTCTGTGCTGGGCAGAGATTCTCTGGATTTCCTAAATCTTTTAATGATATTATGCACAGTAGATCATAAGATTTTCTGCTGATCCAGTTTTAAGCTTTTTTCTTAAGACCCATTTCTTGCATCCAAATCTAAATGTTCAAATATTTCTCTAAACAATAAAATAATCTAATTGTTAACATTTGATTGATATATTGTGCTCATACTAATGTGGATTAGTTTAAACAATTCATATATTAAACCATTATTATCTTAATTTACCTTTTCCCACACCATCCTGCCTTTATCGGAAATTATATTCATTATCCTAGGATACCACATTATTAGACGTGTATTTTCCTGTTTTCCCATTTTCTCGAACTTGTACGAAGTTGTAGAAATTATCTTTTGCATTTATGTAGAAAACCACATTTCCATTTCACAAAATTTCCAAGGGAAACGTTGATTAATAAAATTGTTCAAAATAGTGGCACATTCACGACCTGTACATACTGCTTATGAATATAATCATTAATATAAATAACATCTCAGTAATATATCGGTTATTCAATGTGAATTTCTCTTATGGCATTAATTATGCACTCCTTCTGTCTTTATTTGGAAATTGTGTTTGACCAATAAAATGCCTGTGCTATTGCATATGAGTATGTGAGTATTTCAAGACATAGTTGCTTTGGATTCTCCTTCCCCCAATATTTTTCACCGGGAAAAAAAGAAGAAAGAAAAAACAACAGCAAAGCAGCTGCACCTGAAGTGCCATTCATTCTTATTATAATTTCTGAGGCCATAAACCCTTATTAACTTTTGCTGCTGTTCTGGTGTGTGTCTGTCTTCTCTCCTTCCTGGGTGACTAACTCGACCAATAAATCCTTCCAAGGTTTCAACAAGTAGAGCTTAACTTCATCTAGTGGCATGCATTTCTATTAAATGGTCCCCCAAGTAATTTCGTTAGTTAATGAATTGCCATGTGCCGTTTAGATTAAGTAACACCTTTATCAGCCCGATTAAAATCCCACAATCAGTTTATCTAATGGACCATTTGCATCTAAAGGGATGAGCTGCAGCTTCACAGGCTGCCAAACGTTTTCCTTTTGGTGCACCACTGGAAGGCCATTGGTCGACTGGGCAGTCAATTTGCATACAGCGGGGCTTAAAGCCCCTCAGCTAGAGTTGAAAGCAGTTGTGACTTGAACTGACTTTGCGCTTGTGGTGGACCTCTTGCATCATTTATGACTGTGTTGGGGCGCATTTTCTAACCCTCCAATATGGAATTCTTAAAAATTGCACCAGCTGGACTGTACATGATGATTGCTGTGTTTTCATACACTGTTCACTCTACAACTACAAGGTATTTCACCCATGAAGAGGATGCACCTGGGACTGAAATAGGCAATTTGTCTCAGGATTTAAAGATTGATCCGGCTGATGACCCGGGCACATCATTCCGCTTCATGCAAGAAAGCAACTCTTCTCTGATTCACATGAGGGAAATAGACGGTCTTCTGAGTGTTGCAGAAATAATTGATCGAGAGCAGCTTTGTCCCAGATCTCCCCGTTGCTTCATCACCTTTGACATCGTGGCCCTCTCCAGGGAAAAGTTTCAACTCATCCACGTGGAGATAGAAGTGAAAGACATCAACGACCATTCTCCTCACTTTCCGCGCAACGAGACGAGTCTTGAGATCGTGGAAAACGTTCCCGTGGACTCAAGATTTCTGCTACAGATCGCTCTCGACCAGGATGTGGGTGAAAACTACATTCAGAGCTACAACATCTCTTCCTGTAGTCATTTTACCATTGAAGTGCGCGACGGGGAGGATGGAGGGAAGTTTGCAGAGCTGGTGTTGGTTAGGGAGCTCGACAGGGAGGTGGAGGACTCCTACACTATCGAAGTTACTGCATCAGACGGAGGAGTGCCAGCAAAGTCCGGGTCAATGACTGTACATATCAAAGTGTTGGATTTTAACGACAACAGCCCGACGTTTGAACACAGCTCTTTGAAAGTTGAGCTGAATGAAGATTCTCCGGTGGGGTACCGAGTTCTCAAAGTGCATGCGTTTGACCCGGATGACGGCATTAACGGTGAAGTGATGTACACGTTTGATGACGAATTGTCTTTAGAAGCTGCACGACTTTTCCACATCGACCCCTACTCAGGTGACGTGACGCTGAGAGCGCTTGTTGATTATGAGAACAGGAGGTCATACGAGTTGAACATCAAAGCCTCAGATTTAGGTGAGAACTCTGCCTCATCCGTCTGCAAAGTTGTGATAGAGATCGTGGACGTGAATGACAATCCCCCTGAAATCACCATCAAACCGATGACTTCAAGCAGTGATGGAGTCGCCTACATCACAGAAGCTGCAGCTGCAGAGAGTTTTGTGGCTCTTATCAGCACCTCGGACAGAGACTCAGGCTCCAACGGGTATGTGCACGTCAGCCTGCTTGGTCACGAGCATTTCACCCTCCAGCAGGCATATGGGGACACTTTCATGATTGTTACTACCACTGTTTTAGATAGAGAGAAGATCCATGAGTATAACTTGACTGTGGTTGCAGAGGATCTTGGTAACCCGCCCTTTAAAACTGTCAGACAGTACACTATCAGTGTAACAGATGAGAACGACAACCCCCCTCTCTTCAGTAAGTCTGTCTATGAGGTTTCAGTCCTGGAAAATAACATTCCAGGTTCATACGTAACCACTGTTGTTGCTCGAGATCCAGATGTGGGAAAGAATGCCCAAGTTTCTTACAAACTCATAGATTCAGAGGCACCAGGAGGATCCCCAATGTCCACTTATCTTTCCATAGATTCAGTCTCAGGGTCTTTGTATACTTTAAGATCTTTTGATTATGAGACTCTTCAGCAGATTGAGCTGGTCATCCAAGCTGAAGACAAAGGCTCCCCATCTCTTTCAAGCACATCAACAATCAGGATTAAAGTTGTAGATCTGAATGATAACTATCCATTCTTCACCTCCCCTGTCCTTGTGAATGACTCTGCTGATATTCCTCTGTCATACAATGCACCCTCTGGCTATCTTGCCCTTCGCGCATCAGCTGAAGATCTGGATGAGGGAGTGAATGGTGAGCTGTCCTACCACATTGTACAAGGTGACCCAAAGCTGTTTACAATGAACAAAGACACTGGAGAGATTGCTTTAAAACAATGGCTGACAGCTGAAATTGGAGACGTGCTGGAAATAAAAATCGCAGTGAGTGACAACGGCAGGGCCCCGCTCTCTAGCACAGCTACTATTAGGTTTGTTGTCTCTGACACAGAGCCCTCTGAAGACCAAGTCATCATTGTGCTGCGGACAAGTGATGAGGAAGGCTCCGGCTTTGACGGCTCACTAATTATCATTATTATGCTCAGTGGGGGTTGTGCATTGTTGCTAATTGCAATAGTAGTTGTTGCTGTCACATGCACACTCAGCCGAAGGGGGAGAAGCCGTGGCAGAAAGAGAGGAGTGTGCCAGAGCCTGTTTGATGGCCGTCCTCTGCCCATGCTCAGTTCAGCAGAACCAAATATTTACATGGGCCAGCGAGGATTCTTCCATGAGAGGACGTCTTTATCTCTGGATGATTCCTGCCTGTTTGAGGAGAGGAGTGGGGACTCCGACACAAAGGTGAGTCAATTAGTATTTTTCACTGTTTTTCATCTTTTACTTTCATGATGTTCTATGGTGTTGCCTTGATCTTTGTGCCAAAAATGGAAACTAAGCTCTCTGCTATCACTGTGTTTGTTCTTTTAGATCTTCCTGCCCTCCAAGCATTTCCAACCAACATCTGCATGGCAAGGTGACAGATTCAGCTTGCAAGTGAGGTAAGTATATTAGATATAGAGCATAGGCTTCATTAAGAATAAAGTCTCACTGAAAAGAAAGGGAACTTATCATGCACCATGCTCACAATTTGTTGCATGTGGCATGTCTGTAGAATTAGGTTAGACGGGTAGTGGAGAGGCAGGCCCTGCATATGAAAAACAAACTACACAAAAAAAAACCAAGGGTACATCAATAATCTAGCTAATGTGATGTGATGCTCATACTGTATTTGTTGATTGCAGTGGCATCGGCAACAACGACCAGCTGAGCGTGAAGGACAGTGGAAAAGGGGACAGTGACTTCAACGACAGTGACTCTGATATCAGTGGGGACGGAGGCAAGAAGAACTTTAGTACTTTCCAGCCTAGGCTAAAAGGTGAGTTTTTCACTATTGAAGTTTAAAGTATTAACATCATATGTTCATTCATTCATTCTCACCCTTATTGTAATTCATTTCATTTTCATTTCAGGCACTGCTAACAGCTTGTCTGAGGACTGCCAAGGCACCTATTGCGCAATTCCTCCACAGAGCTTCAGAGCCTCCAGAAACAATGCATACACAATAGGTTTCTCCCCAATGCCTGTGTTCAACAATCCTCGTGGCAATAGGATGGACTGTGGTTATGGCACAAATCTGCCGAAATCAGGAAACAACATGCAAACCTTCTCTAGATCAGGGACTCTTCCTTCTTACTTCCCACAGCAGCACTGTGAGGCAAGTGTTGCTGCTGCAGTACAAAAACAGGGTCCTAATATTGTAACTGTGGCTACAGAACTAGAAGTTGCAACTATTTTTTGAATTTGATTGAGATGTACAGTACCTGGAAGGTGTAAATATCTAGAAGTTTTCATTTTTAAGTGAATTAACAAGTGTACATAATTGTTCATGAACAGAATTATCATATTATTGACTGTTTATTCATTCTTTTGTGTATGCTTTACTCTCTGGTGTTTGTTGATATGTGTTTAAACAATAAAAAGTAAACTGAAATGATAAAACTTATTCATTCCCGTATTTTTAAGTTTTCTCAAAAATGATCATGGTATTAAAACTGATGAAATATGAGATACTAAATATGGAAGTTGTTGAGATAATAGTACCCAACCATTCAAAGCACAAACTGAAATTTGTAAACATGTAAAACTCCCCCCCCATGTTTAAATATACTCTCCAGTCAGTGCTGATCTGATGTAAAACCTGACGCTTCTCTATTACCTGAGAGACTTGCTTTGAAGACTTCAAGGTTGCTCAGTTAAGTTTCTTGCATGCAAATGAGAGCGCAGAGTTGACTCTCACATAAAGTATGAGCCATTATTCTGACATTATCATCTTGGGTGCTGTAATATAAGCATCTGCTCTTTAAAATAATTTACTCCACTGTGCACACCATAGTAAGATGTATTAGGTTGCTCAACAAATTCCTGCCTTCCAGTCACTGCTATGAGGGGCAAACATTCAGCTTTTAATGAATTCATCTGCCTTTGCTTGCAAAATGGTGGACGTACATACAAGGTGGAATACAAATTTTCCATGTAGCTCAAGTCTGACACTGATAAGACATCTGCTTTCCTGGCTTTGCTGTCACATTTTGCAGAACTGGTATTTCTAAGTTTATCTAAAATGTGAATATGATCGCAATGTGGTTGTAGTTTTCTGCCTTAAAGCTGTCAAGTTTTTACTTCCACTTTTCAAAATTGAACCATAATATATGAAAGCAAATTCAGGACACACAGTCTCAAGAACCCTGAAAGTTTGCACTGAATTATGCAAGAAAAAGATCAATTAAATACATCTCTCAATCAAGGGACCATGTCCAGGGGGAGAGGCATGGTTTTTAATCAACAACTTCAAAATGTACAGGCCCTCTTTAATGCAGCTTTTATCAACATGTTCAAAATTTGCTCCCAATTTGTGCAACTAAAAATGTAGGTATTTTAACTAATATTAAATACCTGCAGCTTTTCATCAGTCCATGCACAAGGTTGTCATAATATTTTGTCCTCATTATTTTAAGGTCAACTTAAGCAAGTGATTTATGAGAGCAAATGAGACTAGAGCCGAGAGCTGCTCAGATAGAATAAGAGCCAGGTAAGAGACAGTTCTAAAGAGAAAGTAAATAGTTTCCAAAACTGTTGCAGGGGAAGAGATATCAGTGAAATCTGATGGCAGACTGAGACATTATCTTTTCTTGTTTTCTGTTCATGTGCATGAATAAAAGGGCTAAGAGTAATAGTCATTTGCATGCTCATAAATACCTGCTTTTTTAGTTTTTGCTGCAATAAAAGCTGGAAAAGAGTGAATTAGACACCTTTTACATAACTGCACTATACAGAGCTTTCATACATTTCTTCAACAGGTTTCATGAATAAAACTAACTGCATATCTAATCTGTCCTTAAGCCCTTTTTGTTATTATTACTCATATTACTATTTTTAAAGCTGCCACAGTTTGAAAAATGCCATGTTAACTTGAGGATTCGAGGCCACGCAGTACGAAAAGGCAAGCAATAAGAAAGAAGGTCATATTTGTGCCTGTAGTGATGTTCACAGGTCTGACAGATAGCCAATTGTACACAGAGGGAAAATGCATTTATCAATCAATACAATATGGTTCCCCTCTGTCATTGCTTTATATTCTCCTTGTAGGTCAAATAAGTTGTGCACTGACCTGACAATTCATGCCATGAGGTATATTCATTTACACTGTTTGGAATATAATGTATGTCTGCTACTGTCGGCAGACACTACGTTCATTTATTTCCAAATGGTCCTCACATTAATGTCCAGCAGCAGCTCTCACAACACATTTGAAATGTCCCCAGGTACCAGGAAACTCATGTTAAAGAGATGCTTTTTAGCTCATCAGTAGTCCACCGACAAATGAGTCAGATCTATTCACGTCATTTCTAGCTTCTGCACCTCCAGTGTTAGGTTTATTTTTGACAACTAGCTAACTGTTTGACTGTGATTATGTTTTTTTATGACCTCTTAGACTCTCAACTTTGGCATCCAGTGCCCCAGTGAGTGCAGCCTTTCTGAGTCGATGGTGCTTCAGGCCCGTTCCACAATGCAATGTTTTGTACTTCTTGCTCCTCGTTTTCATCTTTGTCTCAACTGCCAAGTGCGAGTATTGACTTTTGGATGCTTTGAATTGTGGGGCTGTGTGTGGAAAAATAGCACCATTTGTTTTCCTCTTGACAGTTTGTCTTGGAGCTGAAGCTTTGTTTATGTTCATTTACCATTAAAATGTCGGCTGCTTCATTTATAAGTTTGATCGGACAAGTTTACTCCTGCAATAATGTCTGCTACTTCAGATGTGAGACATGGTGTGGGTATGGGGTATGGGCAGAAGCAGCAATTTCTGCTTAATTATAGGATGTTATCATGGAGTCTCTGTCATCCCATTGTAATTTTCTTCCATAAATACAATATGGCACAGCTGGAACATATCCACAATGAAGATCTGTTTTGTTTTTGTTTTTACATGCACAACATTTTATGATATGCATGTAATTGAGGCAATTAAAAATAATTCACAAACATGAGTTTGTACTTTGTGTTCAGTCTGATCACTGACAAGCAGAGACTTTCTAACACATTCTTGTGAAATATTTGTCTTTTTCCTAAGAAAGAGAATATCAATTCTATATCTGTGTAATTTGGCTAGTTTGAAGATGAATCCAGCAGCTTGTTAGCTAGCCCATCTCTGGAGTTGACTGAGGTTGCTAGGCTGCCAGTGGAGACCCCAGGAATTCACTATTCCTACACTCGTCCAAATAACCCCCCCCCCCAAAAAAAAAACAAAAAAAACAAAAGAAACCATTGCTTCACATTCATATTCATTTGTGAATTTACTTACTTGTTCCCTAGCTGAACTGAAGGCTTTATGCCTGACAGGGCCAGGCTACTAACTCCTTGTTTTAATTGACTTAATGCTTAGCTATAGCTAACTGCCTGCTAGCTCCAGGTTAATATTACATGGACAATCTGAGGGTGGTATCAATCCACAACCTCCCGGGTGAGAGTCATGCGCGCTGACCAGTCAGCCAAAGAGATCTCCCTGTGGCCAAGTAGCCAGGGCACATGATCAATTGGAGGCATGGTGACAGGACCCACACTGTCATATAAGAATAAAATTAAAGCAAAGATATTTCTTCAAACTTGGACAAATTACTTGAATCTAAAATTCACATATCAACAAGACACGCCCTGTTTTGTATCTTTAAATCATTTAAGGAATATTTAAATATTTATATTCTAATCTGAGCTGAGGATATTAGTTTCTCTACAAAGCTTTTTAGGTGTGAGCCTTCGTCTCAAGTGTTGCCTCACAACCACTATACAAAAAGGCTTATGGGAGACATTATGCTCCTCAAACTGTCAAGATAAGCTTTATTAAGTGATAGAAAACTCTCAAATAAACCTAAAATACAATGAAAGAGAGCAGCATCTGTAAATGTGGTTCCACAAAACTTAAAAAAAAAAACCTGGAAAGTCAGGTCAAAGATGGATGCAAAAATATCAGGTATATTGCTTTTAATCTCTTGCCACTGGCCCTTCCTTCTTCTCTGTGTAGAAACAAACTAAGGATTCTGTCTGACCAACAGTCCCACAGTACATGATATGGTAGTAATACTGCCAGTGAGGCTGTGTATCTACCACTCAAAAGATAGTCCTGTCTCCTGTGTGTTGACTTGACATCCCATATCAGTGGCTGCCTTCCCCAACCAACAAGACTTTCAGCAAGCAGCAGTGCCCACTGTCCACTGGATTGGACATGTCAGAGAGTCAGACTGTGATCACAAGGGTGCTGACTTCAATTCACTGCTGCTGGTTCTGCACAAATTTAATTTTTTCTATTCAGATTCATTGTCATCTTTTCACTCCGCAATCATCTTGTCACATATGGTCTAATATTTAACATTTTTCTAAGACTTGCAATATTGGTTCACTTGCATTTTACTATATATGGAAAACATTGGGTTTAGATAGAGCTCTTAATAACTTCAGACAAAAATGGTCTAATAAAATTGCTCAGTTTTAGTTATAAAGAGACTTTTAAAATCAATGAAAAACTGAAACAATACATAAGTCTCTCTCTCTCTCTCTCTCTAGATC
>JBBBVU010000013.1:14143768-14164145 GCA_037177055.1 Atherinosoma microstoma
TGCTGTCTCTGAGCTGCTCTACCAACAGACTCAGGAACTCCTTCCTACCCAGGGCCATCAGACTATTTAACAGCACAATAGGCGGGGGTAGAGGGGCACCACAGGGAGTAGTCCGGTTAAGACTTTTACAACCGGACTAGGGCAAGAGTCTGCACTTTTAATTTTTAATTGCAATTGTATATTTTGTTGCATGGTAATTTGTTTGGTTTTTTGCTGCTGCTGAGTCATCACATTCCCTTAGGGGATCAATAAAAGTATTTAGCATCATCATCATCATCAAGTCACAGTCGCAGGTATTTGGCAGAGGTTGGTAGGATCTTATGAGTCCCCATAGAGTTTCTCAGAAATCGAAAGCAAAAACATCAAACCTTTAACCCCTACACTGGAGAGTAAAGTTTGACTCCTGAATTTGGATTCAGAATTAAAATGTTGGGTAACTGGCACATTGACCCTTGAGGATAGGCATTTAAATGCAAATCCACATCTGGTGGGTAGCAGGAATAATTTATTCGACATGTATCATGATAACAAGGCTTGTGAGTTGTGTGAGGCAGCTTTTGTTGCACACAGACAGAAAGCAGCCCTGCTGTTTAGGTGGATTTGAGACACCCACATGACAACTGTCATCCTGCACTATTGTAAGACTAATGGACAGCAGGAAAAGGCCCAGCTCTGTCTGTGTTGATGTGTAAAGAAATAAGTTACCAAAAGAATATTTTCATCCTTTGCTTATATTTAATTCTAGAGAAGATCACCCCCCCCCCCACACACACACACACACACACACACACACACACATGTTCTTGTTAATTCTAAAGGTGATAGTTCAGACACCCCAACATTAGGGAAGAAAACAAGAAAGAAAGGGAAATGAAAAGTAACCAAGGTCTGGCAGCTGTGTGTGCTTTGAATTTTAACACATGCATGTAGCGATTCTCTTAAAAAACTGCATTAGAGAAAATTAAACAAATAGTTTCTCTAAGATGAAAAAACATTCTTAAGGAAACAGCTCACTTACACACAAAGTTAATTCACAATGAAGCATAAAAAAATACAATTAACCTGATAGATCATTTAGTGAAGCTTCTTAAAGCCAAGTAATGTCTGGCAATGAGACACCAGCTGTTTTTACAAATGCTCAGCACATGTTAAGGTACAAGCATCAAAACCACACAGTTGTTGTAGTATCCAAGAAATGAATAGCTCTGTAACCTTATTAGACCTTGCAAGTCTGGTAAGGTTACAAAGCCACAAAGTTCAGTAAACATTTACTACCAATCTACCGGAGTCAGATAATATAATGGGATTGGCTTTCTGGTCTGGTAAAGCATCATAGATTAGGAATGAAGTCAAGTTGAGGTAAAGTAAGATGAGCTTTGAAACCTTCATACACCAACCATCAAGCCCATATTCCAAGGAGCTACGAGTTGATGAGTGGCTAGTAGAGGCCAGTCCGAAGAAGAGGAAAGATATCTTTTTCAATTAAAAAGCATGTTCAGTGTTTTTCTTTTCTCTTGTTTTAGTAAATATAAACCCTCCAGTTCTGGTATGAATAATACAAATAACGCTATAACTATAAATTATTTTAGAGTAACTATTCTTAATATGTTGTAAATTAGAACAAAATATTCAGAAAACTAGCTAAATTAAATTAAAATTCATGTCTTTATGTATCTACAACTGCACTGAATCTTATAAGTTTGTTCATTAATGCAAGTGGTGAATAGTGTTGGGTGGAAAAAGATTTTATAATTGAAATAGCACCTGTCAAATCTCAAATAGAGTAAAATTAAACATGAATATTAACATAATAGAAAACCAGCAAACAGAGAGCACTTATTGACTTCCAAAGATTTCTTTACCTTTATCAAGTAAAACATTCTTTATTTATTTCTATTTACTTTATTTCAAGTGTTTATCATTATCGTTAAGCCGACCATATCTGCCCGGATGCTGACTGGTTTAAACTGGGCCGCAGACACATGGTTTGAAACTCTGGCAAAATGGATTTTCTTCTGGTTGTAATCTGGTTAATCCCATCAGACTCAAAATGCCCTGAATGGTCATTAATGACAAATCTGTTATTGTAATGATAATGATAAAAGTCTTCTAACATTATTTTTAGTAAATTCTAGTAGCAAAGAGAAAGTCATAATGAATGAACTTCACATCTGCATATGGGAGAGGTATGTATATGAAATAACAACCAAGTACATCTGGAACTCAAACAGCATAAGTTGCAACATAATAGTGAGACTTTATAAGAAACTAGTGAAAACGAATAAATATTGATGTAAAAATGTACAAGATAAACAAGACTGTAAACAAAGAGACTGATGTCTTACAAAAGATGCTTGAGAAACATAATTATGATAAGATGGCAGGAACAAACCAGGTATGATGAAATGTTGGACGGAACAGGAAAGAAAAACTCAAATGACAAATTTCAAAAGTGAATATGGAAATGTATTTGCCATTTTTGAATGAATTATCACATGATATCACTGATATGGGTCCCGAATGGCAATGGGATAATGTGGAAGGCTGAAGATTACCGTGCAACTAGCCATCAAGGAGGCTGACAGCAGGAGGGAACTCATGGAATGAGGCGAGGATGGGGCAGCGTGGAGAGAGAATCTGGAGACCTTATGTGCCACTTGGCACACAGAAGATGGGTGAAGATGAACATTAAAAAAGCACCTACTTTCTCCCAAACCACAAATTTCCCATATAATTAGGATTAATAGCCTTAGAAAAATATTCAAACCTTTACCAAAATCCTGTCAAATAAACTGCTGTATACTGCTGCTGATTTGCTTTCCCAGCTGGTATCAGAGGGTTGGTACAAATGACCTATTTGACTGCTTAGGTTGGAGGACTTGTTGGTAAATAGGGCATATCTTGGGGACTATTTTCAGCTGCAGATTAATGCACACTTGGTATGCCAGAGAATTATGACAGCAGGGTGGTGTATGTGGGATTGACTAAAAATAAACAACAGCTCCCATGTTCATCTTAATGAAGTAACATGCCACCCTGTGCAACAGTGTCAGCCCTGTCTCCTATTAAATTACAGTATTTTGCAACATCAAATATGTTTTGAAGGAAATGTAAAGCTGCCTGTATTACATTTTCTGTAATCATAATAAAATGTTTTTAGGAAGGTATTTGGTATGTTAAAGACATATTGAGGCTTTTGATAAAATAATTACAGTGAATTTGTTTCCTAGCTTGTTCAATTTGCAGCACATCATCCACCCATAGCAACTAAAGGATTATCAAACAGTCTAATAGAATTATTTTCAAGCACTGGAAGGTTTAAGGTTATGGAGATGTCCCTGTCTTTTACTCTGACACAAAAAGAGATCAAGTGACTTGAGACACAGCATGGTTATCAACATTGAATGAGACCGCAGTCTTTTCCTAACCTTGTAAACAGTGTGCTTGTTGCCTCAATCTAACCAGAGATTGGACTCAGGATGCAAACCTCACTGAAGTCTAAGTCCTGTGCTTTGTACATCTGCCATCTACCACAACAATCTCTCTGCTGGGCTGATGCAGGAAACAAATGAGGCAATTCATTTATTAAGAAAAAAAACCCACCGTCTGTTATTCAAGGCAACACTTTTGTGCATTTTGTTAGATTTTTTGAGAAAAAGAAATAGACACCTTCAAAAAGAGCAGTGCAGAGGAAACACTTACTAAACAGTATTATGAGATCTTTCTAGAACCTGTTGCAAATAAAGTTAGTTTCACCTGTTGTAATTTTAAGATTTCTGCAGCCACTCTGACAGACCGGAATGTCACAACAAATCATCCATCCCAAAACAATATCCTGGACACTCTGGAAGTATCAACAGACTTCTATTTCTGCAACTTAATGGGTGAAGAAGTGCAGAAGTTTCACAGGCAGACCTCTCAAAACCATGACACATAGAATTAAAATTTTCTGCATGGCCAGTTACAAGTATTAGAGAAATGGTTTTTGGGTGTGTATATTTAATGAACTGTCCCTTTAAGACTTGTAACCTGATGAGGAGTCATGACACATGGATTATGCAGAGATATGGATCATTACCGCAAGACAAAAATGACATTTAAGTGGGTTATAAGAAGCTGCATATAACTATTATTTGTCATTAAATCATAGGCATTTGTAGTAGAATTCATCTAACCAGTTATTATTAATATTCTTGTGTGTTGCTTTTGATATTGCAGTTTGAACTGTTTTATGTTATTGATAAGGATGTTGTTTTTTCCTGTGTAACTGCTTACAGGGCCTATTTTATGTGGATAATTACAATGTTTACAAAATGTCTCATGAAGACATTTGTTCCAAGCAGAACTTATTCTTGTCTTTATTTATTCTGCATCAAGATTCAGTGGCTTGTGCTGATCATCATTCCCACTCACCACCATCAGTATTCCAGTGTGCAGCATGAAGAGCAGTGCAACCAGCGACGGGAGCAAAAACAGAATGATAAACAATTTAATCTCACCTTTAATCATGCTTGTGCAGAGTGGTAAGTGAATCACATGAGAGAGATGCCAAGATATTACAAGTGTGCTTAAAAAGAGCACGGCTGCTGTTTGTCATTTCAACCCGGGATTACAACAGGTATAGTTCTACACCAACAGAATAATGTGCTTTCTAGTAAAAATCAATTCGTCATGAAACAAGTGATGCATCCGTGTGTTTTTACGGCCAACAAAGCAGCAGAAATTGCAGTTCATGTACCAGGTCAGCTCCTGTGGTCTCATTAATGACAGTTATCCATGACAAAGTTGTCAGTTTTTAGAAGAACAAGGTAGCCAAAGGCCCACATTAGGATGTAGCCTATTTATTATGGATATGAACCACCCTCTCATTCCAAGTTCAGATCATATTAAATGGTATGACTGTGACAATGCAGATCCAATTGTCAATTGCAGCTCTTTCCTGAGGTTTTAACATAGACTGAATGATAATTAGTTTCCCTTTGTTGTCCTTATCTCTTACCTGCAGAAATGACCAATTTATGCAGGCTGCACCCTGGCCAGCCAAAGTTGATGCTCCCCAGAGGAGGAAAGCAACCATGTTTCAGACAATAAAAATGAACTCAGGAGCAACTCAAGGTTGATTTAGATCCTTGGCAGCATGGAATAAAATTAGGAAGCAGGCCACAGCGATCTTGCCCTGATGTTGACACAGCTTCCTCTCAGAATTGCTCTTATAGAGTACCTTCATCACTGAGGAAGCCCATATGCATCACTGAGATCTGGTCAAGTGAGAATAAAAATGCAAATGTCATATTGTTGAAATGCTGAGTGAACTAAATGTCAGTCCATCTTTTCTTATGAGATATGAGATTGATGTGGATAAGTTATTGAAGGAAAATGTGATAGCTGCATAAGGCAGGTTATACCAACAGCTGTGATATTTGAGCTGTGAAATAAGCCTTGTTTTTTTCAGAAGAATAAGCAGTTGTCATGTGTCCTTTACAGAGATTATCCTAAAAACACCCAATCTGTCTTTTAAAAAAAATATATTTTGATTGAATTTTCTAAAAAGCAAGATGCAACAAGGGAACAATACAAGAGTCAGATGTAAGACTTGTGTTTTCATAATTAAAAAGAAGATTTAGTTCTGAGAACATGAAGAGTTTCAGTCACACCTAGAACATAACATTCAGTTACTCGCTAAACCTTTTGTCAGCTTTAATTTGACATTTTCCACACCAAGTTGGCCATCTGTTCCACTTCTCTCCAAAAATGACCACTTGTCAAGTCCTTGCTGCTTCTACTATAGTCTATCCCAGCCAAACACATTTCATCGATCTATCTATAAGCCCTAGTTCACATCCACATGTATTAGGAGCAACATCCAGCAGCACGTTTTCTCTCTGATGCTGCTGCTCGGTGCGCGCACATCAGTAAATGAATCACGTAGCTCTAGAACAGCCCTTCTTCATGCGATCTTGCCAGACCTATTGGAGAAACCCCCCCAAGGCAAGACCTGTCACTGTTCACTCATTTGCGGGGAAGACGATCAGAAACTATGTTAAATGCGGCAAGAAATACACCGGAGTCTGTTATAAAAGCGTCGAGAGGTTTCCGGTCAGATCGGCTCAGTGTGAAGGGAGCAGGTTTCAACAGTTGACGCGGAGAGAGAACTGAGCGCAGGAGAAGCGATTAATTTTGATTATCTGAAATCTTCCAGTACCTCTGTTGTTGTTGTTTTTTTGGGAGGCATTTTTTTCTCGCTACGTTTACGGGGACAGTGCAGAGGAGGATTGTCCGAATGAAGGATGCAAGAGCGCTGGGTCCAATTGGACTGGATTATGGGATTACTGGACTGATTATAGGACAATCATCGGGCAAAAGTCGCAGCCGTGCCGTTGATGCTCTTGAATGACGAGAACACAAAAGGTTGGAGAGGAGTATTAGCTCTATATCCAGCTTTTATTCTACTTTGTGGCATGGGAAGGCTGTACTATGTGGCTCACGAACAGAACGCATATGCAACAGTGTGCCGCACAGGGAAAAAAGTAAATGCGTTGTGAATGGTAACATCGGGCAATGCTGCATTTTGAATGGCCATGCCAGTATTTGCAGTAGCCTAGGTGTAGATGTCGCATGGGGGCAATGCGCTTTTGTAAGCCACAGTCTAACCTTCACCACAGAGATTCAAACGCTTTAACCTTGGATGCGGTAGGGAATATTAATACTTTATAGTCATCGATTATTAATTAAGTCCCCCCCCTCCCCGTTAAAAAAAAACAAAGCATTTCTCGTGCGCTATGTTGGATTTGATATTTAATTCATACATCAGGTGTCGTCGGGCGGTCATCTTTGTTTACAGAAAGAGTTCATCATAGACACACGGCATGTGAAAGAGGTTACGATACCGATTAAGAGAATACAACGCTTCACAAATCTGTTTAATACCTAATTAGTGTGAGATCGGCGTCGACCACATGTCTGGTGAGGGTTTAGTACTCTAGGTTTGCCGTAATCAACAGGTTGAAAGTCAACGAGGATTTTCTCTCCCCCCCTCTTCCCACCCCCCCCTTTTTTTCTTTTCTGTCTGCCACTACTGCATATCTAGTTGAAGGGATGCGTCTCTCTGTACCCGTTTTCTTTCTCCTGTGGGTTAAAGCCCTGACATTGAAAAATCTAAATTATTCTGTCCCGGAGGAGCAAGGACCAGGAACTGTTATAGGTAATATAGCGAAAGATGCCGGATATGGGACCATTGAAAGAGGGAAAAAATCGAACTTCAGAGTACTGGAGAATTCTGCACCACATTTGGTGGACGTTGACCCCGAGAGTGGACTTATTTTCACCAAACAAAGGATTGACAGGGAAACGTTGTGCAGGCGCAACCCAAAGTGCCAGCTCTCTATGGAGGTGTTTGCCAACGACAAGGAAATTTGCATGATCAAAATTGATATACAGGATATCAACGACAACTCGCCCAGTTTTCCTTCAGATCATGTAAATATTGATATTTCAGAAAACGCTGCTGCTGGGACACGTTTCCCTCTGACTATTGCACATGACTCAGATTCTGGGGAAAATGGGATAAAGACCTATCAAGTCACAAGAGATGATTACAATACCTTCTCTTTGGATTTAAAAGTGAGGGGTGATGGGACCATATATCCAGAGCTGGTTGTTCAGAGACCTCTGGATAGAGAGGATCAGAGTCATCACACCCTTCTTCTCACTGCAATTGATGGTGGGGAGTATCCGAGATCAGGCTCCATGCAGATCAACGTCAGAGTGACTGATTCGAATGACAATAGCCCAGTTTTTGATAAATCCTCCTATGTGCTAGAGATTCCGGAGAATTCCCCCCCTGGAAAAGTACTTATAGATCTGAATGCCACCGATCAGGATGAGGGAAGCAACGGACAGGTGGTTTATTCCTTCACTGGATATGCATCTGAGCGAATACAAGATTTGTTCTCTATAGATTCCAATACTGGCGTCATCAAGGTCCAAGGAGAGATTGACTTTGAGGAGAATCCAATTTTAGAGTTTGATGTGCAGGCTAAAGATCTGGGGCCCAACCCGATTCCAGGCCACTGCAAAATTACTGTCAAAGTACTTGACAAAAATGATAACTCGCCAGTAATAAGTTTTGTTTCTGTCCGGCAGGGAGCCATCAGTGAGGCAGCTCCTTCAGAGTCTGTCATAGCACTGGTCAGAGTGACGGATAAAGATTCTGGCCGTAATGGTCAACTTCAGTGTAGGGTGCTGGGAAATGTACCTTTTAGACTGCAGGAAAATAATGATAACTTTTACACCCTACTCACAGACAGACCTCTGGACAGAGAAATGAAAGATGAGTATAATGTAACAATTGTGGCAAGAGACAATGGGATCCCTTCTTTGAACAACACTAGATCGTTTACTGTGAAGATTTTAGATGAGAATGACAATGCACCTCGCTTTACAAAGACATTGTATGTATTACAGGTGCCTGAGAACAACATCCCAGGGGAATACTTGGGCTCCGTTTTGGCCCACGACCCAGATGTGGGCCGAAATGGAACAGTGTCGTACTCCATTCTGCCATCACATATAGGAGATGTCTCAGTGTACACTTATGTGTCTGTTAATCCCACCAACGGAGCCATATATGCCTCACGCTCTTTCAATTATGAGCAAACAAAATCTTTTGAGTTCAAAGTTCAAGCTAAAGATAGTGGTTCCCCTCACATGGAGAGCATTTCTATTGTCAGGGTCAATGTCCTTGATGTGAATGACAATCTTCCAGTTATTATTTTACCCCTCCTGCAAAATGATACAGCTGAAATCCCAGTGCCTAGAAATGTTGGTATTGGATACATTGTGGCTACAGTGAAAGCAGTGGACCATGACCATGGAGAAAGTGGCCATTTAACCTATGAGATCACAGAGGGAAATGACGACCACCTGTTTGATATGGATCCAGTGGGAGGAGAGGTCAGAACTGCCCATGCTCTTTGGGAAGAGATTGCCCCAGTGGTTGAGCTGGTAGTGAAGGTAACTGACCATGGCAAGCCCCCCTTATCTGCCGTAGCTAAGCTGATCATTAAGGCGAACACAGAAACAGTAGTAGGAGGGGGCTCCAGCACGAGTGGGGAACAGCAGCACTGGGATGTGTCCCTGCCCCTCATAGTTACCCTCTGCATTATCTCTGTCATGCTCTTAGCCGTCATGACTGCCATCGCTGTCAAGTCCAAGCATCAAGATAAGGATACTGGGAATTATAACTGCCGCATGGCTGAGTACTCCAATCCTCCAGTGGGGAAGGGAAAAAAGAAAAGGATCAACAAGAGTGACATCATGCTGGTGCAGAGTGAGATGGAGGAGAGAGATTCCACGAGTCGGATGAATGTGGTGAGCAGCCCTTCTCTCATCACATCACCAATATGTTTTGACTACCAGAGCCCTCTGCCACTCACGCTGCCCAGGTCAGAGGTCATGTACCTGAAAACCACCCCGAACAGCCTGACCGTCCCCAGGTCAGGATGCCACTCCAGCTTTGCTGGGCTTAGTACAGACACTCCAGCAAACAGGATGTCAGTGATACAGGTAAGTAGGATACTCCTCTATACTTTTTATCTGTCCTTTATTCTCACTCATCTGCACACACTGCTTTGCCATACAAATGTGACAAAAGAAAAGAAATTGACTGGAAAAAGGAGAAACCCTGGTGCTGTGGAGGGGCATCATTATTTTCACTATTTCCTCTCCATTTCTATGAGACTGATGTATTCTCTGCATGTAAAGCATGATATGGAAACCCAGTGCTGAAGTGAATTTTTGCTTTCTTCTTCAAAGAGCCATTTCTTCTCTCAGTATTTGCAAATTATTTTCAAATCACTCAATTTCTAAGTCTTTTCTTGCAAAATGGCACAGTTGGTCTTCTTAATACGAGAGTACTCCAAGTTAGACATGCAAACAGTGTGAGTCTTGAACAAGGCTGCTGTGACCCTGCCAGATTCGCTGCTATAGAGTGAAAACAAAACCTTGCCTGAGATGTGGGATTGGACAGGTGTTTGAGCAGCTTGTCCGATCACATTACTGAACCAATGTGCACCAGACAGCTAGATGCACACAGCATAACCTTACAATTGCATTTTTTGCTTCCCCACAAATATGGGCCAGATCCACCCATCTGCATCCAAAGCTGGCACGATAGGGCCATTAATAGGTTCCAGCCTTGCCTTGTAGAGATGGCAGGGTTGGATGCACGAGCCAGCTAACATGCTAATTTGACAGCATGGGCTTGTAGAGCTGTTTAGCACAACAGAATTATCTGTTGTAAACGATGTAAATATCTAGGACAGTCTTGCAGACAGTCTCATTTGGAGATGATAACACAGATGACAAGGCCTGGCACTGTCACCAGTCACTAGGGTATGTGGGTGTGATCAACACAAACACATTACTTTCAAGATAGAGGGGAAAGGATGCTGATGGCAGTGCAATGCTTAATTGTTTGCCATGCCAAAAAGAACACATGGTCACAATGGAAGTTTGCTCTTATCATGCTGTCTTCACCAGCAGGCTTTTTTTCTTTCTATCTTTCTGTTTTTTCTAACTTTCAGGTGTTATAACTGTGATTTCAGAGTTGGAGGTTCCTTTCTGAATGTCATGTTATTTTGGCTTATGTCCTCAATTTTAACATGGGCCATGCATAACATTGTTTCCCCCTTTGTTTCTAGACTGAAAATTTCTCCTCAGAGCCCAATTATGCTGGCAGCAGGCAGCCATTTGTTCAAAGGTAAAAGCAGTATCTAAATGCTTCTTGACCAGTGCATTTAGCTTCTTTATCTGTGTATCAAGCCAGCTGACTCTGGCTATCAAAGAGGGAAGTTTTCTCACAGAACTAATGGAAAGTTGTCTTTAATTTCCCCCCATTTCTGTTCCGCTGCAGCTCAACATTTAAGGATGCAGAACGAGCAAGCCTCAGAGACAGTGGCCATGGTGATAGTGACCAGGCTGATAGTGACCAGGATACTAATAAAGGCTCACACTGCGACACATCTGCCAGGGAGGCCCTCAAGATGAAAGCAGCAGCAGTTAATGGCCAGCCTTTTGAGAAGGGTGAGTGGACTTCTTTAAGATGCCTAACTGACTCTTGTACCAGACATTGTTTGTACTTTATGCAGTGAGAACGTCCCCTCTGCTCACTGGTGTTTAAATGGAGGTCTACAAGCTTCTGAGTAGAGCCAATGCAGACACTTCTTCCATCAATATTATTAGAGCTGGAGCTGCAGCAGGCTACTTTGTTCCACTTTGCATGGCAGACAGCCTGAGCTGTGTTTCAAAGATAACATGAAGGCACCAGTGTGAAAGGTAGATGGTAGCTTAAAAGGATAAAAGAGTCAATCAGCTGACGGCGGAATTTTCCAACATCTTCTGTCTGATTTAACCATCAAACAGACTCATATGAATGGCAAAATGTACTTCAGTCTGTGCCTCTTTTCATCATGTCATTAGTAGAACATAAATTTGTCACATGCTTGTCTCAAATAACACGACAAAGACAAATAATATGATAGACACTTAACAGAGAAAAATGAGAGATATTTCTGGTGCAGCATGGCAGGGTTTTTCCACCTTTTGCTTGGAAATAGTTTCTCAGTTATTGGTTTTGCCGTGGTTGCACTGTTTTAAGAAGAGCTTGCTTTACATCTGAAAATAGAAACGTTAAATTTTATTTCACAAATCTGAACTGATCCACACTACCGGGAGTGTAATTATAGATGACTGTCAGTCTGTTGCAACCTGGCTGACCTGGGAGAAACTGATAGATTTAGCTGTTGTGGATATAAACTGAAAATATGAAAGCAACTCTCACCGGTAAGATAAAAGATAATAGGGGGACTTGTGTGAAGTGGTGATGTTTTTCATTTCCTTGTCTGCGCCTTGGAAGAGAATGGCTGTGGTCATCATGTCCCTATGCAGTACTTTCCACACCATTTACATTGCTATGAACTGTTTGTTTGCAGCATGCTCAGGAGGGCATAGATGGAAACACTCTTGAGGCTGCCAGAAGGATGTGCGAATTCCTCTCTATCTCTCTAACATTTTGTGTGAGTGTGTGTTTGTGTGTGTGTGTGTGTTGTATGAGGAATTATGGCACACCAAAACTTGACTCTGTGGGAGGTGTAAATTCAATCACAATTTTTTTTTTAGTACATTTCAGAATCTGTTTTAACCCAAGTTCTCAGGCCAGTAACATGTAGAGATATTGAAAGAGATGTTTTGTACATGTGAAACGGAATATTTACTTGTGCAGCGCTGATGCTTTGCTTGACTGCAATGTCAATTAATTTATAGACCTGCTTTTGTAAGATAAGATAAATGCAATCAAGTGAGGCATTACTTCTAATATTTTGATGTTTTGCTAATGCCTTTCCTGTTTGTATGTGAAAATGTAGTTAAAAGGCAAATTAACAGATCAAAATTGGGTAAACATTAAATGGTGTCAATGTCTCCTGGCTACAAGATGGAAGATCTATATTACCCATTATGCCTTGACTTGATCACTTGAAAACATCATCCACCAACCCACACACTTATTCTGTCTCTTACTCACACACAGAGAAACAGGTACATTTATTGAACTACAAAGACACTGTGTTGCAGATTTAGAGAAGATAGTGCTATTATCCAAAATGGAGAATTTTTGTTCCAAATGCACCAACACAAAAGCTTGCAGGTTAAGTAGTATTGCTTTTATGTCTTTACCTTTACCATCCCTCTAGTCTCCCGGCTGCTTTGATACAGGTAATATATGCACCTGTGCAGCTTCCACTATCATGCACCCTGAATATTTATTCACTCTCGCAGACACCAGATGCACGGTGGGTATGTTGCTAGGTTTTCTCTGATTCTATTTATAATGGGCAGGCGGTTTCTTTGTTTTTTTTTAACGTGTTATTTTTCCACTCTACAGTTGCCTAAAAGATCACAGCTATTTGTCACTTTGTCATGATTTGGTTATGTGGCTAAATTTTACTCAGTGATGAAGTGTAAAATGAAAATGGAAAGCTAATGACAGGCAAAAAAGATGAAAGCACTCTCACTTCCTGATATTTTTTCCCAGCCTTTTTTATTTAAAAAAAAAAAAAGAAAAAATCTGTAGTTACTAACAGTACTGACATATTTGCTTTTTCCAGTCTGTATATTTAGCTTATTTATATACTTTGTCTTGTATAAAAACTGTAAAAATTGTGGTGGCGAGAACATCACAGGATTATAAATATTACTGATTTAAGGGTCACACTTGGTTACCAACATTCTGATATAGTTCTAAACACAACAAAGAGTCTATTAATATTTTGTTTTGTAAAAAATTTTTGTGAACACCCAAAAGTGGAGGCTGTATTAATCTAAAATGAATGGCAAAAAAGCAAAAGATAGTTATATTTTGATTATAATAATATATGTACAAACTAAAATGATAAAAAATAATGTCCTCACAGAAACAGCTACAGTACTATCAACAAATACCATACACAATGTCACTTTATCAGCTTAAATAGATTTATTTTATGATACCTTATGCTAAATCAGGAGGCCAAAGCAAAGTATTAGATTATTATTAATCAAATTTTAAACAAACATGCAGACGCAGCAATTTAATTACTTCTGCTTGTTTAGCGAGACATAGTAGCACAAATGCTGAAAATACCTCAGTCTGTCGTTGCTGTTGCTTCTCAGTGCATACATCCCTTTGCATCAGCATCATCTGCTAGCTGCTCCGCAGATAGGCACCATGGAAATGAATTCAGCATCTGCCTACTTCTCCTTCCTTATGCTTATTGTTCTTGCCTTGTGCATCTATGTTTGTAGAATACCTTTCTCTATTCTACTGAAAGAAAGATGATGAGAAACAAATTCATGTGGCACAGTATGATGCACTGATCGGTGTTGTGGTTTTGCCAAATCATTGCGATCGTTTTGGTTGGTTCTGCCTCGTAAAATCCATTTTCATCTTAGACATTCATAAAGAATCCTTATAAAATGTTAACAGAGTAGATGTTTTTGCTAAGTAATACGCAATATGAACTCAAAATGATCTTAGAGGTTTAAGCTCTTGATGTTAAACATTAAGATTTGAGTAATTAGGGACTGTTACTGCTTGGTTCACAACTAATCCTTTAAAAGTTTACAGTCACGTTAAAGTAATACTGCATATATGGATTAATGCAAATTATGATTTGATTTGAGTGAAATTGATGATTAAGCAGGGTATGTTTTAGAGCAAATCTAACTTAATACTGACAAGTGTCAACCGAGTGGTCATGCATTGCTTCTAATGTCTGTGAGCAAACTTTCAAACTCAAGGCTTAAAACTGTAATTGGTTGTAAAAGTATCATGCTGAACAATTAATTGTTTTTAAATCAAAATCGCAATTCAAGATGTTGCAATTAGCAAATCGCAAAGAACATCATTCATTTACCTGTTACGGTACCTGATCCAGGTTTCAAACCTGCAGCATTTGCGTTTTACAAATCCACTTGCATCAGACATTTCCTGCTTTTTGAGAGTTAAAAAAAATATGATTCTGCTTTATCTAAGCTTCAAATATGCTTACATTGGATTTGCGTTGTTTCGTTCACCACACTCGCTTTATATCACCCACTCTCTCACCCAGTTACTCTTCCTCCTCATATTCTCGGATGGGCTCCGGGTTCAACACCTTAAAAAGAAGTGAAGATGAGTTAGGCCACATGTTTAAATTAAACATCATGTGACAGCATCATTCAGCTGTGAAGTCACATGTTCAAAACTCATCATAGACAATTTTTTTATTAATGACTGAAACGCTGAAACAAAAAGCACCGAGGATAGAAAAAATCCCAAGACGGTTTTATTGAGTGGAATCGCTCTTGATATTCATAGAGGTCAGATCTCAGATAACGTGTTGGCGTTAATAACACCTACAAAGAATATTGGATCTATTTTGAGCCGTAATACAACTCAGAAATTATTGCAATGACGGTAGATTATGTCTCCATGATGGACATGATGTTTTCAGCGTAACACAAGGGTTTCCATCTTCACCTCCCAGGGAGAGTTTAAAAAACCAAAATTTATGTCTGGTTGAAGCAACATATTGTCCGATATGCATTCTCTGCTAGTTGGAGTGTGCACACCTGTGCCTGCACGCACTTATCTCTGTGTGTGTGACATCGGGATGAAAATCTGCTGTGTGCAGTACAGAAACCATGTAGAGAGAAATCACACACTGTGGTGTAAATAGGATACATAACATTAAACTGGTTAGTTTTTACTACAAGGACAAAGTATAAACTTGTTCTAGAGGAGATATAACCTTCAGGCTTCAGTGTTTTGAACACAGGTTGCATCTCGTAGTTGGTAAGTGAAGCCATTCATATCTCAACTTTATGTCCTTGTTAGAATATAGAGCAGTTCATATTTTGATGTCATGTGAAGATCCTCCATCTCATATAGAACATATATTTCTGCATGAACACTGAACAGAAGCTGGAATTTAAAAGATCAAATCGCAATTCCAATATTGGTCAGAAAAATCACAGTTAGATTTTTTTCCCATATTGTTCAGGCCTAATCATGCTGTATGAAATGGGAATTGAAACAAATGTTTGAGACTCAACTTTTTCAGACAATGGTTGCTGAGGTAATAAATCAAGTATGACAGAAGGGACATTTTCTCAAACTTTTGCAAGCTGGCTTCTTCCTATAACCCCAGGAGTCATCTCATGGATGAAAAGAATGTATCTTTAAGACACTTCAACATTGCTCTTTATAGTTAAACTTTGGTGAAAGATCATAGCTTTTTCCCTCTTCTAATTCTAGTCTTTGACAAGTCTTGTGCAAGAACAATGTTACTTAAGCTTTTGAAACTTTTTTTTTACTCAAGAGACAACAATATTCCATTCTTAACTTTATGTATACTTCTGGATAAGACACTGCCAAACAGACTGCATTTCTTTTATCACCTTATCCTAAAAATGGTCATATTCAGAGTTAGAAACTATTTAAGCAGTGTTGAGTATTTCAATCTTAGTCACATTATGCAGACATCAATACGCCTTGAGGCTAATTTATGCGCCCTTTACTTACATAAATTGGTACGTCCATTTCAAACGTTGTCAGAAGTCACTGCCCACATACTCCCATGTTACCTTTACACTGGCATGGTTGTCAGCAATACATCCACCAGAGGGCAATACAGAATTTAGAGTTCACTTCCGAATTCTGACATAATTTTCAGACAATAGGAAAGATGGCAATGGTGGAAGATAATGCATATTATGATACTAAAAGAGGCAGCGTAGTAGACAGCAGGGGTCTGTGAAGCCATTGAATACATTAGCTACGGTTACATGATGTTTTTAATTTGAAGTATTCTCCTTCGGGTTTACATGGAAATAATAATTCTGAATTAAGGTTTACATGGAAAACCCATTTTTTTCAATTCTGCTTTACATCTGGGGGTTGGGAAGGGTTCCGAATGGATCGGGGGTGGAAGTGACGTAATTACGTCTACCGGAAGAAAACAGACTCCACTTCCTGCTTATAAGTATCATATTTGCTTTATTTTGATTCTAGTTTTGAAGCAGCAGCTGGACACGAGCATTTTTCTTCATTTTCACTTAGATAGACTTAGATCAACTCCAACGCTAGCTTTGGTCGGCCTGGACGGCTATGTGCACCATGGTGACAGGAAGAGCGTGCACAGAACGTCCGGAATTAACCTAAAGCGGAATGAACGTATACATGATGGAGGAATTAAACAATTAGGTATTTAAACGGGAATAAACCAGCTATTTACTTTGGAATGAAGTTTAATTCGGAATTATCATTTTTATTCGGAATTAGGTGTTTACACGGTCAATTTTCATCTCCTTAAAACGGATTTAACTTTTATTCCGAATTACAGGGGAACTAAAACTCTCATTTAAATGTGGGAGATGTGGCTTCTTCTTTGTTCCTTTTGCTAGTCATACATGAGCTATACTGCAAAACACTGCCCCCACGGTTTCTTTCATTACAGCTCTTTTTGCTAAATCTGGAAATATACCTGCATGCTCTCTGAAAACAGACCAAAATATACACATAAAATATGCAGAAGACAGACAGATGGCTCTGTCTGTATGTGTATGTGTATTTAGTATATAGCATAAATTAGCCTTTAATCAAATTATAATGTTCTTTCAGAGTCTACCACATTTTGTGACACATATATGCACATTGGCAATGTTTTATAGCTTGATGATGTCCTTGGTTTCAGTCGGTGCAAAACTGGCTTGACATTTTAACAGAAAAAGAGACACTTTTTGGATGATGGTGAGGAGTTTGAATTGATTTGAAAATGTATGCTCATAAGGTCATACATTTTCTAATATGTAAACAGTATTGTCTATGAAAATCATATTACTTATTTTGAATAATTCAGTAGTTTGTATATTGCTGTCCATGTAAAGGTAATCAGTTCTAGGTTAAGGCCCCCAAAAAATACGATTAGGCGAAAAAAGAAAAAAAATCATTGTTTAATGCAAAACACAGCATTTCAAACTGTGCACTTTCCTCACAAAGCATCACAAATGATGCAGCAGACACCAAGCTACTGTGGCTCAGAAACATGCTGATTATATGTATCCCATGGTTACTAAAAATGTAAAATGGCAATGGTTTATTCTAGTAACTGGGCTGCTATGGTGAATAGTTAACACTGACTGATTTGATTTTACAAAAATAAACTTTTTTATGTACACCTCTCACCCCCCACCCCCACCCCCCCGATAGATAACCTGTTCTTTCAGTTGGGAGCAGATGGAGAAAACAGGATGAATACAAATAGAAAAGTGAAGTTTGCAAGCTTCTGAAACTTAAAAGGTCTTTGTCTGGAAAAAACATCTATCTGAAGAAAAGTAGCCCGTAGATGAAAAATGACAAGCCCACCCACTATTAGGAGATAAAATATGAAATAACATCCATTTAACCAAAACTGTTTACTATTCACATGCTGTGAAAATATCAAATGTCTTCAAGAAATGACTCTAACCTGTTTGACATTTTGATATTTCTCAGAGAAAAAATACAAAATGTTTTCCCTTTTACATTCCTACAGTTCTGATGTAGAATTAACAACACAATTTACCTCTGTCCAGTCATAGCATAATTAACAGTTTCATCGTATCCTGTAGCTATGAGTGGGTGCATTTGTGTAGGTGTTAATAGACTTGAGCAGCAGTATGTGCTAGTCAGAGCATGTATTTTGCAAATGAACTTGCATTGAACGTGTGGTACGTTGGTGCTGATTTTCACATCTCTTGGGAGCAGTGACACAGAGGAGGCTTCTGTTTTTTTCTTCTTTTGTCTGTCCTCCAGCAAGCTGGTCCAGCCTTGTGTATGATGAAAGTTCAGTTGCCTTTGAACAGGAGGATCTAACCACATTTTTTTTTTTAGGAAGAAACCCATCATGTGACACCTCCTATTGTTCAAGGCCGATATACCGATCCGCATCAGAGCCAGGTTTCAAAATGAGATCAAGTGCCTCATTCAGCTGGTCGCCTGCTCATGGGATTTGATATCATGGAATGACAGCAAGACAGAGATGAGCTGATCAGAGTCGTATCAAGCAATGAATGAAATACTATGATTATTTCTTTTCAAATGGTTTGACGCAGTTTGAATTTTGTATTCCTGAATGGCATATAGTTAAAAACAGAGTAAAAGAGTTATTTATTCTTTTTTTTTTGTCACTTTAACAAGAAACACATCATACAATAGCCAAATGCATAACCAAATTCTAATAAATTCAGTGATCATTGCCGGAATTTGTTTGTGCATTTAGTGAAAAGCTGGTTCAGCCTCATGGAAATCACAGCAAGGGAAACACATTTAGTCAAGTAAAATTAAATGGGAAGACGGAACAACAGGAGGATGAAATTGCTGATTCATTTCATGTATAACAAATGAAGAAAAACTATTATTTCCCACCAATTTACAAAAAGACATTTCTGACATTTTGCTTCATGCCTTTACATGCAAAACACCTCAATGCATTATTGTCAAATTAATTTTGATAGCCGAGTGAAATGGCTTCAGAAAAAAAAGAAAGAAAAAAGACACCTTTTTCATCACTACACCATGGAAATTGGCTTTTTGTATGTGTTGCTCTCTGTGATTCTTTTTTCCCTTCAGGATTAGGTCTGGTGTGAAATTTACAAGAATGAAATATGGTACAAAAATAGATCCTTAAAAATATATTTATTTATTCATTAATTTTTTTACTAATAACAATAATCCACATGGATGTACATATGATTTAAGATTTAAGGGAGTTATTTATTTTGCCCTTAAAGGGAAATTAACATGTGAATCAGCAGCAATTTACAGAAAGAAAAAGAGATAAAAACAGTAACAGTAGAGACAGAAGTATTCAAAAAAGTATTTAATGTGGTGTGCAAGATGTCAGCCAATCCACTAAATTCTGCCACTGTTGTGGAATAAATAGGAGACTACTTCAATCACCAATATGTCCTCATGTTAGAAAGGATTCTGTGTTTAATTTTGCATGCACATAAATGGATCTAAATGTGAATTTTTTGGTGCAAATGATTTGTCCATAATCTAGTTTTAATGGGACATTTTATTCTAGTGTTAATCTGGCTGCCTTTCCAGGGTGCCCTGCCTTACAGCAAGTGTCAGGTGAGAAAGACTTCAACCACTGCAACCCTGAGCCACTAAAACAGGCATAGAAGATAAAAGGTTGAAAAGTTGAGTTCAAATAGTGCTGAAAATTTGTGATGCAGACAGAGAGTTGTAAATACTGCAAGCAGTTTAACTTTTTGAAGCTGAAGCTAAATCTGGCAGGCCAATAAAACACAGGAAATCCAGAGAAGGTAAAAATCCAGGAACCACAGAAGTCATTAAAATTTGGCGTCTAAAAGATGGAGAGACTAGACAGTTACTGTGTCTCAAATCGTGTAGCTCTTTAGGTTAGTTCTAGCTACATGCAGTGCGCTGTGAGTACCTGAGTGGTTGCTCACAACTGTCAAAATGTTGACTGTTGACGCTGTGCACTTCTCACCCTCAATGGGCACCATCCTGGCAACAAAAAGCGAGTCAAGAGACTGTCATTACCTGATATGAGACACTGCTCAATATGATCGGTGCATGTGTCAAGTGTGAGCTGCAAAAAAGCTAAAGCAAAGTAACCTTTCCTTTATCCACTGACTTGAAGGTTATTTGGAAACAGGAAACATGAATCTGGGTTGAGGAAATGAAAGATTATTCTCACAGTCAATGATTTCAGAAGGCAAGGCAAGGCAAGGCAAGTTTATTTGTATAGCACATTTCATGTACAGGACAATTCAAGGTGCTTTACATACA
>JBBBVU010000013.1:14203824-14235869 GCA_037177055.1 Atherinosoma microstoma
GTAAAAAGGTTGGTGGAGTCATGCTGAGTGGAGCTTGAGCAGGTTAGTCTGGAAAAATAATGAAGCTCCATGTGACTAAAGACAAGCAAAATGATGAGAGAAGCCATGTTTTAACAAATTAATACCACGTGTACTGGAATTATATGGTAGAGAAAATGGATGGATGGATGGATGGATGGATGGAAATTTCAATTAATGCATTGTTAAGATAAACAATATATAAGGAATAGAACTTGTGCATTTTAACACTTAAAAAATAAGCAGCATAAGCAGATACTGCAAGCTGTAATTATGTGAAATTACTTTTTAAAAAAACCCTGGTGTGTGTCTTCTTTTAATTGTGCTGACTGCCATAAAATGAGTTGCCCTCGGCACTAAGGGATCTGTGTGGAAGGTGTGAGATGTCATCCTTGGTGGCTGACCATGTAGCCAACATATTTCTTTCCCCACAACTCCTCAAGGGAGGCTGGAGTTAACCCTCAGAGGCATGTACGTACAGTGCCTGTTGTCAAGAGTTCTTGTTTCAATGGCTGATTTTCATGCCCTGTACCTTATTGTCCTTGTCATTTAGTTGACCCTCAGTTCATTATCTAATGATGATGCAGTGTGTCAGCCAGCTGCAACACCCTGCCCTCGATGCCCACAGTATCTTGTCACTTGCTAAAAGGTGGCCTTTCCAAGTCTCATCTGACCATCTCATATCTTAAATTTGCCTCTGAACTGGGCAAGTGTTTAACCCATTAAGTCCCCTGTAACTACATAAATCTTAATAAATCACAGACAAGTTCATCATTATTCCAAGACTCGAGCCCCAGGTGCAAAGTTGCATAGCTGTTTAGGTTCTTTAATGAAGCACAAATTTGAAAGATATTCCTAATCTTGTTTTGCTACTCTTCTGAATTCTTGCTGTTTTGTAGTGAGTCAATAACAATGAAATACTATGTGTTGTACTGTTATCAATTTACAGGGTCTGCCCAATATAAACTGTAAATGCCTTGTAATAGCAAACATGTTATCTTCCTCCAAATTGCCCCAAACTATACCAGCATAACAGGATAATACTGACTAATCATTGGCATCTTAATTATCATTTTAAATCCCACAGTGATGTGTGGACCTGATTATAATATTTCATTGAAATATCTGTAAGGCGGATTGCTTCAACATATGTTCTCTACACAACAAAACTTACAGTATACTAATCTAGTTTTTAAAAAGTCCAAGCCCCATGGACCACCATGAAAACATTTAACAAGCTCAGGGTTGTGTAGTTCTTTGCAGTCTTGCATCACATCTGATGCAACAAAGGCCTTTGAGAGCCTTCCTGCTAGACAATGGCAGAGCAGTTTACTAGGAGGCTGACTGTTTTTGTTTGCTCCAGCTGGACACAGATGACAAAGTGCAACATGCCATCTATATGGAACATAAATCAGAAGCGCTACCCATCATCCTGTGTGGCATGGCTCCAACTCCATTTGTGTATTTCTGACCTTGAAACGCATAATTGTTAGTCATCATTTTCACTCAGTCACTTTTTATGATCATTCCTTTCATGTGTGTATGTGTTTTTGAGCGCATGCATGGGAGTGTGTTTGTGCAGTGTGCTGCTTTCTGCTCCCAGTTGGTGAATATTATGTTCAGTGTCATGGAAGACTTGGAGAGATATTAAATGAGGCTCACATCATGCATCGCATGTGTGTGCCTCACGCTCCCTCTGCACATTGTGACCATGGATGAAAATGAATTATCCAGCTGACAGATGCAAACAAAAGCATAAACGAAATGCAAATACACAAGGCCCATCCAAATTTGACTGAATATGGAATTTATATTAACAAATATAGCTAATAAAACTCCATCTATCATTGTTGTAATTACAGCTATCAAATAAGATAAAAGACAGCTGTAAAATTTTGCTTATCGTGTTGCAACAAACATAAATGCTAATTTATGCAGAAGTAGTGTATAATGATGGGATTTAGTTAATGCTGTAGCCAATATCAGATCCAATCTGGGGAACGAAACCTCTGAGGGCAGAGAAAACAGAAGCACAAATGAATTGCATGCACAGTGAATGCAGCCTTCATACTTTAATATGAGCCACAGGCAGTGTCCCTGATGTGCCTGCTCTCCTCCCATGTGAGTATGAGCCAAGTGGAGAGGATGATGGATACAGCTCCACGAGGACACAGCAGTAAGCAACGATACTTGACATGTCTCTGCATGAGCGCCAACGCATCAGGCTGAAAAGGTCACAACGGGTCTTTCTTCTTTACCTTTTGCTCGGTCGCTAAACCAACACAAAATTTTGCATGCAATGTGTGCCACCAGTTCAGATCAGATTGATCTAATTTCAAGAACTGAATTATTCACTTTGATTATCCCTCTGTGAGAGTGATTCCATAGCTGTTTGGTTTTCATTAGGGCCAGGTGATAACACACTCAGTGAGGACGGTAAGTCATGCTCTGTGACTTATAATTTAGTATAAACAAATAGACTAATACTGCATTATTCAAGAGCACAACACTTAATTCTAGAGCTCTTTGTTAGTATATCAGGGTTTGACAAGACAAATCCCACCGTGGTAAAATCTCCCTGTCTTCATGCATTATACGGCGGATGTCATAATTATAAAGACTGCTTTGCTCAGGCCATATGAGCCCTTTGGTGGTGCTTTTCAGAAGGTCTAAATTTTGAGAAAGCAAACATTGAGAAATAAAATGAAATAAAATAAGCAAGGAATCTATTCTTTGAAACCTAACAACCGGGGACCTCTGATTGGCATAGGTGACATGAGTGGAAAAAATATTTGAATTTCAAAATGGGACAATTTGACCCACAAAATAACAGGAGGGTTCAAACTGATTTGCTCCGCCATATGAGCCCTGCAGTGGTGCCTTTCAGAAGCTATGTTACCTGGATTAAGACATAGTATTCGGAACATTGATAAAATAAAATAAAACAAAATAAAATAAAATAAAATAAAATAGAATAAAATAAAATAAAATAAAATAAAATAAAATAAAATAAAATAAAATAAAATAAAATAAAATAAAATAAAATAAAATATACTTTTAAACCTAACCCACGACCTCTGATTGATGAGTAACATGGGTGGAAAGTTGACAGTTTGATAAGAGAGGCACCTGCAGGGCACTACCCTAAGTTTTTGTGGGGAGGTGACCAAATATAACCAGAGGGATGTTGGAAAGATACAATCGACTCCTGCCAGGTGAAAGGAAAGACAGGGACTTTAGTGTTTCAGGCAATATCACCCCATCCCCCGCTCTCCCCTTCCAGCAGCCATTTAACATAACAGGATTGACAGATTATGAAGAGCTCATATAACTTGGCAATAGCATGGTTTTGTTTTCTGAGTGATATGTTGTGCGGTGTTGGTACACAAGAGCGCGCCAGCGTGGTCCGGTAAATCATTTATATTTTTTGGGACATCTTTATAGTTGGTAGGTACATATTTTGGAGGGATCTATCTCAGCATGATGCTCCAGTGAGCTGATTCTTTGTGCATGAAATGACTTGACATCCTCCCGACCACCGAGTGAGCCAGAGTGCGCGTGTGCGCGAGCGTCCATGGAGAGAGATAGAAGGAGGGAGACAAGGGGGGGTGGATGGAGACAGAAGAAAGAATAAGCAACTTTGTAACCAGGCATAGCTGTGTCTCCTCCGGCACAGGGTGCTGAAAGAGAAGCATTTGGCAGTTATGGTTGATCAGCGTTTCTTTCATCCTCTCATGTGTATTAGGGACGACGAGAGCGCTCGCGTAAAATAGATCCTGTTTCCTTTTTCGTTTTGACGGATTAAAAAAATACAAGATGAAACACCAAACGAGTCTGCATCTTCATCAATGCGCGTGAGGTATGTATTAACAGCAGGAGTTTGACAGAAATTATGCAGATTGCATTTTCTCTGACGCTAACATCTGTAATTTACATAGCTTTACATTCAAACCATTTGTTAATTACATTTTCACTTCTTAAGTAAATGGGATATGGATTTCCCTCACAGCGGATTTAGACCTTTGTTTTTTGCCGAAGTGTAGCTCTGACCTTGCTTTTTGTTCTTTAAATTGCTTAAAGGAGTTGCTTTGTTTGGGCTTTTTAAAAAATCAGCAGCCAGAGATACTGAAGTTACCTCTGGGTCGCAAATGAAGCTTAAACTCATGAGCTTCTTATGTGGAAGTTGTTTTCACTGCAGCCTGCCCGTTTTACATCACAATGTATGTCTTTTATTCTAGATGACATTGAGGATCCCTTAGCAGGACTATGAGCTTGGCCATCATTTGCAGGAAAATGCAGCTTTGGATTCCTTATGTTTTGCTAAGTGCAACATCAGTGTGCACTGTTGAGATGTCTGGCCATTATGGAGAAATATGTCAAGGACTGTGTGCCTGCGAGGAGAAGGAAGGGATACTTACAGTGAGCTGTGAAAACAGAGGAATTGAAAGTCTCTCTAACATAAGTCCAGTGCACTTCTCTCAGTATCATCTGCTCCTTACTGGGAATCTTTTAAAAAAGCTATCTGTCAATGATTTCACTCAGTACAAAGGACTTACAATATTACATCTGGGAAACAATGACATATCTGATGTTGAAGCAGGAGCTTTTAATGGACTGCAGGAATTAAAACGACTACATCTCAACAACAACAAAATCGATGCCTTGAAGGAAGAGTTTTTCTTTGGCCTTGAAAGTCTGGAATATTTACAAATTGATTATAATTACATCACCCACGTGGAACCAAATGCCTTCAGCAGACTTCGACATCTGGAGGTCCTCATCCTAAATGACAATTTGATATCAAGTCTGCCTGTAAATATTTTCCATTATGTACCATTGACTCATTTAGACCTAAGGGGTAATCAGCTGAAAATACTCCCCTACATAGGTCTGCTGGAGCACATGAACAGTGTGGTGGAGTTACAGCTGGAGGAGAATCCGTGGAACTGCTCCTGTGAGTTGATTGCTCTCAAAACCTGGCTCGAAAGCATATCATACACAGCTTTGGTCGGTGATGTTGTTTGTGAGTTCCCCTTTCGGCTTCATGGGAGAGACCTTGATGAGGTTTCAAAACAAGAGTTGTGCCCGAGGAGAGCCATCGCTGAATATGAGATGCCGCCCCTGCCACATTTGAGCACTGATGCATACTATAGGACCACGCCAGCTCTAGTTGCAGCCTCATTCACCTCGTCTGGAATTGCAAGATCCTCATCAAGACCCACTAAAGGACCTCGTCAGTCTGCCAAATTAAAATCAAAACCCACTGCTCGTGCCCCATCAAATAAACCACAAAATTACGGTCAGATCGTATCATTTCAGACCAAATCTCCTGTGCCTTTAGATTGCCCAAATGCCTGTACCTGCAATCTACAAATTTCAGACCTTGGCCTGAATGTGAACTGCCAGGAGCGAAAGATAGAACAAATCTCTGACTTAAATCCCAAACCTTACAATCCCAAAAAGATGTATCTCACAGGGAATTACATCCCTGTGGTACGTAGATCAGATTTTATTGAGGCAACTGGATTAGATTTACTTCATCTTGGTAACAATCGAATAGCTCGTGTCCATGAGAGAGCTTTTGGCGATTTGACACATCTACGAAGACTATACCTCAATGGAAATCTGATAGACCGCCTTACAGCTGATATGTTTTACGGATTAGAGAGCCTACAATTCTTATATTTAGAATACAATGTTATTAAAGAGGTTTCTGCTGACACGTTTCAGCATGTCCTCAGACTTCAGCTTCTTTTCTTAAACAACAACCTTTTGAAAACTTTACCAGAGGGTACATTTAATGGATTGACATTAGCCAGACTAAATCTCCGCAACAACCATTTGCGATATCTGCCAGTCAGTGGTGTACTAAATCAGCTGACAGCACTTGTTCAAGTTGATTTGTATGAGAATCCTTGGGATTGCTCTTGTAGCATACTGGATTTGAAAATGTGGTTAGAGCAGCTTAGCACAGGCACAGTTGTAAACAATGTCATCTGTGGCTCCCCGAAGAGACTAGCCGGGGAGGATATGAGATACATTAAGACAACTAATTTCTGCCCTAATAACTCCGATATACTTGCTTCCATGATTCCACCCTCTGAAGAATCTTTTCCTGGCAGCACAATCACTATAGAAACATCCTTGGACTCTGATACTCAGTACGGCACCATTCCTTTATCTGTCATGATTCTTGCCCTACTCCTCATGTTCATTATGTCTGTGTTTGTGACTGCAGGGTTGTTTGTGGCAGTGAAAAAGAGGCATCAAAAGAATCAAAATGAGCACAATAACTCCATGAATGCTTGCATTAGCTCTCTTAACATGGAATATGGCCTTTACAAAAAGGGATCCATTCCCAAAGTCAGAACATCAGCTGGACACGTATATGAGTATATTCCACCTCCCACAGAATCCACATGCGGAACTACTGCCCACACCCCAATGAACAACAAATCAGTGGATGGATTTAAAGACTTTGACGAGTTGAGTGGCGCATTTCTTGGTAACTCAGATGAAGAGGCAGTCAGTAATGTGATAAGTTCAGAATACAGCGCCACTACTCCAGAGCCTCTCAACAAGCCCTCAACCCCTCACCATGATGATCCGTCGTGCTGTTACAGAGATGTACTTGAGCCTGACAAGAACAGGTGCTACAGCAATACATTACCTTGCAGACATGGAGCGCATTCATCAAATCGCTATTCCTCAGACTTTGATGCAAGGCATCAATATCCGCACCCAGAGAGAATTCAACAGACAATCCTTTACTGTACAGCACCAAGTGCTGTTTATGTGGAGCCTAACAGGAGCGAGTACTGGGAACTGAAAGCAAAGCTTCATATTGATCCAGATTACCTTGAGGTTCTTGAAAAACGAACTACATTTACACAGTTTTAATAGACTTGGCCTCCCTTGGATGCATTTGTGCAATGTATTGATTTTAATGAGGAATTACAAAATGTTTTAAAAGCATAAAAAGACACAAAGGTTTTCTTAAGTCAGCACAGTGCATCGTGGGCCACAGTATATATTTTTGGGATCATGCTTTACAGAAATGAGTGATGAAGGGGACACTACTCATTTTAAAGCATCACTTAACACTTAGTTTGATTTAAATGTGTAAATATGAAAAGCAACCATTGCTTCAGGTGATTCAGGGCTCTACTGACTCATCCTATTATCAAATTTATCCCGGAGCTGTGTCATTGACAATAATGTGAGATTGAGTTTTACCTCTTGAATTAGCTGCATTTTGTGAGTGTTAATGAACCATGCAGACAATATGCTCTTGCCCCAAAAATAAATCTAATTTCTTGACCAAGATACATGTGTAACTGCCAGTTCTGTCTTTTCAAAATTTTCCAAATGAAACTCATACATGTTGCAGAAAATCAAATTGAGTAGATTTATCACTAACCATGAAACTGGACTGCATTTAGTAATGGACATGTCACATTGCCTTTAGATCAGTTTAGAAATCATACTATAAAGATAAAAGATTAATGAAGCCAGGCACATTAATCCTGGCTATTTACCCTCAAGAATGTGCAGCTCTGGGATGGCAATATTAAATACATAAAGATATGAGGGATCTTCCAAAGTGATCTCACAAATCACAGATTAAAGGTGCACTACATTTTTGTATTCCTGTTTGCAGATTTAGAAGAGAATGGTAATACTAAACGATATATTAAAGCAAACTGAACTGGTCAAGTGTATATGCTCTGGAAAATCAATGGTGGTCCCTTGAAACTTTCCCATCGCCAAATCAGCAGCAGTTGTGGATTTCAGACACATGTTTCACAAGTTGCTGTGGTATTAGGGTACAAGAAAAAGAAATATGTGTAACCAAAAGAAAAGGTGATGAGTTGTGTTTTAACTGAAAGAATATACCTTGTACCTATTATTTTAAATGGTTTATTACAGATGTGTACAAATGCAGTTTCTATCAATTTACATAAATATGTACTTACAATTTTATTTTATTCTTGCATCAACACCAAAGCAGTCTACAAATAAAAAGAAAATACAAAAAACAAAACAGTATATGCAAACTTGAAACTCCCAGAGACAAATATCGAACACAATCGTGTAAATTATTTCACTTGTAAAACTTGTTTTCTTTTAGATATATATTTTAATGCATTTACAGTTCCATATACAACCCATCTAAGTAGATTTACCATACAATGAGATTCTAATCTGCTCATTATCACATCAAAGCATGTAATAGACCTGCTGGTCCAGTGCAAGACACAAGTCAGTGTCACGTTTTGCCTTATTAAAGATCTTAAGACTATACTGTTACCCGGCCTTATCAGAGAAAGAACAGTAGTGTTTAATCGTTTACCTGTTTTAAAGCAGCTTATGTTTACATTAGGTTCGAAAGGGTCTATACTAACCCAAACTGTAATCTTTTCCTGAAGCTAACCAAGAAGTTTTGTGCCTAAACATTTACCAAACAGCAGCTGAATTGGCACAATTTTTAACTTCTGCTGGTTCTGCTTTACAATGAGATTCTAATACAGGCATTTACAAAAAATTCCTCTGGAAAACATACATTCACACCAAGTTTAAAGGTGGATTAAAGTAATAAAAAATTGTAGTAATAAAATAATGAACATACAATTAACTCACTTGTCAAAAAGTATCAGCCCCACTGGTTTCCTGTGGAAGCCAAAATCCTGCATTCTATGTGAAAATCCTGCTCTAGCTGCTCCACCTCTCTGTAGTCTGTTCTCTGATGGTGTCATGTGTTGTCAGGACCCCTGCTGTCACATATAAACATAGAAGAAAGCCTTTAGCTTAAGATTTCAACATGCTGGATAAAGAAACTAAAAGAAAAAGTGAATATCTAGGCCTTTTCATATTATGGCTTTCAAGCGGGGACTGATGCACCTTCATTGTGCATAAGTGTCATGAGTGAAAGTACAGGGGCTCAAAGCTGATCTGCTGCTGATGTCTGAGCTGGTGAGGGAGGTAGTAATAGATGCAAAATGAGCTATGTGTACTAGGACAAGCTGATGGTTAGAGTATAGCTTGCCACTCTTATTAACTGATGTGATTCCACAAAGCCAGCTTGATATGTGTAGTCTGACCACATAGTTTAGTTCCTAATCCTAACTTAGTTCCTTTAGTGCTTAAACTTAATCATTATATCATGTTTCTAACACATGATTAAATACTTTGTGTATTGCTTTTTTAAGGTTAAGTCAAAATTGAGTATTTTGTTTCTTTCAGCTATGATCATAGTATCATTTATTTAGGAAAAAACACTATAAAATGATATTTACTGCTGTAGTATTGACGTGTTTGGTGCATCAGGAACTGGCATCAAAAGACATCTTCAGGGTATCTCAGAGATCAGGAGCTTTAACAGAGTGTCAGTATGTGATTGGGTTTAGAACTGGTTGATTTCTGCACTTCTGTAAATTTGCATTGACGCATCTACTTGTCATATGGGTGCAGCACAAAGCATGACACTGACACTGAGGCAGGCCTGTTTCTTGCTTTAGTGTGTCTCCAAATTCCTCTGTCTGAAATCCAGTTGAGAATCTTAAAAATTTCTAAGCCTCAGGCCCATGTTAACATATGCTGAATAATTGCATATTTTTGTATGAACAAGTAAGGTCATTGTTTTTTCCTTGCATTTATTTACTTTTTCTTTTTGGAAAAAAATGCACTATTGACTTCTGCTGGTCAACAATGATGTCACTCTCCTAAATGCACAATGTTCTAACATATAGCCATAGAATAGGTTTGATAAATGCATACAGAGAAGTTATATATGCTACACTATCTTGCACTATGCATAGATATAGACCATACTCAGACAATCTGTACAAAAAGCCCACTGCTCATCCGTCAGTCTTCACCCAACAACCATGCAAATAATAGCCAATAACATCATCTTATTCTATATTGTAAGTCTTCATTTGAAATTTAGCACACATAAATATTTAGAGGTACTTTTGTACCACATTTCGGATAAATCATTTATTTTAAACCTTCATATATTTTTAATTAAAAGTGTTTCTAGGGAAATATTGATGGGATTTTTGTGTTTTGCGTTAGAGCAAAAGTATTGTTTATCTCATATATTTGGTTTGGGATCACAAGAAATCAGGCTACTTAACTTCAATCAGCAATTTCCCTGCTTTTATCCAATCTTTAATCTTATAGATGTACATAATATAGATATTATGTTGAAAAGCACAACAAATGACTACCACAGTCAAATGGATAGGGTCATATTTAACCATGAAACACTTCTTTGCTCCAAGGAAAAATAAGAGCATCTCCCAATCAAAATGTCAGCCAAGAAAGTGAAGCCAAGATGTGACTATTCCTGAGAGTTAAATAAAAGTAAATTTTTATCATGTGCATAATGCACCAAACCTGTCCTCTTAATTCAGCCGGTTAGAGGGCAGAGTGAATCTGGACCCTGTCTGCATGTCATGAAGTATTACAGTGCAGCATTAGCCATGCCATTAACCAAGGATGATGTCTTGGTTTGTTGCCTTCCACATGTTCAAAGTAATTTTGTGATGACTCGACCTGTTTCTGCTGTTTGGAAATTCATCAAAACAAATTACCTGTATCTTCACAGTGACGCATGATGTGTACCTACACAGGTTTGTTTTCCACTGATATATTGCTGTGAAGTTTGTGGTGAAAACACTTTATACCTGCAAACATGCACAGACAGTTGTACACAGTGTTTTTTTTTTTGTGAACAGTGACTGGCATTTAGTTGATTGTAACAGTTCCTCAGATTATCCTTATTTTTTTTCTTTTTTCCCCCCAAATGTGCTATAACTTTTGTACGTAAAAAAATAAGGCTGCAGAAGAAAGTACAGTGCTATAAAAAGGGCAGATTATGTGTTTGAGATAGTATTGGGAAATAGTTTATTTATTGTCTTTTATTACTTCTTTTTCAATAATTTGACTGCTACATGGAAATACTGGAAAGTGTTTACTATATAAAGTAGAGATTTGCATTTTTTTTATTCCATTTTTGTCATCGAAATGCATTTTTTCTTTCTTTCTTTTTGTCACAACTGAGAATATAAATACTGTCAATCCCCAAAAAAACCATGTTAAACTGAAATGTGTCATGTGAATATGTGCAAATGTTTAATTTGCAAAGAAGAGGTGAAGTCAGTGTCTTATTCTTATTCCAACACTCATGTAAGCTTTTGTTTGCTTCATTTGATTTTCATATGAAGTGGGGATTTTTCTGTGTCAACATCTGATTTGTAAATAGAACACTTCATCAGCATTTTGTGCAAACTGGCACCATTTTTGCAAAGCAAAAACTTGCTCTCTTATTGCAAAAACACAGTACAGCGAGGAATATGTGGGATAAATATATCTACAGTGTGCTGTTTCTTTAGTTGTTAGCTAATGAATAAAAGATATGCATTAATTTGATATCCTGTTGTATTTGTCTTCCTTCACTCTCTAAACTATGGTGTGTGCAGCAAATGTCATGGTGCACAACTAGGATAGATTTTGAAATGTTGCACAAACCCACTGGCATTTTGCAGAACATTTCCTAAATTAAATATTATTCAAATGCTCAAGTTAATCTCATTATTTCAGTCTGTCAAATGGAAATAATAAGTGTGTGGCTGTGATACAATTTAATACCAAGAAAATAATCAATGAGGTTATTTCACATAAGTTAGATCCTTATCTGATTCTCCATGTGTTCAGTAGCAGCACAGGCTTGCCTTGGGCAGTACTGAAAAACTGAGGTTTAAAATGCTTTAGATTACACTTCTGATGGGGAAAAATATGGTGTGTTAAGTCTTAATGTATTCGTTGCTGAAATAAGAAGACTTGACCTCCGAGGCTGTGCAGTATGAACACATCTGCGTGCGAATGTTTCCAGACACTTACTGAGAAACAACATTCTTTGCAGAAATAGCTTTCTGGGAGCCTAGTATCCATGGAAACATCCAATTACCTGGCACAAACATAAAGTAAAAATAAAAACAATTCAAGAGATACGATCCCAGAACGGAGTCTGAAAACATTTGTAACTGATTGTTACAGATACATTTGTTTACTTATATTGTTTGTCCCTAAATCATACACATTGTACAGAACAGACAAAAAAGAGATTTGTTGGCAAAATCTTTGTCTCAATTAAAATAGCCATAACTTAGAAACATAGGATCTATGTCTGAAAAGTGCCACTTTTAATAAGACTACTAACCATGAATAACCTTTGACTCATGCCGTTTGTCAGATCGACGGTGTTATGTTGCTTAGCTGCTTGAAGACCCCCATTTTGCCAGGGAGAAGGAAATTAGGGCAGATCTACATTATGTAAGCTTGAAGGGATGTGTCAGGCAGTGTGAAGACGGCATATGACTGTAAGCATTCACCGAAGGAAAAACGCATACTATCTTCTATCAGGCAAGTAGCACATTAGAAATACGACTGATTCAAACCCCCTTGACATTTCCGTATCTGTGAAAAGTAGAACAGAATCTTTTATCTTGTAATAGACATATGGTTTCCAGATGTTAGTCTCAGACTATGTTTCTGTCCCTGTAGATTTTTCAGTCTTCTGTTTCCCTGTGCAGCGATGCTGCATTTCTCTCCCTCTCACTTTGTATGTGTGTGTGTATAAGAATGTGTGAGTCGGGATGCATAAATTATTGACTCAGAGTGTATTCATGCTTGTCTCCAGGACTTCAGCCAAGTAACATGGCAATACCTTCATCCTATCTTTTCGTCTTTCAACATTTTTGTTTCAAAAGCCTTCACACAACTCTCAACCAAACTAAAGGTCTCCAGTAATAATTGATGAGGAGCATCTTGGGCATAAACTACCATTTATCTGTGTCCGGTTTGCTTGTAAATAATGGATGTCCATGTTTTCCCATTGTATCAGACAGATTTGAGAAGAAGTTGCCTGCTGCTGGGATGTCATGGTATTTACAAACCCAGAGAGAGGGATTTGCTCAATTTTGCCAAGTAAATTTACAACAACTGAAAACAGTATGTGCAAGAGACACTAATATTTATGAGAGCTTATCCAAGCTTATGACTGCCAACCTGAGAAAAGTGACAAAATCCTCCCTCATCCTCCCATTTATAGTACTAACACTAAACATGAGAATGATATTCCACATCAAGAAAAAAAGAAAGCTTAAGTAAAGACAGAATAAAATGCTTTATTGTGAATTCAGTGAATTGATGTTTATAAGAGGCTTTCATAGCTATGAGTGCTCTGTATAACAATGTCTGCTGGCTGTATGCATAATATCATTCTCTGATATTTCTTGCTGTTACAAAGACAAATTATTAGTTCTCTCCAACTCTAAATGATCCTCAGTGTTTTTTCTTACTCTGTCACTAGCATACTGAGCCGTTCTTATGTTGCCCTGCAGAGTGCCTCATCTGGCATTAACCTCTGCGTTTCCCTGATATCCAGCCTCCTTTTTATCAGTGCTTCTTCCTCATGGGTCTTCATCACATCAAGAGCACACCCTTCTCTGTGTCTTGGCCTGAAGTGTCACTATAACTGCTACAAGAGACTGCCATTCTTGTTGGCCTGTAATTTATAGTGACAACAAACGGACCTAGATAAACAACAGATAACATTTGTAATTAGGTGATGAAATATTCATCAAAAAAGTCAAGCTTTATGCTTGTTTGTTTGTTTGTTTGTTTGTTTTCCTCATGATGGATGCATTCAGAAATGCAGCACACCAGCATGAACAGTGTCTCCTGCTGATTTGAAAAAGATGTGACCTGAAAGGGCCATGTTTTTGTTTCCTCATTCAGCTGGGAGAGGGGAGAGACACAAATCCCACAATAGAAAAAGAAGCCGTGCTTGAACAATAATGCCATATTCAAGATCAGAAACAGTTTCAAAGGGCACAGTATTACACAGATGCAACGTCAACCCTTCAAATAAAAGTTGTGGGTGAGGATTCTTCATTTTTGCTGCAAATATAGTCTATCTTAAATTAAAAACATACACTATTTTTGCATCTACAACAACATATTTTGGTTAAATTTACAGCCATTTTTTTGGGCTGTAAAGCAATTCTATAATTTCATGCTTCAAGATAATTCTGACTTGGCTGTGAAGCATGCTGAACGAAATGCTGGGATGTCTGAGTAGACTTTTGCAGATTGCCCATGTTCTGTGGCAGTCTGAATTTAAATGCAGCCACTGCTTCACTGTTACATGTTTCCTTCTTCTCCTTCCAGACCATCTCATAAACTCAAACTGACAGCAGAGGGAAGGTGACTAACCACTTACCTGCAAATATTCAAACATGTACAAGCAGCAGTAATTCTTATTACATCTTTGTATTGTTGTCACGATTGTTGTAAAGATTATTTCTCTCACAAGTGCATCTTATTTGATTCTAATGTATGTATGTGTTAATGTGCTTTAGTCCTACATTCCTTCCACTTGGCTGATATTTGTTTTTGTGCTTGAATGATTCATTAATCAGTGATATAGAAAGACAAACAAAATAAAAATGTACTTCTTGTTGCGTTTGTAGCAAAGATGCATGCCTCTGAAAAACGTCTGATATTATAACTGGACTGAAAAAGCAGCCTGTGAACAAAGAACAACTTTAAAAGAGCTTCAGAAAGCCGCAAGAACCTCTGCTCAAGACCACTTCTAAAGACTACAAGAAACTCTGGCTCCTTGAAGGCAAAATACAAAGAAAAGAGGAGGGGATAAAGACTTTTACACAAGAGGCTAATGAAAATCACAATCCTTCAAATGAATTTGTGGGCACTGCAGCAAAAAACAGGCTCTACAGTGGCTTCTTATCTCATACTGGTCCTCAGAGGTACTGTGCATGTCACTAAAGATTTGGTGTATCTGTGCTTTTGAGATTAAAGTCCCTTCACTGTCTACAAGTGAGGTGATTTGGGGAGAAAGGAATTAAAAATACCTAATAAGTTATCCAAATCTTGTCAAGATAATGCTAAGCTACAAACATTTAGAAAGTATAAACAAGTGTAATATACATTGTAGTATTGTTTTGGGACCAGGAATATATTTTGCCTCGGGACGGTGTCAGACAAATGATGCAACACATACTGAGCTGCAAAGAATTCAGTATCTTGCTTAAGGAACCTGTGGAAGAATAGACATGTGGGTCAACAAGAGAAATGTATTGTTAATGTGTCACAGTTTCACATGCTTTTTTGGCATCTGGCTTGGTAATTCCACAGCATAACACATGGTTTACAACACAAACCCCTGAATATCCAGAAAAAACTATTGTATGTTTAAATCATCTGTTTCTTTAAGTTGTGTCAAGTAAAGATACAAATGCCAACCAAATTATTTTCCTATTCTTGTGTTACTCAACGTTAGCCATCTTTAACTTCTTTTCACAAAATACAAAGTGTATTAAGCAGATTAAGCATTAAGAGAATGAGAAAAGTTAGTGGCAGCTCAGACTATTAAAGTTGAACTTGGAGATAACTTTAAGCGGTGCAAAGTTAAAGGCATAGAAAGAGACTGATGTTATCCTTAGCACTCTTGACAGACTGATGGCGTGCTATGGTTCCTGTGAGCACTTGTCTGTTTCTGTCTCTTTTCCCTATGAGCATCCTTTTGGGATTTACAAGAAGCTACAATGGATTCAGACAGATGGCAAGGTGGGGGTGTTGTAACCATCTTCCGAACCCTAGGGAGTACAGCCACGTGCAACTGTCAAACAAATGTCTTCACCCAGAGTTTTATTTGTTAAAATATAATTAGACCCTCACTTACATGCTAATCTTTCTGAACTGTCAGGCATCTAAAAGAACTGTGAATGCAAAGCTACTCCCATTTTGTTGGTTCTTGTTAGGAGGTTTATGAATATACTCCCTTATTAATAATATTGTTGTTGTGCTGCAGCAGCATCTTCGTGTTCTCTATGAATGCATCAGGGCAGCAAAGCCATCAAGAATTTCCATAAAGTAAAGTCGCAAATAGGTCATGAATAGCATTAATATTCAAAAAGCAGCACTTCAAAAGAGTGGTAACCCAATGCCTCAGCATTAAATGCATTTGACCATTGATATCTTTGCTCATTAACCACACTCAGAATCATTATTTGCTGAAGGCTATGCACTGTAGGCCGGTGGCAAGTGCATCAAAACACCTCTTTCAAGTTGCTCCTTGTGCTAAGTATCATGCAGCTACACAGCTTCTAATGAGGCAAAGGAGTGAGACGACCTTGTGCCACAATTTGTCAGCTCTGGCATTACTGATGAAGCTCATATCAATTCATGTAAGACACAACTTCAGTTGTTCACTGCTGGCTGGATAATTGACAAGCTATTGTTAGCTGACTGCTGAGATTAGCCAGATTTCCCAAGACACATGTCAAACTTGCACGGTCATTCACTAAGACGTCGACAAGTTTGACAAGGATTGTTTAATCTTTTAGTTAAAAAAGAAGCAGTCGTTTGAAAGGTGTCATTGTGACATAAAGAACTCAATAATTACCAGCCTTAAAATGTACCATGTTCTTTTATAAATGTTGACCTTCCTCACAGTATATGCCCACAAGTGTTCAAACTTTTATGTTACACAAACAATAGATTGACTGAAAATATCTAGCCAATGAAAATCAACATATTTGAATTATGAATTGGTGAACTCCTGATGCAGTATAAAGTAAAGTTTGGCCCCAGAGTTTAAAACTTCATTTTAGCTGGTGGATTAGTGATTGGCTCAGCATCAGCATTAATATGTTATATATGAATGTGAACCAATATTTCTAGTACTTCTGCCGGGACCACCATTAAATATGGTTCCAACCATAAACTGTGCATAAAAGATGGACGTAACCACTATGATGTTATGATGGTTCAGGACTGAAAAAGTTCAAATGATTAGGAAGCTATTTTTGCCAAACTTAGCTACTTATCTGGTAAATTGATTCACTGGTGCTGGTAACTAAGAGGCCAGCTATGGGGCATCCAGCGATGCACTGGATCATCTTCTTCTTCTGCAGGGCAAAATTACACTAGCTGGTAATAAGAACTCTGAGACTGGCAAACAACTGGATAAGCAACTTGTTAGGCTGGCACGCTAGCATGGCAAGCTTAGCAGCCTGGGGCCCCCAGGCTGGGGGACTAAAAAGTCAATAATGTACGTATGTCTCTGCAGTCAAACTACCAACCCCTAAATTTACCTTTATGACAAATGATTTACAACAGCTGAGTGAGCTGACATGGTCTGTTAGTAGTTTTATTCTGTCATTTTGTACTAAGAAAAGGCTCTTGTGGTAGTATGAAAGCAGAAAACTATCTTTCTAGAAGATAAACCATGAAGGAGTTGGCTGTATTATGCTTACATAATCATGTCTGGCTTTTGAAACGGAGGGAATAGAAATTAAGTATACAACAAATAGATTACACCAAAACAAGGTATTTATATCAATACCCACTGGAAATACAGAATCTAGCAACAGTGATGATCAGGAATTTAAAAAAGATTACATTACTTATCCTAGGTACTACTCTGGACTCACCACTGGTTAACTGTTATAATAATATAATAATTAATATTGTAAATAACATTCTAAGTGTAAATGGTATTTTATTCATTTTCAGTTTTAACTTTTATTCTGTTGTGTATTATTTATGTTTATGTGTATATTTTGTATATATGTACAGTACATGTACATATATTTTTGCACGTGTGTATTTCTGCTGTAGCATTGAAATTTCCCAGTCTGGGATAATTTAAGTACATTCTGATTCTGATTCTGATTATTCTTAAGTTTTGCTAAGATAATCTTTTAGAAAAGAAGTAGGACGTTTTTGTCACAATTTCCTATTTCATTTTAAGCTAGGAGAAGCTGTCTGCATTCGAAAGAAGGCAGATTTAAGGGACTTTGCCTTGACTTAATTTTTCAGATTCAGATGGTATTCATTTCTATCATACAGCCTGTGCTATTGGAGTTTGCTGTTACGACTGCAGTGAAACCCTCTACTTTTTTGTGTCATCACATCAGCACTCCAGTTAGCAGCAGCCTCAGCTGTGCACTGTGTGCATCAGTTGTTTAAAATATTCAGATGAATAATCAGATAAAAAATAGAATTAATGCAGTTAATACGACTGTAGCTATTATTAGGGTATAACTTCTAAAAGTTATGTCATATTTTAACACCCTGTAAGATTAATAAAAAGGTGAATGGTCTTAAACTGATACATACAGCTATCAGGCAAGTTAAGTCCTTTTTATTTCTGTGCACACTTTCTAATTCCAAACTATATCAAACTGAAAAGCTTATTGAATTTGATCATTTTCTGTCCTGTTTTTTCAATTAAAGAGGGTCTAGCCTATGATTATTATCACTTTATTTCATGATGTGTATATTCCCTGAACTGCTTAACAACTTCAAGTAAAATGAATCAACTGAGAAATTGAACTGACACCAAAAAAGCCAAAATTGTAAAATGCCTTTCAGACAGATGCAAAACTCTTGAAAAAACAGTTCAGGTGTGACAGCATTCAACACAGTTGCTATTTGGACAATTAATGACTGAAGTTATCACCAAATGCTTCAAAAAACAAAGGAGAACATCTCCAATTTGAGCACAGCTGCAAAAGCAGAATCAGCTACAACAACTGATGCAATGGCAAGCCTGACAATGCAGATCATGTAATAAACAATATTCAGAAGAACATTCTATGTGACCAAGTGGAAACATTGCAACAATGTCAACCTTAACACATTTCTTTTTACAACAGCATTTTATTTGTTTATGAAAGCAGAAGTAACGTAGTGGCTTTGCCTTGCTGCATATAAAATGAGAAAGACTTTCTTTTAATGACCAAAAGGAACATATATTGCAGATCTGGAGATGTGTTTGCTGTCAAAAACAATATGTTAGTGTATTACCGCAAGCACAGACACACTACTCTGGAGGTGAAATTACAGTACATTGCATCCCTATGGCAACATACTTGGGTGTAAAGGCAGTGATCACCCTTCTGGAAAGCATTAAATAAATATTTGTATCTGCTTGAGAACACCAGAGTCACCTGCTGCAGCTGAACTCACTGTGTATGTGTGTGTATGAGGGGTGGACCCCTTCAGAGCAGATTTATGTTGAATCTGACTATAGTATGATCTCAAATAGTGAATGATAACAATCAATGTCCATACTGAAGCTCTTAAGAATGTAAGATGAATTATTCACAGACGCTATTTTAAATTTCACAATGTTTGTCAATAATTCATCATATATCCTGAATATTTGAAAATACCTGAGTTTGTGTACAGCTTTACATGCATATTTATGATATAGTTCAAATCCGAAATTCAAACTTTTAGACAACAGTTCAGAGAAAAGAAAAATAGGTGATGGATGCCTTAATGCATACCTGTGCAATTTTAATGTTTCTTAATGAAATAATCATACAAACAGACTACAAAAGTGTTGACAGGGAGAATCCCACTCTCCTCACCTGCTATCCAAATCAACACAATGCACTCACTCACACTCACACACACACACACACACACACAAGGATAAGTTTGTTGCCATAGTGACTTATACCTTGTTTTTTGCGGTCATACAATTTAATCACCGTGACAGGGGTACATTAACCACATTAATCAAGGTAATCCCTTGCTCATACAAAACCTACTGTGACAGTTGCAGATGGCAGCAGCAGCCTATTTTACTGGGTTATTATGGATCAGGTACCAACAAAACACTGATTAGAGTAACTTTAACCAAGGCCCTAAGAAGGAAAGTCAGGCTATGTAAAACAGGGGAGGGGAAATTTGACAGTAAACTGGAAATAGATTATTAGAGAGAGAAATGCAATGGAAATTTGGGGGAATTTGTGGTGATAAAAATCTTGAATTTATTTTACATGGAGAAAAAAAATAGTAAAGAACTGACAAAAATGAAAATTGAAACTCAAACATGTTATCTTATTTTGCAAAATGAATATTTGTGCTTATCAGCAAACTGTACAATCTCAAAGAGATTTGCTAAAATATTGTCAAGTGTGGAGTCAGCAGGCATGTCATTTTTACTGCAGGGAGTAAATATGTCATCCCAGAAAAGCATTATTGGAAGAAAGGGGGGTTTAAATGGCATACACACAGTAGGGGATCTATATGAAAATGATAAATTCAGGTCTTATGAATAACAAATTTGTCATTTTAATCTTAATGGTAAAAGACTTTAGGGGAATGTCTGTATTAACAAGCCCCATATTGAACTATCTGACTCTAAGCCACAGTAATATAAAAATGTTTCACAGCTTTAAACAAACTAATCTGTTAGTTAGAAATCATTCAATATCAAATTGTTTTCGGCACAGACCTGACAACAGACTCTGAGCAGAAGAGATGGCTGATAAGCTGACGAAGCATAAATCCATTCTCTGCTGCTCTGCAAAATTGGTACAAGTTGACATTGGTAATTAACAAACCTAATTGCTCTTAAGCGTTCACAATTTCTGTCATCGTATGGTTGACTGTTCTGACAGACTGCTGGTAATATCTGGGAAGCAAATTTATGCAGCATTAGTTTATAGTGTACATGAATCATATTAAACTCAAGGAAGAATTGAGACTGATTATAGGGATGATTTATGTTGGAACACAAAGGTAAGAATTTGGCTGCATTGTGTAAAGCTGCAATCTTCCTGACGCCTGTTCTGTCTGTGTTACAGTTCTAAAACACCATGTGTATCAAAAGGCTCATTTTTTGTCTTTTATGGATGGATGATCCCAGCTCCCAGGATTATAGAGAGAGACAACTGGAAACTGGCAAAATATTCAGACCCAAAAGACTGGCTAAATAAACGGTTGTGACAGCATCACAGTATCTGCTTGGTGGCACAGAGGAAGAGAAGGCTACGCCTTAGGATTTTCACTAAGAATGGGACTGACTTTAAAGCTTTCAGTTCTCAGGTGGAAGACAGTGCAAACAAAGACAAATCTATGGACACTGAGACGCATTACTTTGTACTGGGAACAGCGTTTTACACTGCACATATGTGCCTGTTTTCCCCTTTTGCATGTTTGTCTTTTATTCTTATTTCTGCCCATTTTTTAAAAGCTTCCTGTGTGTATGGCTTTGTCTTTGTTTTACTGTTTGTTCTTTTGATTGTTTTGATGTTCTCCCTAAAAGCCAGAACATGGGCAAGGCCTGCAAATAAGCTGTGGCTGGAAGCCTTTTTTACATTGCATGTAGTACTGCATATACACATTGTTCCTCTTAAATAAACTGAAAATGAATAAGAAGCTGAACAGTCCCCAGCCTCCCAGGGAGTCTCTGATTCTCCTCTTTAAAATTCAATAAATATTTAGTTATGATAATAATAAAACAATATTATTTATTAGCTACTCGCATGTATAATTTGAAATGAGAACAACTCTAGAAATAGGTCAATATAAAAAGCAAGTTCACAAAAGACATTTTGTCCAATATTGCTGCAGCTGGGCTGCACGGTGGTGTGGTGGTTAGCACCGCAGCCTCACAGCAAGAAGGTCACTGGTTCAAGTCCTGGGTAGAGTTTGAGCTAAAGGGGGTTGCTGGTTCAGGCTTGGGAGGGGTTTGAAACAGTTTGCATGTTCTCCCCGTGTATGCATGGGTTCTCACCAGGTACTCCAGCTTCCTCCCACTGTCCAAAGACATGCATGATAGGTTAATTGGTCACTCCAAAATTTTCCCTAGGAGTGTGTGGATGGTTGTCTGTCTCTCTGTGTTGGCCCTGTGACAGACTGGCAACCTGTCCAGGGTGTACCCTGCCTCTCGCCTGGTAATTGCTGGGATAGGCTCCAGCCCACCTGCAACCCTGCATGGATTGAGTGGTACAGAAAATGTATGGATGGATTGCTGCAGCTTATGATAGGCACTGAGGGGAACATTTTCAAGAGCTTCTATTGTCATTCATATATAATAAAAAAACATGCCATAATAAAGCAGCATAATAATATGAATAAATATTATCATTTGATTTTCTCCAGTCATCTATAATATTTTATTTTATATTTTACAATGTATTAATAATTTCATTGAATCCAATAGGAAAGTGTGTCCAAATTTTTGACTGGTGTATATCCAGTATCATCTTTGAAGGAAAAGCTTTGTAATCTTGTCTGGAAATGGGGCAGTGATGCAGTATATCTGCATAATAATTACAATCTTGCAATCATTATGCAGATATACTGTACGTCTTTGTGTCCCCTCCAGGAGACTGAATTTCTGTGTTACAGGAGGATGTTCGGCATCAAATATACATACTTGGATTTACTACACTCAGAATAAGAGCGTCCTTGGAAGTCTGACATCTCCTGGATAATTAAGTTGTCCGGATTAAAGCAGGAATAAAGTCTAATCGGCAGCAGGATGTGTTGATAAGCATTAAGCCACAAAGACTGAAATTATTCAAAACCCATTCTGATCAGAAGGTCCCATAATGCATCAGTCCTCTAGAATGAGGTCAACCACTTTGAATTTTTGTGCAGTCATATCCATTAAAAATGTGGCTTTCACAGCAACAGTAGAGACCTGCCTTTCCATCGAGCAGGCATACACCACATTGAAAGAGTCAAATAAAAAATGTCCTTTAGACTCACAGATAATATGTCTTTGCAGTGCAAGACAGTTTTGTATTTGCAGTTTCTTAAATATATGACATTTCTTGGCAACTTAAAATAGCACCTATTATTCTGTCTCTGTTGAATGTGAAGCCTCTGTATTTTGTTTACGGTACCCTGACATTTGTCTCTGTCCTTTGGTAAATCCTCTTATTTACTACGCACTTTGGCATTTTGATAAGTGAGTAACCACTTTAAATGCTCTTGTGTGATAGCAAAACTGTGTCACCAACTGCAGCAAACACTTCTTAAATACCACTTTTATATTAGCACAAGTTGGATATAAATATTTCCATAAGCTTCGATTCAGAAAAGAAGTTTTCCCTATAAATGAATGCCATAGATACAAATACACTGTCACCATTTACATATTCTTTGTTCCTCCCATTGCTAAGATCATGAAAAGAAAACTGTGCAGCAGAGCACAATGTTTTGCAATGTCAAGGCAATGAGAATGCACTGTAAAATTCATTACTTATTCATAAATAGACGATGGAACACTGGAAAGATTTTAGATTCCTCCAGCTCTCTCATCATCTATCTCACCCAGCATGTTTCTTGATGATAAAATGTAGTAAGGATGGAATTCATTTACCTGCAGCACTGGGTGCAGTGTTTTCAGACGTGTGTGTTCAAGTGTTTGTTAGAGTACTGCTCTGACTCTATAATTACCGCTCTTTCACGTTTCAATACCTGATCCCTCACTGTTCAATTTGATATAATTAATCAATGCACATTTGTGAACGCATCACTTTCACTTTGTCTACTAGGGTTACAAGGTTATAATTGCAAAGTGAAATATGAGCCCCCATTAGAGGAGGGATGGTTTCTGTGTGCTTAATAACATGTAGACAGGTTTAATGGCTCAGTGCATTAATCTGTGGTGCACCAATAAAGGATATTACACCTCTTCATTTGATTAAAGAGATCTGGATTACGCAGTTGCAGTGTTGCAGTTCTATTTCACTGTAAAAACTAAAATGGTGATGCATTAATGATCAGATCAGAGTATATGGATCGACCTTCAATCAACCCAGTTTAAAGAGAAAACCTGTAACAGGTATGTTTGTCCACATGTACGAAATGTAGTTTCACTATTTAGGTTTTAAAATCCAACTTAATCTCATGACAGAATGTGAAATAATGACATTTATCCACAGCATAAAATGCTGGAGTTTATCAAGAAATGCTAAACAAAATTGCACCATTACTATACTTTCCTCACTTTGTTCCCTACAAAGATGCAGCTTAAGTTTTGATTGGACTGTACATCAGCATTCTTCTTTCAGCATATCAATATCCTGTGTTTCCATATCTCTTCCACCATGAGGATGTCTATTTTCCACATGTCTTTAATGCTTATTTAGCTGGAAATGTCTATTTAGAGGATGGAAGATTTGACATTGAACATCTTTATTGTACTTTCCTGCTTCCCTCCCACTCACAATTCTTCCTTTTCCACTTTGCTCTTACTCTGAATGGTTATGCCTAGCCATTAACAGTACATGGTTCAGACTAAAATCAAGATAAATCATCAAGTCTATGTTATGTTACAAAATACATGGTTAGATGGTTACATAATCTTACATATTTTTATATAAATGCCTCCCACTCTGTCATATGAACACTGCCCAATAACAAAAGGAAACTTGTGAGATGGCAGCATATGTAGGCAAGGTTTTGTGGGGGAATGTCCACAATAGATCACCATAACTTCAATCTATGATTACTGAAATACATAAGCCCCAACCACATACATTTTTCTAAGCCTAAGCATGTATGTATGTAGCAACATCTAAAACTGTGCGCATGCGTTTTAACTCAGAAACCTACCAGTTTGCATGTAAAAGTAAAAAAGTGAAAGGACTTTTAAAAAAGTGTTGGATGTTTCAGGTGAACAACATCATCATATAGCAGCAAATAGCATGTCATTGTTTAGCAACAATGTGGGTATGTCATTGTAAGAGCTGCATCCCTTAGAAATTAAGGAAAATAAAAGAAAATAGATTTAGTGATGGTACAATTTAACTGTCAAACACTTTGTGCTGTGGACCAACATAGCTATTACACTTTGAGATTATTTGCCTAAATGGTTAGATTTTTTTTTCCAGTTTTGGATTAAGGAATACGTAACACAGTCTCATGACCAAATGCAAAAATACCTACACTGGTCGACAAAAAATACATAGCAATTTTACAGTAAAGCCTCAATTACTATACATAAAGCAGTTTGAATTGTCTTGTACATGAAATGTGCAATACAAATAAACTTGCCTTACTGTCAGATATATACCCATTCCCATATATACCCATCAGCAAGAAAAATTAAAGTTGCATGCATTAGCCAATTGTATTGGATTGAATTAAGATATTAATTCATTAATCTTCTTTGTGGCATAATTGTATGTTTAATCTTTAAACCACAGACTGAACTAAAGCAAAACTGGAAGGAGGACTAAACAATAATGCAGAGCTTTCATCCTTGAAGCAGCTTAACATTCTTAAATTAGTGCTCAAGAGCGTAAATCTTTATTAATGTTGTTTTCCTCTGTGTTTAGAAATATTTCAGTTCTAATTTGTGCCCTTATGGTTTATCTCTGGGAAACAAATTGTGCATTCAGTAAAATTAATAAACTACAAAATAGTGTATTGGTTGATTATCTTCACATGACCATTAGCTGACCTTTAGATGATTTAATGTTCTTGAGTAAAAATGAATTTCAGAAACGGTTCTCCTGATACTCTGAGGTTCTGATCACTGCACCTAAAATAAGGATCTCACAGGTCCATGCCAAAGCGTGATCTTTATTTTCTCTAATGTAACTGCTACTCATCAGAATCTACCATGCAGTATTAGTCTTTTAAATTCTGATGTGTGTCAGATCGAATATTCCATTCAATGAATCAGCTGGGCTCTAATTATTGTTGGAAAGGATGAAAATTTGACCACATTTCATATCCACATAAAATGAAATCTGTGAATTTATACATCTGAAACTTTAAAACCAAGGTTGCGAGGTTTCGTGGGGATAAATTCTTATGTATTTCTTAGATGTATCTTTCTGGGCTCAGTGTTCAATTGTCCAACACATGGACAGAAAAAAAACTGTCTATTCTATGTCTTGTTGTCATTTTTATAAAGTTACAAGTAAGATTACTCAAAAAATTTGAAGATACAAGTAAATCACTGTTTTAAACTTAGCTGTTAAACCATATTCATATACATTAAACAACCTTTGAACAATTTGTTGAACCATCTGAATTATTGTGTGGAGATATGGGGTAATACATACAAAAACACACTACAACCACTGTGCATATTACAAAAGAAGAGAAATAAGGATAATTATTATGTTTTTCTTTTATTTCCTTCTTTCTGGCTGCTGTGTTATGCCGAGCAAATTTGCTTTGCCAAGAGGAGCTTTTATGTATAAAGCCCCTATTGATAATCAGAATTCATTTTTCCGTTTATTTATTTTTGTTTGTTTATTTTGAATGATTGTTTATTACTAAATTTACAGAATATTGCTGGACCCGACCGGAGAGGACAGAAAAAGAATAAAAAGAAAACAGAAAAGAAAAGAAGAAAGAGAAGGAAAAAAAGAGACAAAGACACAACATACAGTAAACAATGCAATCCAACCAGACTATAAACAACCTACTACAATAATACAGACACACGCCAGAGAATATCTCACATTCCTTGCAGGAAGGCAAAGCAGACAACAGTCAGGAGCACCCGAGAAAGATAAACTAGCAGAGAAGAAACCATGTAACTGGACTAACACTAGAGCAGCAGAAACACACAAAGAAAGCTAGCTGAGAGTATTTATTGGTAAATAAAGCTACAATACAGTGACTGTGTCAGCATGCGTTTGTGGACTGAACAGTGAATCAAATACCAGCACAGAGGTCAGATGGAGGCCAGAGGCACCCCAAGACCTCGGCGATCAGCAGCCACCCATATAGCACGGACCCCAGCCGACCCCACCGGGCACCAGTCGCCCAGGGCGGACAGGGCCCAGCGCTTCCCACCCCCACAGGCAGAGGGCCCGCATCCACTGCCTGTGGGCCACCCGACAGATCCCAGGCCGCCCCCCAGTGCCCCAGCCATGCACCCTAAGAACCCGGCCCCCACCCTCCCCCCTATAACCACCCCCTCCTCCCCCCTTTACTGTCTTGTGTTAGTCTCACTGTTGTAATGTCTTTTTTAAAATCTCACACAACTATAATAAGACAGCCGGTGCCCATATTTTTCACTGAGCACCTGTTCCCCAAATTGTCTGTGCACGCCACTGATACCATGAAATTTTGTGATGTATCAATGGACCTGATAATTACCTTAATTTATTGCTATAAGCTCATCTTTGAAGGGATTAATTTGTACCGAAAGCATGATATTTGTAATCTTATGAACTCTTAAAAATAAAAAGGTACCAATGAATTACAATGTTGCACCATAAAATAAAACATTAAAACTTTTATTAAATTTACTTTAATTTGAATTACATTAGTTTGATTTCCTTTAAAAAATAAATAAAATGAGATAATTAAAAAAACAAAGCATTTTCATTTCTAATCATTTACCAGGCACCTGGGCTGTGACTTAGATTTATTCAGCTGCAGATTCTAAATCAACCTGCATCTGGCCTATGGCTGGTGTTCATTTTTAACACTAATGGTGAGGTATTAACTTCTTTCTCACAAAAATCTATAGAACCTTTAGACTATTCTTTTCAATTTACACCAAAAAACAAGAAAAAAACACCCTCAAATTCAACCAGTAACATACACTTATAAGTGTAAATTGAAAAGTGAATGAATAATGGGAGAATCAAAAAGATAGATGAAGTTTTCTCTCTTATTTTCACCATCAGTCCAGAATGAAATTTCCATCTAAAACAAGCCATCGATTAGGGGAAAGAACTGCTTTTTGCTGAAGTTATTGGCTCTGTTGTAAGAATTCTCAGCTGAAGGTTTAGCAAACTTGCCGCATCAGATTTACTAAACCTTAATGACAAAAAAATGGCTCTTACATTTCAATCATTTTGAAAAACGCAGCCTCTTCAATTTGAAATAAACAAGTCTGGATCTTTTCTGAAAAAAAATAATAAATGAGAAACAGTAATTGCATTTTTTTATAATAAATACAGCTTCAATGTCAGACAAAAAGGTTAAGGTAGTAGTTAAGATTTCAGCCATGATTGACACCTGTGTTAAAAAACAACCATGTGAGCTGGACAGCCATCACCAAGAAACAGCTGCAGACAATATTTCCTGACATCAGCTTTTGGTACATTATGTCCAAAATCTGCATGCATCATTTCATTTGAGTCACTTGTGTGGGCAGTAGCCAATTTGAATGCCATAGCAAGGCAAATTCCATTTACACATGCTTTGAAGAAACCATGTCATACCATAAATAATACCTCAAAATGGATTTGATTCAGCTTTACAAAAAAACGACTTTACAATATAACTTTATGGACGTTTTAGCATTATCGCTGCAATAAACAAAACTGACCTTGATAGACTCTCATATGCCAGGCAGAATTTGCATCATTCAGGAGATTTACAATGTCACAACCCCTGTGCAAGTGTCATGGTGGAACAGCGCAGCAGTGGCTGTGCTGTTCAGTGGCATTGTGTTTTTGCAGCTTACATCAATCCTGTTTTGAGCCGTAATGATCTGTGTGACCACATGATGAGTGTACAGGGACACTGTGGTTATGCAACACTGCTGCTTGCACAAGTGTCATTTTGAACTTCTCTCACACAGGGAGAAAGACACATAATGTTAATTGGAATGAAAACACAAAGCTGTTTCTCCCCGCACTCCCTGTATGTTCATCTCTTACCAGCTTGTTAAAAATAGTCTGTTGTGCAATTGAGGGGATGTTTTAACTACAACAGCATATGCTCTAATTACTAGAGTTTCTCAGTTGCAAATGTTTATTTCTGCTGAACTTTTGAACTGAATTGCCAAGCTGTTATTGCTACTTTAATCTGTGTTTTAATCACGATGGATCTTTTCATAGGTCATAGATGGTAATGTTTCTTTGAACAGTGTAAACTTAATGCAACCATAATCTTTAGAGGGTGATTAATGTTCCATAACAAAATAAACAAATATATCATTATTATTTTCAGGGCAAAAGATACAATAATAATCCAATTGCAAGCAAAGCCACTGTGTTTTCAGGGTGAAGAAGTTTATCCCCAGATAAATAAAGAAACAAGCAATAAAGCTGGAAGTTACGTTTTTTTTAAGTCCATCAATACCAGTCAAGACATGTGCTGAATTTAAACACTCTATCAGTTGTGTCCCTGAAGCAGTTGCTTAAGAGTTGTCTGTGTGTTTGGAATCTTAAAGGCAAGGGTCCACACACTATTGAATGCTTCTGGGGAGGTCAGAAAAGAAATGGCACTGAGAGGGAGTGAAACGGAAATACTGAAAATGCTGCAAGATGTGAAATGTCTTGTAAATCTATACCTATTCCCTTCACTTGTGAACATCAAAGAACTATCTTATTCTTTTTCTGTTACAAGCTATATGGGTGTTAAATCAATGTTTGAGGAGCATGTGTGACATTAGGATTTGTCTGTCTATACAATAAAGTAAATTAAGGAATTATTACAGACAGACATTAGTATCTCTGTTTTGAGATAACTTAAGAAATGTTGATGCAAGCTTATAAGCAACATTCAGTCTGTGCTGGATTAGCTTCCAGGCAGAGAAAAGCAAAAAGAATTGAAATGCAAATAAGACAGGGATTACCGAGAGAGCATTCACTCGACAAGTGGCTCCTGTATTAACTGGTGAAATACTGGTGAGATTTGAAGAAAGAGTGTCTAAGCACAATGATTATCCCCTCTTCACTTACTTTTGTTTATAGGAAATTAATAACATAAAGAGTTGAAAAACTAGGATTATTTTTTAGCACATTGCTTAGTATATTACTGATACACTTAACTAAAATACAATATGCACGATGATTAAGTATAAGGTGATATTTGTTCCCGTCCTTTTACACACTAATAAACTGATGGTCTTTAACAGGAAGTCCTTTTTCCCTGAAAGTGTTGGTTCTTGTTGGCATAAAGCTGAAACCATAATGTCTGTTTTGTTCCTACATGGATAAGGAATTTATTTGACTATCCTTTCACTTGCATTGGCATCCAAAGAAAATGGCGCTAAATGAGAAATTAAACAATCTCAACTTCAAAAGCCTGCTTCCTGCAATGCCAGAAGTGTGAAATTTGTAGCTGCGGGGATGGCTCTGACTTGAAAGTGCTCAACTATAACTTCACTTTTGTAGTTCTTCAGATCTGTGAAGAATATAGGACAGGTATTTACTGACTTCTTTCAACCTAATCAAAATGTACTTTTTGCCTCTGGGCATGTTTTTGTGTTTTGTCTTTAACTGTGCAAATTAATTATATTATTTAACACATTGTGTAATGTTGACAAAATGTAAAAACAAAATATACTTTTATAAATTGTACTGCAAGTTAAAGTGCATACCCGCAGTTTATCTATGCAAGGTACAACCTACATTTATACAAATGACAATTTCATGGAAATAATCTTCCCCAAGGCCAAGGAGACCTGAAATTATCTTATCAGACACAATGTGAAATTCCCTGAGTGGAGAGTGCCCTCTGCTGGCACCTTTTAAGCATAACACAAAGACCTTACTTGAATTTGTTCTTTTTTAAATCCTAATTAGGAAGTTGACATGTGCGGTTTTCTCCGCAACACCTCCAAGGGATCATCAAGCACTTACATCTAAGGAAACATGTAAAGTTCAGTGAATCTTCTTTTTTCCTGTTAATTTCCGTTTCTGCCTTATACAGAACAGATACTGTATATAGAGCCAGTATGTAAGTACACGTCTGTTTAAACTGCTAGTATCTCACTAGGAGGTCATTAAAAATGACAAAGCTAAACATAACAAAGACCTTCAGTCCTATGAGCACTTATAAAATCCAAGCGCTCTCATTGCTTTTTTTTTCTCTCATTTTCAGTCAACAGACGTTTTAAGTACATGGGAGACGCATAGACCATAAAATTGCCTATTCTAAGCTTTTATGTTGTAGGATTTTCTCAGAGTGAGAGAATTAAAATAATCTGACATACTGTTTGTAAGGATGTTTATTGTGTCTGAAGGTTATCCCTTTAAAAGCAGTCTTTTCAGCAGGATGTTAAGGATGCTGGCATCTTTCTTTAAGACTTCTCTGAGTAAGAGACCTTGAAGCTGCTTTTGTTTCGGGCAGCATAAGAACAGACACATTTCTTAAAGAAAAAGGAAAACGTAGAGGATAACAGTTTTTAGAGGACACCCCAACTGTAGTCATTCAGTCTTTTATCTAAGATCCATTACAGCTGTCCAAGAGGGAAAGATTTCATATGCAGATGTCCCTGCACCTGCACGTCACAGCCAACAGAACATGCTGTAAATGTAATTTCTATTCTACTATAAACATAATAAATCTATGACAACCTAGTCTTTTTATCTGATGTTTCCCAAATATAATATGTTTCAAATTGCCAGACATACAATTGATTTGGTTGGCATGTCAGACCTTGGGCCATTAAGCTGAATCCTTTTCATAAGTGGTTTTGTCAGAATACACACAAACACAATTGCAAGGAAATAAGCTGTGAATCTGGCAGTTCTTTGTAATAAAAACACATCTGTCCACCAACCATTGTCATTCTGCTATTGTTACACCACTATGTGTTTATAGAAGGTAATTAGCAATACCCAGGGAATATTATGACACAGAAAATCATTCAAATTTTTCCCTACCTTACTTTAAAAACACTAAAATAGTAACTTTGAGGTAGCTCTAAAATCCTATTAGTGTGGAAATGACAGACAGGCACATAACCTCGAGATCAAAGTCATTCTCCAACAACTTAGAGGAGTCAACACAGCTGCGTCTCAAAAGATCACTTCTATTCCAGAGTGAAAAGATGTATTTCCCAGGGTTAGGGGGGCCTACGTCCAGTCTGTCAGTTAAGCTAAGAAAGCTTAAGCAGCACTTCCTGGTTTTCAATTTAACTTGTCAACCAATTTAGCATTATATATCGTCAACAAATAAAGTTTTGTGCATCCTGAATAAACATTTGTATACAAAATGCTATATATTGTTAAGGAAAGACTTAACCAAGGCCAACATTTTCTGTTGGTCACTTGTAAAGTTGATTTCATGCAGTGGTCAAATCTCATTGATCCGTGCATGAAAATGTTTGTTAAATCTTTAGAATTTATCAAAGATTTATTGCACAATATTCTTAATTTAGAGACTGCATCCTTATAGATAGATAGATAGATAGATAGATAGATAGATAGATAGATAGATAGATAGATAGATAGATAGATAGATAGATA
>JBBBVU010000013.1:14255595-14273500 GCA_037177055.1 Atherinosoma microstoma
ATGTATGTATATATATGACTCCATGCTTGGTGTCATGCTGGAGTGTGTCAGCAGTTACTGCATAATAAAGACATTGATGCTATGGACTGGCCTACACATTCACCAGACTTAAATCCAATCAAGCACCTCTGGGATATTAAGTCTTGTTCCATCCATTTTTGAGTGTTGATGTTTTATATAGAGGTCTTTAGGCAGAAGTGTCAAGTAATAGAGTACAAATACTTTGTTACCTTAATTAAGCAGCAATTTGAGGTATTTATACTTTTCTGGAGTAATTATTTTTCGGACGACTTTTTCTTCTACTTCTTACATTTTTATGCAATTATCTGTACTTTCTACTACTTACATTTTTAAAATGGCCTCGTTACTCCTATTTCATTTCGGCTCATTTTCATTCCGGCTTGTTATCCTTAAAGCAAAAACACATAAAAAACACCTGTCCAGATTAATCCTATCATCAGGATAGAATGAATGTGATTGTGGTTGGATGAGCAGTATACTGTTCTGACACCCTATTGGTGACGCAATCCAGGCCCACCTGAGGAGCGGGATAATTCCTGATTGGCGTGACAAGCTTGCTTGTTGTGTTTGCATTACTAACAGAACAGGAGCAAGGCACATGGAGGTGTAACAGCTGAGAGGCAGAGGAACGTGGTGGCCATTGCATCACCGTATTACACAAATTACACAACAGTCCAGCAAGGACATAGCAGACATATTTAGCCTGGTACAAAGATGTCTGTGGCAGACACTCAAAAACAGGTTGCCTCTAGCATCCCACATTGTTCAACATTAACATTTCAATATTAATGTTAGGACAAAAGCTTAACATGGCGCTGCCTAAGCTTTTGTCCTTAATGTAATTTTTTTCTAACATTACTTTTACTTTTATATTTTAAGTAGTTTTGAAGCCAGTACTTTTACACTTTTACTTAAGTAAAAATCTTGAGTTGATATTTCAACTTCTACAGAAGTCTTTTTAAACCCTGGTATCTATAATTATACTTGAGTAATGAATGTGAATACTTTTGACACATCTGTCTTTAGGCAAAAAAAAAACATTGGGATCTAAGAGTTTCAAAATAGGACTCAAATAGGATAATCTCATTAATTGATATATTGTCTCAGAACAGAAAAAAGGTGATTATTTTTGGCACAACACCTGACAGTTAGGCCTAAAAACATGTTTAGACAGAAACCCAATTTTTCAAACAGTCCTTAATCTTAGATACTGGCAAAACATATTCAAGTTTCAGTTATAAAATTGCATGAGAATGCAGATATTTTCTGATTGAATTGTATGTGGGGACTGAAAAGAAACTGAATACTCAACTAATTTCTAAAATATCTTGTCAGCAAATATTTGATAACAATTTGGTAGACAGGCATGATCATAATTTTACATCTTTAGTCTCCTCAGAAGTAATCGTAGTAAATCTCATCATGCTGGCTTGGAAGATCTGTCTTTAAACATGTAATGGGTGGTTCCATGATAACAGCACTAATTGATCATTTCATTGTAACCAACAACTGTCGCCAATGTTTTAAGTTCTACATGTAACAGCAAATCACTGAAGACAGGTTTAAGCACTTGCAATAAGCCCCCCACTTCACTTGCGCAGAAAAGATGTATTTACAGTCCCACTGTGGCCAATGAATCACATAATTTGTCATCACAGTGATTCCCCTCTGAGCATGATTAGATTACAATGTCTCCTAATTACAGATTTTAAATTTGCATAATATTTCAGCTACATCTTCTGAAAGTTTACAGGGTAAATCTGCAAGCAATTATCTGTCACCATCTTCATTCAGGAGAATTGACTGTTTGACCCTGCTTGTCTGAAAATCACTCTTGACACCCGTATTCCTTTTGGCAATGTCAAATGAGACAGCTGGGGCTAACTCTAGATGACACACATCACTGACTCCTGCTAAAGATGTTCCATTTGTCAAAAATAAACTAATATTTCCTTTCGGCAATTGCTCTCTGTTCCACTACATTTCATATTTGCTGCAAGGCACTTCTGAGTGTATGCAAGGAACCGATCTCTGTGGTGCACACACAGTATAGAACTGGCAAGGCCTTTGTCCTTGATGTAAGAGTGTGAGAGCGAGTATGAGCAAGATTTAGTGGTTGCAGACAGCTTTGACAAGAAATTGGCAATGTTGCCACACCAAATTCTGAAGGACCTTAAGTGGTATGCCCACCAGAGAGATTGCTATCGCAGTGCATTTGACCAGACGCTGTGAAGACTTCAGGAAAGTTTATCATGGTCTACATCAATGGCACAATGCTGTGCTCCTTTCACACCACAACACAAATTGTAGCATACTGCACTCTTTCTACTATGGACTTTACCCCATAATGGTACATCACTGTGAAGATTTGATTTTCTTTTATGCGTGCAGTTCATAATAAAACCAGAGGACTTCAAAGAACAAAATGTGTGGGATTACATAAAGGAGGCTTACAGTTTATTGATGAACATAGTGGGTGGACTGTAGGCATATCTAAACATGGCAAGTGTGCATATATAATGTGTTTTCATGACAGAACAAATAGATTTAATTACATTAAAGGAGATTTTTGCCTCAAATAATTGTTTGCAATGATAACATTTCAGTGTGCAATTACATAGAGCAATTGTAAACAAAAGAATTTACCTTTAGGGTTTATCTTAAAAGAAAATAGCCATGTTCTCCAAATGAAGAACGGATATCTGAAGCTGCAGCATCTCACCATAAGTGGTACAATCTATGAATTAATGAGTTGTAATCTCTATGGTAATAGCGTCATGGAGAATCAGCTCAAAACTGAGCAGGTCCACATTCCCTCATGAAAAAGAGAATTGGGTGAATTCGTAAATGAAGACAGAATTACGAATTCTCAGTTAAGATGGACTAATCTATTGGCATATTGGGCAAAAAGGTGTTTTAATTTGTTATATTATGTTCTCCTCTTACCAGTGTGGGTTCTCCCCAGGTTCCCCAGCTTCCTCCTACTGTCTGAAAGATACAAAAACATTGGTTTGTCTCTGTGATGGCCCTGTGGCAAAGTGGCAACTTGTCAAGGATGTAGCCCATCCCTATTTCCTGATGGTAAGGAATATGCATCAGCCTTCTCTGCAGCTGAACTGGATAAAGTGGGTGTAGAAAAAAAAAGTGAATTCATCTTAGTTCAATTCAAATTGTTGTTCCACAACATTTTATTTCTTTAATACAATTATGTAAATTAGTTTTTGGGCTAAGAGAGTTCTGGGAAAAACTTTAATTAAATAATGTTTGCCTAAGAAATTTTCTGTGTACAATTATTGCTTTTTATGAATCGAATAAATGTAAGATGAGTGAGGGATGCTGTAAGTGGCTCCCTGCTGTACTAAACATTGGTATTTAGTTTGTTCAGAAAAGTGGAGCAAAAGAAACATAACTGACTCAATTTACTCTTTAATGTAAATGTGGTGCTCAACACAGTTTTCTTTGTTTTTTTCTCTCTCTCAAACTTGCAGCTTTACATAACACTGTTTAGCTGAAGGCAAAGTTAGAATGTCGCTTAAAAACACAGCAGCACATGATGACAGCATGACTTTTGAGTTCAGTCTCGGGCTGATACTTTAATACCTAAATGAAGAAATCGGATTATATCTGATTATATTGTTATAGGTAACTGCTTTTCTTCAAGTATGAAGAAGTTAGTAGCTTTTAAACAATTCATGATTTGAATCAAATTTTAGGCCATGCTCAGAATGTTGTGGCTGATAGTGCTTCAAAGTTGTCAAGTGTATCAAAGACTCCTTAAGGTCCCCCCCCAAACGCATTCAAAGACTTTTTCATTTTTGTTGCAAGCAGCCTGATGTTTGAAATTGAATGTATTCTTGATGAGGGAAGTTGGGAATTGGCTGGCTGTCAGATCAGCACTATTATCGGCCTTTTAGGTTTGAAGCAAATTAGACTCAAAGTCCCCAAGGTGCTTGGACCCTTGCATACCAGCAGTAAAGAATTCTCATAGCATGTAACTTCCTTGATGGAAATTCTCTTTAATCAGAAAAAGATTTGTTGCATCCACTGGACTTGTTCAGAGCTTTTTGATTTGTTTTCTTTGTATGTCAGATAACACATTTTCACCTAAAAACTATGAAACTGATCAATAAAACACCAGTTATTAACCTGGTGCGGGAACACATAAATGTTATTCAGCTAGCCAACCTGACACATGTCAGACACAAGGAGTATAGTAAAAATGTTATGTAACATGCACCAATGTCATCACAGAAATGTGACCATGCTTTTAAAAAATCTAGGAAAAATAGAAGATATCATCAGCGTTTGACATGTATGTCAGTAGAACAAAAATCTCAAGCCCTGGGCATTTAAATATTTTGTGTAAATTGTGTTAATCTTGAGAGACATACCAACACCGTTTGAGATGATGCCTGAGGTAGAGCAAAATTCTCTTGCAGGTGCATCTGTGAAATATACAATCAAGTTTTGCTGGCCTTTGTTGAGGCACAGAGAAGCAGACATTGTTTGTTTTTTTCTGACATGTCTTGCAGAGGAAAGGGAGCTGCTGTCATCTAAGACAATGCAGCAAGCATATTCCTGGTGAGAAGAGTTTGACAATGTAAATATATTTTAGGAACTGAATTCTTCATATATAAGTTTCACATATGAAACTTGTTGACCAGACCTGAATAATAATGATAATAATAAAAGAAAAAAAGTTTAAACAACAGTTTCTGAATGTTTAATGGTGGTGGTGTTAGCAGTAGAATGTGGCAGGGATACTGGCAGTGTTATTTATTCAAAAAGTCCTCCAATTTAAACATATGTGACATTTGTTCACACATGTAAATGCAAGCAGCGTGAGAGAAAAACCTAGTTGCTGTAGTCAGCTGTAGACCCTCCATGTGAGATGTAAGTGTGAGTTTCTAGGAGGAAAATGTGATTTGTGACCATTTTTGTTGAACGGAATACAGCATTCCTCATGAAAAACGCACAGTACACCTGAATATTGTGTTTCTATTGAAGCCAAGGTGATCTGAAACAAATTAAACCTGAATCTTCTGCTGAGTGATTTGGATTTGGTATTGATTGAATGGCAATTAAACATTTGTATATGAATTTTTAAGTTAAAAAAAATTTGATTTCTTGGAACTTTGGATAAAGACCAGCCCAATTAACAAGAATACTCAAATAACATTCACATATGCTGTTTTCCGCTTTTCCGTCCCTGCATTTGGCATTTTAGTAACGGCAGTTTTTAGCTTGGTCCTTCTTCTATGCTTCCATCCATGTGGTCTAATCTGTGTTTATAAGCCATCAGGTGTGCTGTGCATGGCTTACCGATTCCCAATGGTAATTTGACTCTCAATATATTTTCAGAACATCTTCCAGGTGCCCAGAGTAGTCCAAATCATTATGGTTTCTGGCAGATACAGAATTAGCAAAGGATTAGACCTGAGAGAAGCCAAAGAGTGTCAGGATTTAGTTTGTTTTTTCCCAGCTGGGTTGTTTACAACCCCCTGTGCTACCGTCAACCTGCTGCAGATAGCAGACATATTGGAGTCCAGGAGTTTTGTCAAGCCTATCTTTTCTCAAACTCATCTGTAGGCTTTGTGTGTCCGCCTTTGGAGCGCGGTTGACCACTATCCTTAGATAGAAATTGATTGCATAAGCACTCTAACAATGAAAGCTATTGGTATTCCGGTAGTGCTGGTAGAGAGAAGAGTGTCAAAGCGTGGGATGATGCTGTCACTAGAACAACAGGGTTTTATATTAGCGTATTGTCTATTAGTCAGATTCTGAAGATCAGGGTAAGCCTTTTGATCTGAGCGATACTGCGTTTCTATTTGGCTTGTATTGATCCGTCCAGCTCCTGTTCATGATGGCACATTCATGATGAATGTCAATATGCTTTGCTGAATGAAAAATGGAGGACCCAGGCAAACCTACTACGTTTAACTGGATTGTCTGTTTGATGTGTGATGCCAGGTGCTTGGCAGAAAAAAATATATCATTACCAGTCTGCATCAAAGATTTGGAGTACACTTGTTGAAAGATTTACAATCCAGTAATGGTATCTCAATAAGAGAAGCAACAATCCTTGCAAGCCTTTATTTCTGGTAAATCTTTAGCATTTACGTAAAACTTCTCATAAAAATAAAATTAGCCAGCTTAAGCAACATAAACCAATTATCTTATCATACCAAGTAACATTTTAAAATGATCTTTTAAGATTATGTCAGCCTACTGGTTTTACCCTTTTGGAGTTTTCATATTTCGAAAAGCCAAATAATGCCTGGCAGTTGAGAGTTTTAAAATAAGTTGTCTCATAAAACAGTTGCAAAACAAATATGTTTCATGTCTGTTTCTGTTAAAAGACCCACCCTCTTTTTTCTACTTGCCAGGATATATGAAGCCTAATTGTGCAACATGAGGCAAATACAGTATCACCAAATGAATTTGTGTGAATAAGAACAACAAGATGACTACTAATTTTACAATCAGTTTATTATCCAAATGAGTGTACAGAGCTACATGTGCACATTTATTCCTTTTGCTCTGTGCAATTACCATTAAATAATAAATCGGTTCAAACACATGTCTTTGAAATTTCTCTGACATTTAAAGCCAAGACACCCTACACACATGGTCGACAGGTCTTGGATTATTTATGAAATTTTTGTAGATCCATACCACTGACGTTGACACAGGCTTCATCTAATAGTGTCTGCCACTGATTCATTATGCTGCATTAGATGCCCTGGGAGGAGGAAAGGGGCAAAGCCTGAAGTATTGCACGGCATATTAAAGCTGTCTTGCTGAACATCAGTAAAATGAAGAAATCCTATGAAGTTCTGAATGCAAACATAAAATAACAAATCATTGGTGGAAAATAAATTACCTTTAACCCAAATGCAAACTTGGGAGATACAGGGAATAATAAATTGAAGGCAGTGATGCAAAAGATAAACAAACAGGTTAGTGTAATTCCACTTGCTCTAAAACTGTGCAATTTTATTGATGGGTGTTTGTTACTTTCCTGTCTGTAAAGACTTGTCTTTGCCTTTCTGCAGTCTGTTGATGGTACTGGATCAACATCTTGTAAAGATAATGATATTGTAAAATAATGTAAAAATAATTAAATTATTGGCACACCATTTGATCTAAATATGAGCACACATTTGAGTATTTAATTTGCTTTATATTTCTTCACTCTACAGCAGCATAAGAAAAATATCTGTATAGATAGCCACATTTCTTTTTCTTTTTATATTTTCTTACTTAAATCAAAGTCAGTTTGTCAAACACCAACTCATAAAACAGGCCAAATTTGACTAAGGCCACCAAAGATATTCAAAATGATGATAAATCATCAAAATGTGGATATTATGCGTTTTAATCTGCTTTAAGCTCTGTGTATTAAAGCGTTCTCAAGCTTTGGCCCACATGTTCTCTTAAAAAGGTTCACTGACTGCACACCAGGTTATAAGGGGCAGCAGTGGCGGAGGTGGAAGAGCCGGTCGTCCAATTACTGAAGGTTGGCAGTTCAAATCCCGGTCTTGTCCCAGTAAACTGTTGTGTCCTTGGTCAAGACACTTTACCCTCCAGTTTTGGTGTCACTGGTGTACTCAAATGTAAGACACTTTGGATAAAAGCCACTACTTAATGACTGTATAGTGTAGTATATTGCATGTTATGAGCATGAATTTTTATAGTCTGTTATAGCTTTCTACTCTTAGAGGATGACACCCTGCCTATTACCAATGTTTTCCTAACCTTGATTATTTAGTGCTATTCTAACATAACCAGGCTTAAAATGTATACCCAAAGTGTCATACTATTTATATGGATTGATAATGCTGTTGTGACCGGTGGAATTTATTTCCTTATTTTGGTCCAAATTATTGGACAATTATTGCAGTATTATATATTTTTCAGACCAAAGGGAAAATAAATCGTCATTGATTTTTTTTTCAACAGAAAAAAAGATGAGAAAAGAATGATTTTAAATTCTGGATTTAGCAATTTGTTGATTTTGATTCATCACATTTTGGCTTGAAAAGTTATGGCACACACTAGATGCATCACAGAGAATTTCTTGTGTGGTTTGTTGTATTTTCCTAAGTGTTGATTGATTTCTTGTAGTCAGCCCTGAAACATGTTTGTTTCTAACGCAATAAACATTTGCTGAGGTGATGAAGAATGAGTAATGAAACAATGTTCTGAGTCTTTCCTTGCCCCAGGCTTGGGGAGATTGTGTGAGACCTTAGAGCCATACATTATAGAGTCTCTATGGGTACCAAATCAGTGGAAGATTCTCTGAGTTTGACTTGTATTCATAAAGTTTTGTAGGTCTGAATACATCATTTCATACATTAAAAAAAAGAAGTCTGAAGGATTGACTCAAAGGAAATTAATATGCATATCTGTATATAAAAAATTGCTAAAAGAGTTGTGGGAGTAAAGTACATAGAACACATCTTCCTTTCAACCATGAAGACAATAAAGATAAGACGAGATGTACAAATGTAGACTTTGATTAAAATATGTGTTTATAAGGCAACGCTGTCTGTGATGCTTCTTTTATTCAGTGCTGCTGTGAAGTGTGAAAGAGGATAGTGTAACTTCTGACATTTCTTTCGCATGATGGTAGCAAATGACTTAGATTTTTTTTGTAGACTATGTATTCAGATTTAAACTAATTGCTGCTTTCCACAATAATATTCTCTTCCAAAGCAGTTACAGTGTGTTGGGCTGGGATGATTTGTACTATTTTTAGGGGAAAACAATGACACACAAAAAAGAAAAAAAACATATATATATATATATAGATTATTCCCCTGTCAGTACATTTGTGAAGTTTGTCTTTAATTTTTGATGATGATTATTTTCACACTCACATAATGTGATGGAAGAGCAGCTTAAAATTAGCAAGGGTGTTCTAGTCCAGATTTGCAACATTTAATTGAGGTTTTTATTTATCTGTCTGCTATAATTAGCAAGTGTAATATATCTCAATTTCTCAATCTCATCTTTTTGGAAATTGGATTGTAAAGAAGATGTTGATAAACAACAATAGCATTTTATGAGCTACTCTCATTTCAGTCTGCACAGTGGCATATATGCGAAATGGACACCCTGAGTTAATTGGTTGTTTAAAGATGATTTCATTAGAAACATTTGAGTTCCTTTCAAGTGAAGGAAATTAGGTCTGCATCCTGATTAAAGTTTCAATAAGTGTATAGTATTATTCCTGCAGAAATATTGAAACTGGAATTTCTGTAGGAATAAGAACTCAGCAGCAATTCACAGGAGCAAATTGTTTTGTGTAAAACTTTCTGTGACACATGAAGACATTAATGTGTTTTATTAATTCAACTTTAAATTACAGTTAATATATTGTTGTGATATTTCTGCTGTTTTTTCATATTACCTGTCTCAGATTTTTATTCTACTTTCATCACTTAGATAGCATTTTAAATTTCCTCTTCTTTCATCTCCTACTCTTCAAATGACAACATAAATGCTTTATAAGGTGCTTTCACTTTGATTAACATTTTATCTTCTTTCAGTGCTCAAACTGAAAGTTGTATCGGGAAGCACCACCCTTTTGACTACAATTTAAGTTTCTTTGAGAAGTTGTATTTACAGCACCTTTGGTATTCTAAGTATCTCAAATTATATCAGCTTAAATTTTTTCCTCTAAAGACATACAGTTTTAAATATAATATCAGTTATCCTCTAACAGAAATATAATTTGCTTGATCTGATACTATGAACAATTAAGGTGTAGATGACTAAAGTCAGAAGTATTGATATGAGTAAGGTAAAGCGTTGTAGCATATTCCACCTTAAATGAAAGATTTGTGTCCTATTGCAAGATCTCAGTTATCATGAGCCTGATCTTCAGAAAGAAGTGTCAGGTGGAGATCCATGCAAAAGCAATTAAGCAAGAGCACTGAAAGTGAATTGATAAGACTAAGTTAACCTCACTTGGAGGGGTTCCCACTTCCAAATACAGAAATGGCTTTGTTGCATTCAAGTGTTTGGTGACTACAGAAGAGCTGTCTAATTACCTTAATTGCTAATTTAGGATTGGAGAAGCCAGTGTTTGTTTATTCTTGTCCCAGTGGGTTTCCTCCCTCCCTGCTCTGCTGAAACACAGCAGCTTGTTTCACTGGGAGTGGATTAAAAAGCTGTGTCCTCTGAGCATCTGTTCCATGCAGCAGGAGATGTTCTGACTCCCCACAGCTCCTGACAACTCATGCAAAAGCCTGTATTCGTGTCTCACAGAAATCTGAATGGGGACACGGTTGCTGAAAACACAATGTTTCCACTAAAAAATAGAACTTTTGAGAGACTGGTATATGGAGAAAAAAAGGGGGCAAAAAAGCAACAACCACAAATACTGGTTATTTTTTTTATTTTTTTTGGAGTATAAATGATTAAGGACCCCTTTTGAGGTATGGAGCGGTTTGGCAAGTTGAAAAGTTCAGTGAATAAAATTACTGAAAGAAGGCAAAACTGATTCTCAAGAGGCTCTGGGTTTGAAGTAAGTTGGTTTGTGGGATGTTGCTTTGGAGTGGAAATGAATAAATCAAATTTGATTTTCAAGGAAGAATTTTTTTGTTTGTTTGTTTGTTTTTATTTATTTGTTGTTGGCTGTATCCCAAGGGAAGGTTTGGAAGTTCATTGCTATTTTCTGAATTGTTTGTACATACATGTATTGATGGTCACAGTTGTTGATTGCACAACTTTCTCCTCTCTGCCTCTGTTTTGTCACTATGTGTAATCTTATATTAGCTATTTGCCTCAAAAGAAACCTGAAATATACAAAAGTTTATATTTTTCTTCACACCTATGGCTCATTTTCAATTTTTAAATTTCCACCTGAAAACCATCCTAAAATTCAGTTTGTAGTACAACTGTAAGTCCAAACAGCCTTGGCTATATAACACTTGAAGGAATTCTGAAAATATAATAAATGACTTTATTTTTATTATTAAACCCCCCAAAAAAAGAATAAATTCTGCTAAAATTGACATTTTCAGCCTGATTCATCAGAATCAGCAACATCACAATAAGTCAATAACAAGGATTTTGCTTATTCTCTAACAATACTCTCCAGATGATCCAAATGCTGTAGCGGGGGGTCTGATGAGAATTAGCAGAAGAGATCATATTTATCCACTTTTAACTGCTCCTCACTGGCTCCATGTTAAATCTAGGATAGAATTTAAAATATTCAAGACACATATAAAACTCCTCATGACCAAGCTTCACTGTATGATTGTCTGTAAAGTGCCTTGAGATGACATTGTTGTGAATTGGCGCTATACAAATAAAGCTGAATTTAATTTAATTGTATCTTATAGGATCTCATATTTCCATATTTTCCCAGCAGAGCTCTTCTTCTCATACTGCAGGTTGACATGTTGTTTCTAGAATTTCAAAAAATATAATGGGAGGCAGAACATTCAATTATCAGGCCCTGCTATTATGGAACCATGCTTTGGGAAACAGAGATCATTCAGTAGGCTTAAAACCTTTCTTTTTGATAAAAAATAAAATAAAAAAATGTAAATTATATATATATATTATTATTGTCATTAATCTGTGCCTCAGTTTTTCTTTTTCAGTTTATCCCTGGCTTACAGAGCTACAGTGCTATTGACCCCTCTTTTGAAAGTTACGGATTGCACCTTTGATTTGTTTATTTGGCTGTTTTTCATTTGATATTGATAGTTGCTATTAGTATCAAGATCACAAATCAGTAATCAAAATTTTGTTGAATTATGGAAAATTTCATGGAATAAATGGGAAACAGAGAATACTATGATCACTCTGACTCTAAACATCCCTGCTTTGATTACTTTTATTTTCATTTGAATACTGATAATTACTCTGGATCCAGCAATCAGTCTCATAATACCATTGGACAGTTGAGAACAATTACATTAATTATGATCACAATAAATGCAGTTGAGATTATGTGACGTGTTTAGCCTGACTCATAACAACACCATGTTCAAACTGTCAAATCTAAACATGTTACACTAATAACTTGCACTTATTTTATCAGACCTTGTCTGGTGCATAGGAAACTGGACCATCAGCTGATCTGTTGAAACTGAATTGTGTGGTAAAGGAGCCAGTTAAAGAAGTCTGAAATGCTTTAGCAATTGTTGATGAGATTACCCTGACAGGAAAATGAACAGAATTGACTTTTTCTTGGTCATCTTCTTCTTATTTTTCTGCTTCCTTTGCTTCTTCCTCCTGTTCTTTTTCTCTTTCTTCCTCTTACTCATCCCTAAAAAAAATGGTCAACTTTTCCTTGATTTGTGATTTTTAGCATTTATTTGAGTTGGGCTTTTTTTTTATAAAAAAAAGAAAGAAAGAAATTTCCACATGAAATAAAGTCCTGAAAACTAGAAATTTTTAGAGACGAATCATATTTCTTTATTCTGTTTTGAGATCTGTAGAGTATGCCTCTGTACTGCAAAAAAAAAAAAAACCCTCTCAGAAAACACAACATTGCCTATTTTAAAAGGACTAAGCCCCAGTTGCAGGATAGAAAAAGCATCTTAGCCTTAATATTGGAAAGAAGAATTTCTTATTACTATAACATTTAAGGGTTCACAGGGATATAGCTGCCGTTTGTCATAGATTGAGAACTTGAGGAAGATTTTGATGAATGCTTATGTAATGCGTGCAAGTTGCTAAAAATCATTTAGACCTATACATTGTGAGATATTTGTGTTGGTATTCCTCAGAGTAACTGCTGCACTTGCTACATATTTCACATCAAAGTCGTAATGCTACCTTACATCCTTCTTGTTGGTGATGTCCATCGACCAACTGTCAAAGAGCTGCTATTCTCATCATCCCTACTTTCATTGGGGTATAGCTTCAACTCTGTTAACTCCAAACCTTTAATTGTGTTACTTTGATTTTTTCCCAGAAGAAAAAATGGACTTTCGCATCTGTATGAGTGAGAACACCAAGCAGATGAAGGGAGGAGGGCTGGGGGGTGGGGGTGGAGGGTTGGGGTGGAGGGGGGTGGGGGGTGGGGGATTCATTTAGATGCAGATCAGGTAGAGCAATTTCACTTATGATCAAATACTCAATAATTTTGCTGTTTCTGTTATTATGACTCCAAGATAAGTTAGAAATAATTTTATCTGGTTTTACAGTATTTATCTAAATTCTCCACATCAATTTTTTTGTTTGTGCCTTTGAGGGCCTTTCCAGGGTGTACCCTGCCTCTTACCTATAGCAGCTGGGACCTTCAATAACCAGCTATAGAAAATGGATGGATGTGCCTGTGAGGAAAATTCCCTTGTTTAATTCTAGACTTATTATATAGTCAATGCCGTTTTATTACACCCTTATTTTACCTGACCACCTTCTCAACTAATACTTGCTGATTTGTGTTGCACTTTTTGGTCCATTCAAGCAGTATTGATAAACTACAGATGACCATCAGACACTGCTCTAAATTGTTAGTTTCAACAAAGACCAGTTGTCTTTGATGTAGCCAATGTCTGATTCCTCTCATTGACTGTTGATGTTTTGGAAAAACTCTCTTTGTATCTCTATGAACCTGCATTCAAAGCGCACTGCACATAAACTTTATCTGCAGTGTACTTTATTCCATAGTATATTACCAGTCAGAAGTTTGGACACACTTTCCTATTAGATTTAATAGGAAAATGTGTCCAAACTTTTGACTGGCAATATACATGGCACCTTTCTCAGGGACTCTTTGTTTGGTTGCCTCTGAGTCCACTTGAAGTCTCACTAGGATGATTAAAATTCTACCACTGATGTGTGAAAAGCAGAATTAAAGGTCTTGCATTGTCTGTCTTTTCTGCTTCATTCACACAAAATCTAGCAAAGAGGCACTTTCTTGTAGGGTTTTACAGGGATTTGTTTGTGCTTTAGAATATTAAAGCTGTAAAACTATGACTCACTGCTTCATTATTATAACCATGTCCGCTCTGTTCTTGCACTTTCAAGCTTGTCTGGTCATTGCTGCTCTTTCTCTTTGTGTCCTGCGCAGCCAATGATTGCCTTGCTTTATTTTCAGCCTTTCACTACTTGAATATTGATGTTGGCCAAGGCTGCCAACTCTCAAGCATTGAGTGCAATTGATACTCTTTTCTCACTCGCAAAACAAAAACTCATTCATTCCTGCAGTGAAAAACAAAAGAAGAAATAACAAAATGTTACATCGCAAATAGAGGAGACTGAACACACAGGCTGACACCACAGAAGCACGGCAGTGGGGAAATTTTCAGACCAAACAGTGGGATGCAGGAAATATCTCCTGTTTGTTATACTGTAATTCATTCCTATGCTGCAGAAAGCACATCCTCAGCTGGAGAATGAATGAAGAGAGGGAGCAGCAATAGTGAGAACAAATCAGCAAATAAGATGCAACATTTTTTCAGATTGTTTAACAGCACATTCTGATGGACAAAAAAAACAAAAAACACCTGCAACGAAGCACAAACCTGCAGGAAGGTTCCACAGATTAAATGGCATGTAAATGTAAGATTTTAAGCTCCAAACAAACATATATGTTAATCAGGATAGAAATATCAATAATTCCACATGAAAGACGATGATTATTCACATTAGAAACAACACACTGCACAGTTTAATAAATATAGTAATGTGTGGAGGGCAACTTCTAGGGACTAGTTTGGATAATAGCCATCAAACTGATCAATCAGTAGAGGGATCTCGCAATCTATGTACACTGAACCAGGTAGAAACAGCTTCATTCTGTTTATTTTGATTGTATCTCTACTTATACTTTCAGGCCTGGGGGATGAACAAAAGACTTGGGAGTATCTGTGGTTTCTTACTGTCCAACATATGTGGTAGGTTAATGCTGTGCAACTGTCTTTTGGTATTAGAGGTGACATAGTGCAGATGATTAAAAACTCACAGGTGCAACAGTTGCTTATTTGCATGAAAATGCAAGACGATGTTTAAGCCTAAGTTTGATCCAGCAGTTTATGACATTATTTGTTATTTAAGATATTTATTAGAATGCCTTTATCAAATTATCTTGTTACTGCAAGCAATGTTTGTTTCACAGACATTTTCTTAATAATCTGCTACTCTCTAGACTGTTGCTCTAACAGTAGAGCCACAGTTATATCTTAGTTACATTTGTAGCTTTATTATTCACTGTTTTGAAATGTAGTCTGTACATTTTGTAAACATAGCAACCCTTTCATTTGAGTGCATCCTCAATCTGTCTTTAACATGCATTGTCATCATCTGGAACTGGACTCCAAGATATGTTTAAAGCACAAAGAAAGAGACCACATGATTTTTTATTTATTTATTTACTTTTTACTATTTTACTGTATAATAATGACACTCTACCTTTGCAGAGAATTTCCCATGAAATAAATTTTTCATTGTATTAAGAAAAATCCATTTGGATGAATCCATCCTTTGGGTTTCAAAGTCAGACACCTTAATTAAGTGTGACATGTTGGGGTCAAGAAGCTGAACTTTAAAAGTAGAGTGGAGAATTCATGAATGGGAGCTTTAGGATCAATGAAAGGCTAACAGCTGTTTAATTTCTTATGTGAATGCCTTTATAGAGGCCTACACTTTGAATTGTTTTGAACCTGAAAATATGCTATACAAATAAACTTGCCTTGCCTTGCCTTGCATTTTCATTATACACTATCTCAAAAGAAGTGGCTGCAAACAACAACTAAACTAGTCAAAGACATTGCAAAAAGAGAGCCACCTATGCCAGAGTCTATACACCAAATATGCTGGAATTTGCTGAAACATGTAACTGAGACTGAGGCAGTCACACTACCACAGTTCCTCTTTTTGAGATGTGATGATGACCTACCTGTCAATGAAACCCAAACCTCCTCCTGGTCTCTCAGGGGACAAGTAATAAAAAACAATGATTTTCTTTCATGAAGACAACACCATGGGAAAAGTTAAACTGGGAATACAGGCCCTTTTATCCTAAAAAAGAAAACCTGCCTTTCTGTTACCCATAAACCTGCACCTGTGGATTTGACAATTTCATCCAAAATCTCCAAGTGCAATGTTCCCCTCTGAGACAAGCCAATGTCACTTGAAAGTACTTTCAAATTGTCGCACCCCATACCAATAGGAATCTTTTGCACATTCGTGGCAGCCATGTTAATCCACTGTTGATCTACCCAGGGATCAAGCTGTTCCAAAATCAATAAAGCAATGAAAGCTTGCCTTCTGGCCTTCATCATATCCTCTACACTGTTATCCAGTTTGATAGGATTCCGCTTTGCTTTTGTCAATGTAATGTAGTCAAACAAGATAAACATGCAACCCGAATTCCAGAGATTTTTTTAAAATTTGAACAAAATGAAAAGTAAGACCTTCAAATCACTCAAGCCAATATTGTATTCACAACAGGACATATATATGGCCTAACTGTAATGTTACATACCTAAAAAAATAAATAAATAAAAATAAAGAAAGAATAATATCATAATACCCTGCTACAACAATAATTTCCCTCTAAGAGGGATAAATAAAGTATATTTAATTTCATTTCATTTTAACAAATGGCTAAGCTTGGAAATTTTACAATTTTAGGCAAAAAATGAGCTCATGTCAAATGTGATGCTTGCTACAGGTCTCAAAATAGTTGGCACGGGGCATATTTACTATGGTGTAGCATCTCCTCTTCTTTTCAGAACAGTTTGAAGACATCTGGGCATCAAGGTTATGAGTTCCTGGACTTTTTGTGTTGGAATTCAGTCCCATTCTTGCCTGATATAGGTTTCCAGCAGCTGAAGATTTTGTTGTCGACTTTGATGTATTTTTTGATTAATGATACACCAAATGTTCTCTATAGGTGAAAGGTTTGGACTGCAGGCAGACCAGCTCAGCACCGGGACTCTTCTCCTGTGAAGTCATACTGTTGTAATAGCTGCAGTATGTGTTTCAGCATTGTCCTGCCGAAACACACAAGGCTTTCTTTGAAATAGTTGTCTGGGGGGACCATATGTTACTCTACAACCTTTGTATTCTTTTCGCATTCATAGTGTCTTCAAAAACATGCAAGCTGCTTATATCGTATGCACTTCTGCACCCCCATATCATCAGAGATACAGGCGTTTGAACTTAACACACAAATTGTGTTTGGAAGTCTCCCTCCTCTTTAGCCCAGAGGATGTGGTGTCCGAGATACAAGAATGTCACATTTGGACTCGTCTGACCGTAGAACACTTTCTTACTCTGAAGTCCATTTAAGATGAGTCTTGGCCCACCAGAACATGTTCAAATATGGCTTCCGTTTTGCACGATAGCACTAGAGTTTGCATCTGCAGACGGCACGGAGGATTGTGTTAACTCAGTGGTTTCTGGAAGTATTCCTGGGCCCATCAGTTCCACAATCGTTTCGATGAGTGACGCAGTGTCGTCTGAGGGCCCTAAGACCATGGGCATCCAATAAGGTCTTCAGCCTCGTTCCTCATGCACAGAAACACCTCCAGTTTATCTGATGTTTTGTAGTGTAAATGATGATAGTTGCAAAGCCTTTGCAATTTGACAATGAGGAACATTGTTTTTGAAATATTCCAAAATCTTTTTACACACTCTTTCACAGAGTGGACAGCCTTTGCCCATCTTTACTTCTGCCTCTCTAGGACATCTTTTTTATAGCTAGTAATGTTACATACCTGATATCAATGAACATGATTACTTGCAAGATGTTTGCCAGCTGAATCTTTTCAGCTGGCAAACATCTTGTGTGTGTGTGTGTGTGTGTGTGTGTGTGTGTGTGTGTGTGTGTGTGTGTGCGCGGAAGCACAAAAAAGATAAAAAGAGACACAATACATAAATAGCACACACACACCCTCCTCCCACC
>JBBBVU010000013.1:14315868-14327892 GCA_037177055.1 Atherinosoma microstoma
TGTGTGTGTGTGTGTGTGTGTGTGTGTGTGTGTGTGTGTGTGTGTGTGTGTGTGTGTGTGTGTGTGTGTGTAGCTCTGAACATCTACAAAGTTACATTAACAGAAAAGCAAAAGGCTAAAACTTGTATCCAGTCTGACTAAACAACAACGAAGCTACTTCTGTGTGCAGCCTTAGCGGCTGAGAGCAGAACTGATTCAGTGCACTGCAAGTCACAGCACTTTTTTTTTCTTTTCTGTAATCAGTTTGACTCAATTATCAACCCCATGATAAATATTTATAGAGCCTCTGCACAGTATAACGAGGAGCCAATAAAAATATATTAACCCTCAATCATCAGAGAGAAAAGGGAGAAGCAGAAGATGCTGGTGTTCTCTTCTAAATCCAGCTTTCGTTTTCTATTTATCCTCTCCACAGTGCACTCCGTGAACTTTAAAGATGTTTCCTTCACCTCTGCTTCCCCCTTCCCTATGATAGTGGTTAGACTCATTTAGAAGCAGTCACAGAGGATGTGTTGTTAGTACGTGTTTAGTGGGTTATACCCGTGTTTTGCACAAGCCAACTTGTCCCAGCTTCACCTCTTGACATTTCAGTGGGACCTGAGATCCAGGTCATGTGTCTGGGACTGCAGCCCTTTGATCCGCAGGGTATAAACTCATCATGACAGATTGAGTGTAAGCATAATGAAAAGAGACACCCTGTTAGAGGTGTCGATTTCACTGCGCCTTTACAAAGTAGCAGCCGTGCTTATTGCTGTAGGGCCATACAGCATATTGAATTCAAGTGGGTGATGTAGAACTATATTTGTTTTTTCTCTTTTTTTTCTTTTTTTTTTTTACAAATAAAGTGAAGACACATAACCCACAAAGCATGTACAAATAACTGAATTAGGATTTATTTGTTTTTCCGAGGTAGATTAAATTTAATGATATAATAGATCAAAACATTCAAATTCTCCCATGGTTAATCATTAAGAATACTTAGGTTATTTTATGTTATCTTAGATTGATGAAAGCCAATCTCTTTGTGAATTGAACAGCTGTTCCTGGATTGCATAAGCAAATGCCTGAAAATGCCCATTATGGGGCATGAGACTGAAGGTCCGTGTTCAGACTCAGACAGAGGTGAGACAAAGGTGGGAAAAAGGTTAAAGGTCTAATTAACCAGGGGGTCAGGACATATCCTCAATTTCCTAAGAAAACAAATCATTATAATGAAAGGTCACTGTTGTAGAAAATCTTGATTATTAAAAGATATGTATAAATGAGCAGTGTGTCACCAGATGCTCCTTGTTCAAGGCTTTTCTGTAAGATGAGGGAGTCATGTGCTCCTCCTGGGAAGTTGGAAGTTGGAGACCACATTCAGTTGATGGCTCCGGGAGTTGCGATTGAGTTCGACATTTATGAAGTGATATTCTTGTGGTCGAGGTATGGGAATGGATCTGACAAAGGGTGCTTTAATGTGCACGTGTGCAGTCTATTGAAGACCAGCAATAGAATTAAATCCCTTCTTGACTTGTACTTCAGCTGTGTATGGAAACTTGTGTATGTTTTGTGTGGCCAGTTGATTTATTACATCCATGACTTGTGGGAGAGCACAGCTGATTAACAGCTATGAAATGTCTACCCTGTCTCTCAGCTCCTGTTCAAATGTTCCAGTGGCCAAAAAGCCCAAGGTCAAGAGAACCTGCACATGTGGTGGAACAGGGTTGGCCCATTGTATATGGCTCAGCAATGCTGGCTTGAAACTATTGCAAAGATCCATAAGAACAGCTCCCGGTGGCCCAAAGCGTCCAAATAGGTACTCATCCCCCTCCGCAAATAAATCTGCATGGTTATGAAGGAATTGTTCCCTCTGTAGGGCACAATCTGCCATATCTTGCTGCAGCAGTAAATATGTCATTTTGTGTGCCGGCCTGGGATGAAGACAGACCACATTTGGCAGAAAAAAAGGATGGAACCACTAACTGATGGCACCATTTCCAATTAACTCAATTGTTCATGTACTTTATTTTAAAATAACAAAATGCTTTTTGATTTACCAGAAAGTCCAAATCTGAGAGAAATATTTCTTTGATTTTATTAATGAATTTGAATTAACTGCACAACAGAAACAAAGTAAATGCTTAATTTGTTCAAACATGCCAGCGTTTAGCTGTGAATAAGAGTTCTACTCAGACTTTTCTTACCTCATAACAAATCCTGAATGAGAAAACATTTGGGAATACCACATTCTTCATAAACTTCTTAAAAAGGACTTCAGGAACAAATTTGTTCTTAAGAACAGATGGTGAATGAGGTCTTTATTTCTGTGAGTCATAATGGCCTGTAACTGGATGCACCCATTTTGTTAAATGCAATATTTCACAGGATTAAGTATTTAATTGAAGTCACATAAATAGTGTGTGAGTTTTGTGACTCTTGCTGCAGCGACTCATCTATTTATTACTATTACATTTATTATTATCATTATTGTTTAATTTCTATTTTCAGTCCATCTCATCTGATTTAAGAGAGCCATTCCTTATTTTCATGTTCAGAAGTTACTTTCATACTGAAAAAGTCCCTTGTTACATATAGAAATGTTGGGCTTCTGCTCAAAAATTGTGTTTCTGCTCTCAGATTTATTTTTGCTTGTGGAAATGTCCTCCTCTCCAGTATGACCCCTTTTTCATGCCTTCAGGCTCACAAAATTTCTCCTGTTAGATTTTTGCTTCTCAAGCTCTGATTGCTGTGAAACAAAGTTCTCAGCCAGCAAAGTACCAGACACAACACTGTTGTCTCTACCACTTTGTGGGTGCACTCTTTCTTATTTCATAGATACACCTTCAGATTATTGTTACCTCCGCCAAGTCGTGGAGGTCATGTTTTCAGCGGCATACATTTTTCTGTCTGTCCATCTGTTGCAACATAACTCAAAAAAGTAATGGACAGATTTCGATTACATTTTACAATGGGATAAGGAAGGGCTGCACTCTCTGAGTGCTCCTGGTTTATGGTTAAATGGCAAGATGTCATATCACTTATTTAGCAAATCACATAATCTGGTTTTAATTCAGTTCAGTTTAATTTGTAAATCATCAACACAACAATTCAAACCAGTTGTAATCCCATTTAATTCAAGTAATGGATCTGTTACCTCTGCTATCTGCATGTCGATGTTTATGCACCTTTAGAAAATTCTGTAATGTAAATGTAGCTGGTGAGGTCAAATTAGCAGAAGTAATCTTGAGGTACGTTAAATATATAGTCCAGTTTAATCCAGTTCAGTCCAGTTCACTGTAATCTTAATCAACATTAGTCCAATTCACTATACCTATTCATAAAAAGTTGCATAAGCCAATAGATTACATTGAATCTTCTCTTCAGTTCAGCCCCTCACCTGAGCACACAACAGGTGAAAGAAGAGAAGAAAACTCCCTACACAGAAAGAAACAGCTGGCAGACCAAGATTTGGGAGGGAGACTATCAGCCTTGAATGATGCTAACAGCCCTCTGAACAAAAAAATTATGCTCTTGATTAAAGACAGTAAAAAGTTTCCATCAATGCAAGGCAAGTTTTGGGATCATTGCAGATTTAAAGTTGAAGATTTAATCTGTGGTTTTAATTCAGATAAAGATGGCAGTCTGCTTGATAAAGGATACAATACATAAAAAACATCTATATTCTTTGAGAAATATAATTTATTCATTTTATGAAAACATAAATTTTTCTCAGGAGAAATAAGCTGCTTAATAATGATTGGATTCCTCTGAAGAACAATCCAATTCATATTATTCTCTTAAAAATAAATTGTTTTTGAATGTATGTGAAGTATTAGGAAATTCATTCATTCATTCATTCATTTTCTGTACCGCTTAATCCAATTCAGGGTCACGGATGAGCTGGAGCCTATTCCAGCAATTATCAGGCAAGAGGCATCTGTTATTAGGAAATGTGGAAGGTAAAACTCTTGGGCCCTGATATACTAAGTTCCCAAATACTGAGCGCAAAATTGACTGCGGTGACCAACTGAGATTAATAACGGCACAAACAGCCTTATCTAAATGAGGAATTAGCGTGCACAATTGATTCGCTATGGAGAGTGTAGAAGGAGAGCAAGAAAGTCGCAAACGTAGAATAAAATCCAAACCAAAGACAAATAGAAATATAACAAAGACATCTTAATGTGACCAGAAGGAGTGCAATATGGGAGGATATTTTACAAAAAGTAAATGCAGTTGGAAAAACAAGAAAAACACCAGATGAGGTTAAGAAGAGATGGCAAATGTTAGACGAACAACAAAAAAAATGCTCATAATAAAACCTCGGCACATAGGACAGGTGGTGGCCGACAGAAGAGATTATTCTGACCAATATTGAGCAGCAGGTGCAGCGCACTTTCTGCGAGGAGCAGATAACTGGAACTCCAGGGTACGACAGAGTTTCACGCAACACAATATTCACAAAAATTACCCATTTTTATATAAAGATTTTGTTCCAGAAGTTCAGTCATTGCCACTCACCGCTCATGAGAAAATATTGTGAATCAGACTGATGCGCGTCCTGCAGCATTGGGCTGTTTCCTCTCATCTAAGCTGCAGCCATTTGTGCGTATCTGAGCCAGTTTATGCCTGCCATTCTGAAGCGCTAAATATAGGCGCAAAAACAGCCAGTGCAATCAGTTTCGCGTTTAGTAAATCACGTTATACGTGCTTATACGTGCAAAGCGGATATCTTTGCATCTACTCCTCCCAGTATTTTGTGCGTTCTGGCAGAAACGCCCAAATTGCATATTCATTCAAGGCAGACACGTAGAATGGGTTGCAGCGCTATTTTGCCCATTCAACAGGCGCAATCCTTGGTGCACCCAGTTAGTAAATCAGCTGCAGCATGTTTTAGCGCATGTTATCAAGTGTGCGTGTGTTTTAAGAGGCACAAACCTTAAGTAAATCAGGGCCTTATGGGTAAAAACAGCACCAGTAAAAATAGGAGAAAATACTTTAACTTCACAATAAAAACAGGTGTTCTCATATAATATGTCTAGATATGCTAATATAAATTGTCTAATCATACAGAATATTGTCAAATGAACAAAGTTTAATGAGAAGTAAAAACATTTGTTATTATTAAGATTTTTTTTGTTGTTATTGTTTTTTGTTTTTTTGCAGTAATATAAAACAAGACCAAGTTTTGGGATAAAGTGACCGACCATCATTGCTTGTCATATCTTGCATCGTGGTGGAGAAAGTTTTAGTTTTAGCCAAAATTGTATACTAACCTGTCTTTTAGAGTGTTTTTATCATCTTCAATGTTTGACTTTCTCCAAAAATGAGGAACTAAACCTAAAAAATGGATAAAGAAAAGAAATAAATTCACACAAAAAAAGCAACTATGGGAACCCCCCCCGATCAGTTGACATAGCAAGATAATTAACTTTTTTATAAGATTTAGCATCAAGCTGGAGTATGATATCTGCATTGTATGAGTTTTGGATTTCTTTAAGCTTTTTTTTATTACAAAAACACACATTAAAAAAAAAGATTATTATTATTATTATTATTATTATTATTATTATTATTATTATTATTATTATTATTATAACTAAGCTAAAGAAAAAAGCGAGGACTGGAGCACATTAAACATGAACACATTTCAACAGCAAAATACTGAAATGAAATTCGGTAAATACTGTATGTCTCATAAGCTTGATTGGTGTTTCAGATCTTTTAGCAGCCAACATATATTCTGTTAATAGTTGCAAAATTGTAAGCAGTGGTAGAAGACAGCTTAGTGTACAGTTGCCCACAGCCCTCAGGGAGAAAAGCCATCTTTTCACAAACAGCAGTGCATGGCAGAGAAAGGCTCTTTATCACAATCAGCACATTTTTTTAGCATTGGCTTTTGTCCAAATCAAATTGCAATAATTTCCTACTAAACACAACAAGAGCCAAATGTCAAAATGTGGTAATGCATCACATTTAAAGAATCAAACACTGATGATAAAACTCCATGTTTTGTTTTGTTTTATTTTTTCAACTTAATATATAAGGACACAACACCATTGCAAAGTTTCACTCTGAAAGATAATGAATAAAATGCTTGAAAAAGCTCTTGTTGCTATATTCAACAGACAAAAAGGTCCATCCACTGTTTCCCATGAACTATCATTTTGAGCATCTCAAAACGACAAGAAAGTGCAAGATTTTGAGAGCAAAGAGTAACAAAAATAAGAATGTTGAGTGGTGCCCTGTCCCAGTTTTTCCAGAGTCAAGCTTGTATTTTGGTATTTTGTTGCTATGCTGGTGTACACCAGGACGACTAAATTTCGGTCCCACGAGGGGCCGCAGTCCTACAGGTTTTCAATGTTTCCCTGCTCCAACACACCTGACTCAAATTAAATGGATCCGACAGCCTATAAAGTTCTGCACCATGACATGTTGATTTGAAACACTTTAGAATGACGTCTGCTCATGCTCACTTGAGCCATTTCCCCTTCAGTAGCTACACTGCAGGGACACCCTTATGGATCAAATTTAAGAGTTTATACAATCAAGCTATATGGTTGTTTTGATTGAAAGACTCAGTTTCTTTGTTGTTGTAGTTTCTGCTGGGAGAATTTCTTTTTAAATCATCATATTCACACATCTATCCATCCATTTTCTATACCGCTTATTCCAATTCAGGGTGGCGGAGAAACTGGAGCCTATCCCAGCAATTAGCAGGCGAGAGTCAGGGTACACCCATAACAGATTGGTAGTCTGTAGCAGGGCCAACAGAGATAGAGCAACCACTCAGGCTCGCACTCACGCCTAGGGAGAATTCAGAGCGACCAATTAACCTAACATGCATGTCTTTGGATGGTGGGAGGAAGCCGGAGTACACAGAGAGAACCCACGCGTACATGGGGAAAACACACAAACTCCACAGTTCGAACCACTCCCCACCTGAGGCTCGGACCTTCTTGAAGTGCTAACGATGACACCACAGTGCAGCCCCAACAGTCAACATTTTCACATAGTTAAATAGATTACAATATTTCTTAATAGTTTGTGCAAATTCCCTCAATTCATCAAGGTGGAACTGCAGTCAAATCAGGTCAGCTTTGATTAAATCCAGTAAAAATGACAAAACTCAAATCAGTTATATAAAAGCAGAGGTCGCGCTAGAATTGTTCTTTGTCGGTCATTTTGATTGATAGGGTCATAAAAATCTGGTCATTTTGTATTTTTACCGGTCACTTTATTAAAAAAAAAAAGATAATAATGACATATTCAATAGCATTCATTTTATATTACTAATATTCAGTCCAATAAGGTTGAACAGTAAATCTATACCGTGCCGTCACACATCATGCAGATGTGCAAAATAGGGCCGACCAGCAGAGAATCAAGACAGTGGTGACAACATGGAGAGTTTGCTAAGGTTGACCCTGACCGCAGGGTCCTGCACGGGTCCAATCCCGCACCCACTTGAACCGTTAGAATCATTACCAAACCCGACCCGAGACCCGTGTTTATCTTACAGTCAAATCTGGATCGACCCGACCCGTTGTTAGAGGCTAGGTGCGTTTCCATTACCCCTAGAATTGCGCAAAACCTAAATATCGCAATAAACATCTGGTAATGGAAACACCTATATTTCGAAAAAACTCTCAAATATCGCAAAAAGTTTTTACGCTCCCAGGAGGTGGTTTTTCAGAAGTATCGATATACAATTATTTCGCAAAAGTGTAATGGAAACACCTTTTCCGCATTTTCACTTCACTGGATGTGACGTGGGGGCGTGGCGTGACCAGTTTGATCACAGTAAACATGGCTCGGAATGTATAAATGGAGTTGGAGACGGAAATCTTTTTACAAATAACTAAACAGAAAATATAACCGTCATCCTTGATAACGAACAACAGCAGCATGCTCCAAAACATAAAATGTTTTGCATCTCCATCGTCCTCAGAGAGGAGTCTCGCGGGACGAGATTTTACGTGAATTACGGATTATGCGCTAAACACTATTCAATGGAAACACCGGCATATCGCAATTGTACTTAGTCGAAATTTATGAAATATCGCTTTTATTTTGCAAAAAACTATAATGGAAACGCACCTTATAGGTTAACCAGTGATCCGCTCATTAAAGCATTAAGTAGTTAAATGTCACTATACACCCCACTCCTCCTTCATTGCATTATTTTTTCATTATGTTTAATTTGATATTGTTTTGTCTCTGTTTTCATTTGCAGTGAGAAAAAAGTAAACTACAACAAAGCAGTAAATATATGTTGGGGCATATTTGAAGAGGTTTTTTTTCCTCTTTTTTTTTTTGAAGATCCTTGCACAATATTCTTTTTAACTTGCCACTGAACCACTGCTACCTCTCTGTAGACCCTTACTTTGAAATTTACTGGCTTTATTTGATGAAGAGATTGCTGTGCAGAAACAAAAAGTCATTTAGCGTCCCAGATTCAAAACCTGCAATGGAAAAATTTTCACAGCAGTATGGTGGTGTGGAGGGAAGCCGCGCAAGTCCCGCAGGGCTTCTTAATACTGGCGCTTTGATTAGTAAAGCAATGATCTCCACAAAAATGAGAGACTTAAATAGATAAATACAAATAATATTTTCATGCACGACCGGCCCGTACCCACAGCTACCCGTGAAATTTATTCTATGTAATTTTTACCCTCACAACAGCTTTTTAGCATGAATTGAATAAAGAAGCTGAAAACAGTTTCAATAAGTTCAGATTGATAGAAAATCTTGGAGTCAGATGAGTTAAATTTAGTTCAAGAAAATCTTTCAGTTTGACCTCTGTCCAGAGTGTAATCTGAGCCCCCTGAAGCTTACGTTCAGCGGGAGGAAAACGCGCAGCATGCACTCCATCTGCAATGGTGGTTCAGCTGAGACCTGTGGTGGTCACAGACGTGCTCTAAGACAACATCTCATTAATATGCTCACTGCTACCAGCTGACTGGGGGTGTGAATTGCAATCTGTCAAAATGACTGACGGCCTTCAGATTTTTCCATTATCGCTTTAAAAATCTGGTGAATGACAGAAAATATTCTGTTAACGCGACCCCTGCATAGAAGTGCCTGATTAGACCTGAAAAGTCTTTTAACTAGTTTCCTCTTTAGAAGGACATAAGTAACTCTTTGAACTTCTATTGTCATGTTTATCAGTCTGTTTTGGAAAGCATTTTGTGTTCTGTGAGCTGTCAAATGGAAAGTTTTGCTTTTTTGAAATAAAGTTTACATTTTATTTCAAATTTCGTCAAGTGTAAATTCAAATAAAAAATAAAGTCAGTTTTTTTAGGCTATTACAGCTTGTAAAAGCCTTCATAGCAAACATAGGCTCTTTCAGCCTATCTTAGTGGCTTTTCATACACAGTAAAATTGTGTGCTGTCACTCCAGCATCTTCTGAATCTTCTTGAAGGTCTTTTATAGTGTAATGAGATTTTGATTTACCTTACTTACAATTTTATGAGCACCTCTCTTAGAAAGCTTTCTCTTGCCCTTTTTCCACATAAAACAGGAAACTTTATGGGGAATGTGTGAAAGATTTGGTCAAAACTTTCTCACCAGTTGCTCTTCACACATGCACTTCACAGTGGGGAATTCTCCATTTCAAATACATTTTTCTCAACACAGTGAAAGTGGGACAACCCACTGGCTTGGCACTTGGGTAGAGCACACAGGAAGTATTTTATAGAAATCGTTGTTTGGTTTATAGCATGCTGAGGATGGCCAATGAGGCACCCCACCGGCACACAATGTTTTCTTTCTTTGTGCTGATATGAATAACACTTGGATTTTGATGTTGTGTGCATTGTTGTCCATGGAGGTCACCAGAATAGAAAAATGAAACAGCTACTGTTAAAGCATGCACAGTATGTTCTGAAGAATTATCTGGCTGCTGAATTCCCACATATTCTCTGTCTGAGTAATGATTAAAGTGTCCTTGGGTGTTTAAAAAGGCGCTGTCAAATAAAATGTATTATTATTATTTAAAAGTCTAGAGCTAATGTTGTTGCCCTGAAATTTTCTAGAGCAAAACTTACTTTCTAAGTGTCTTAAAGGTTCCTCCGGAACATGTTTAGAAGTTTTTTTTTCAGCAACAGTGCCTGACTGCCTTTCCATTATCAGTTTCAAGATTTAATTCAACATTCAAGAAAACTTTATTTGTCCCCAGGGGGCAATTTAAGGCACACGTGAGCAGCAGAAGACAATCAAGTAAAAAAACAAAGCACATTGTTAAAAAAGAAAAATAATAAAATCAAAAAATAAACATGAACATATGAACATGGTATATACAAGACTGAAATGAATATAGAAACATAACTGAGGTAGGTGATGAAGTGTAAGTAGTGTGAATGTGAGCAATGAAGGTATATAGGAGGTGCAAATTAAGGTTTTCAGTTCATTTGTCCATAAATGTTCAGCTCAAGTCAAGAAAACATTATTCATACCTTAAGTAAAATAAAATGTTTGCAGCATGAATATATGCTATATAAACAGTGACAGTCATTGTGCAAGGCTATTGTAGTAGGCAGGAATGGGTGTCATAAGTCCATCCTCCTCAAACTTAACTTTGCCTCCTCTAATTTTTCACTTTACTTCTATTAAAACAGTTTGGCAGTTTGGATTCATCCAGTACATTTTAAACAATGAAATATAGGGATTTGGCATGAAATGTTGATAGAGCAGTGAGTAGGTCCACTACACAGCAAAATGGCATGACAGACAAATTTCTTTTAGATTTGGCTTTTACAGCGTTTTGGAAAAAAACTCTTCATTTGTAGCCTGATATAGCCTCTTTTTTGGATATAATCAGACTTTTAAATGCATGCAAACAGTGATTGAAATTAGAGTAATGTGTTTGGTCAATAGAAAGTCTTGTCTGGTTGTTGTGGCATATCAGAAGTGAAAATTAGTATGTTGAGGTATTTTGACAATAGTTCTCTAAAAAGATCTCTGTAAAGAGTTTTAAGCAGTAATAGAATAAAGAAGATTTCTCTGGGCAACTTGTGACATTACAGAGAGCATAACTAAAGAAGTGCTAAAATGAACAATAATACACATACAGATCATCAATGGTTAAATTATATTCCATGATTAAACTGGTTGTAGATCTCTAGGGGGCTCCTCAGATGCTAATGACTGCTGTTTCACTCTGTGTCCTTGCAGGTGAGCAGCACTCCAGCATGTATACGAGCGCTGACAAAGTTGCTGTACTGCCCTTTTTGTCAGGGCATGCCAGCAGTAACATCCTGCAAGAATTACTGCCTTAATGTAATGAAAGGTTGCCTGGCCAATCAAGCTGATCTGGATCCAGAGTGGAACCAATACATTGGTAAGTCTTTTCAAGCATATAACATCAGCTATTTTTAACTTGGTTCTGCTGTTCTGTTATTTCTGTTTGTGCCAATTAGATGTGTTACAGTATTAATGGCTGGGTCTGTGGCTTAATAATGTGGTCAAATTGAAGTAATGGATGTGGTGGATATGAGGAAAAAGCACCGAAAGCATGTTATGCAACAAGAGCACTCACAATAATGAGACACTTGTTGATTCAATTTTCACTTTAATAGCTACCATTGTTTGCTGCTTTACGCCGTGTTGCATTTTAATTAAAACAGAGAGTGGCATGAATTGCTTTAAACTATATACCAATAATAGCAGGAGTTGAATAATCTTTTAAGCCTTTTGGTTTGGAGTAGTAAACTATGACAATGTGATGAAAGCTGCAGATTTTGGAGCCAGTTGAGTGACTTTGGAACAAACTACAAACATTTAAGTAACAAAAATATTGCTTGATTTTGTTGATACCTTTTTGTTCTGCTCATTAAAGAGTAAACACCCAAGTGTGGAAATCCAAGTGCTTTGAGACTAATGTTTTATGGAGGCAAAGAAAGAACATAGCTGCCACTGAATATTTAAATTTAACTCAATTCAACAAGGCAAGGAAAGGCAAGCCAAATTTATTTATAGAGCACATTTCATGTACAGGACAATTCAAGGTGCTTTACATTGCAGAAAAGTACATTAAAACA
>JBBBVU010000013.1:14339584-14358023 GCA_037177055.1 Atherinosoma microstoma
AGGTTTGAAGGTATTCATTCATGAATAGCTCTCTTGAGTTCCCAATACACCATTTCAGTAAAGTTGGTCCACAACAACTCCTTCATTTCTTTTCTACCATTGTGATGTAGTTTTGCTGTTGTGTTTGGGATCATTTTAGCCTAGTTTTGGCTCAGATATGAGGCAGACTGTCTCACATTTGATACTAATGAGTTATTTGATACTATGACATGATCGTCTCAATGACTGCAAGTCTTCCATGTCCTGTGGCTGCAAAATAGACTCAAACCATCACCCCTCTACCATTATGCATGACCATTGTTATGAGATATTTGTGTTGATATGCTTTTTGGTTATCTAGTTTAACCAAAATTTTTTCCAAAAGTCTTGTACTTTGTTTTATGAATCTTAACCAACTTGAGTCATGCTGCCATGTTCTTTTTAGGGAGTAGAGGCTTCCTCCTGGCAACTCTTCCAAACAAGCCGACTTGTTCAGTCTTTCTCTAATTTAACTGTCATGAACTTTCACGTTTAACTTGCTAACTGAGGCCTGTAGAGTAAACGACATAGCTGTTGGGTTCTTTACAGCATCACACTATCTGACCATTAGGTGAGCTTGTTGGGTAATCCCAAAATGGGACTGTCAACTGTTTTGAATGTTTTCCCCTTGAGAACAATCTTTATCACTGTAGAGTGATGTACTCCAAATTGTTTGGAATTGGCCTTATAGCTCTTCCCAGACTGATGGGCAGCAACAGTTGCTTGTCTAAGATCATTGTGGATGTCTCTCCTCCTTGACTTTGTTTTATCACACACCTGAATGCTTCAGACCAGCAAATTGCCTAAATGTCTGCTTTTATATAAGTGCTAAACTTATTGATGATTACTTTATCAGTTAATTGTATTTGATAAATTAATTATAATTAATTCATTATCTTTTATCAACTGCTCCTAACTGCCATTTATCCTCTAAATATCTATGGAAGCAGTAAGCGTTTATTTAGTTTTTTCACACACATTTGGGCTTAACTAGACAAATGGTGGCACATGATCTCATGTGTCATGTGTGAGGCGTTTTAAACTTTTCTGTCTTTAACAGCAATCCTGATACTTTAATTCACATGTAGGGAGTGTTTTCATATGGTTCTTAAATGCTTGTGTCAGCTGCCTCACCAGCCCTCATTATAAACTTGTGGTATCACACTCTATTAGAACAGCTATCACATATCATGATAACAGCCATTTATTAAGATGTCAGAGAAAACAAATACAATATAATATCCTAATGAGAGAGGAGAGGGAGGTGTTGTGTCTGTGATCTTCTGAAGTTAATGAAGATGTCACAGCTGTCATCCCTTAGATATGTAGCTGATTATTATAAGAATCTACTTGCTGCTTCCTCACATGCCGAGATCATTCTGCAGTGATCTTCTTGGATTTGGATGTTTTTCTTGCATTTTATTTCCCATTTACATTTGTTACCTTTGTTGGTCTATGTTACACCACGTGCAGTTGAAGTTCAATGTTTTTGATGCATCATTAGCAAACATAATTGGTCTGACATGTATTTTTTCCCTTTTATTTTCTCTCTTATTTCCTTTCTGGTGGCTTTCCTCTCCAATCCTCAGCAACATAGTGCCATCTAGTGTGCACGCAAATGAGTTGCATCACCAAGGCTGCTCCATACAACTGGATTGTTTATTTACTCTGTAATGCCATGAGAGGGAGACTTTTCCCAGAGGCATATTTATTGTTCTGTGGGGAAAAAAAATCTTCTTCTTTTAAACTTGTCATCTTGAACATCAGACATTGGCAGTATTTTGAATTAGTCAACTATGTTATTTGATTCCTACAAGATACCTCTGAGGCTTCTTTGTCTATCTGGATTTATATTAAACTGTGAAAACTGTGTGCTTATTGTGGTTGGTTGAAAGACTGAATCATTATGAAGATCAAAGTTCATTCCATTTGTATAATGCATATATGGTTAAAGACATCTTTTTGTGTCAGCACTACATATGAAAGCCATCTCAGCCAGTGTGTGTAAATAATTGGAAGTAGTAAACAGTTTATTTATTTTCAGCTGCCTGACACATAGCTCTACGATGCTTAATTAAGGAGATAATCTAATATTTGCATTGCTAAAAAGCCAGACATTCCCAATTAAATTCACTCTTTTCACCGCCTGGTTCTGCCAACAGATCCTAAGAAAAAGTAATCTCTTACTTGTTAGACTAAACTTAATGTATGAGGTTAAGTCAAACATTGCCAGTCAATCTCTTGTATTGAGTGCAGCCTTGACCCTCTGGGCAGTATCAGAGCTGCTGAAGTGCTTTGGCATCAGTGTGACAGGATTAACACATCAAAAGCAGTGTCGGGGCCTACAGCAGCGTCACACAGTCAGTACAGCACCTTTCATGTTCTGCTCAGGTTCACTACAATTTCACGTAAGCCAACAGCAAGTCAGACAGAAAAAGATAATGGCGCCAACCTGCTGCTATCACGCTTCCCCTCAGCTTCAGTGAAATATGTCAAATTCTGTGTGTTTGATGAAAGATTGGAGTTCAACAGGCTAAAGTCAGGAAACGATATCTGACTTTGTCACATGGCCAGGATGCAAAGGAATATTTAAGTCTGACATTCAACCTGAAATTATTGCTGCAAGCCTGCGTGGTCTTACTTTTCATGATGCGAACAGTGGACAGTCAACATGGAAGAAAAAATGAAACCCAAATAGTTTAAGAGTCTAGATGTATTTATGGGTTCAGTTCAAAGAGTATTAATCCGTTTTCTATGATATGGTAATAAATAAAGATGGGGTAATTTTGTAATGATTTTGCAAATGAGGTGCATTCTTAGTTTGCGCATAGATAACAAAAATATTAATATATACCTGCCATTTTTCACATTGCTGTATCCTTAAAGTGTCATTGATGTATTTCAGTGCCTAGTTTCTCTGTTTTTACAAGACTGTTTTACAATTAGTAGTGTTGTTTCATGCTTTTAGGGCTATAAAAAAAAAAGAAAAAGGTGTATAAAAGGGATGTCATTAACTTGTATTGGAAAAGGCTTTTATGTGTGCCATCCTATAATTGATTTTATCCCTTGGGCTAATTGTTACCTTATTAGTCCAAGGAGGTTACAAATAGGCATCCAGATAATTACTCTCAGCATCTTTGTTTCTGTTATTATCAACTGTGCAATGCTGTGAAAAGGTTTTTAGGCTCTGCAGGTGAAGTGAGGAACCATGCAATCTCCTGAGTACACTTGCTTCTTTGAGAAATGTCCACTCTAGAGTACATACTCCATCTAATACAGCGAAGGACAAGGTTGTTCTTTATGATTCTGACAATATCTTTGAAATTATTTTCAGCCATCCATCCATTTTCTATACCCACTTATTCCAATTCAATATTGCAGGGGGGGCTATCCCAGCTGCTATCAGGCACCTGGGATAGGCTGCCTGATAGCAATCCTCTGTGTTGGTCCATCACAGGGTCAACACAGAGATACATATAACCAATAACATTCATACTCACTCCAAAGAACACCAATTAACCTTAGACACATGTGTTTGGACTGTGGAGGGACCATGGGAGAACATGCAAACTTCTAGATAAGAATCCAAATATTCTAAATACCTAAAACCTTTGCACACTACAATGTATAAATATAATACTTTGCTTTTCTCCTCTTTCCTGTAACAACACCCATCTTTGTTTAGGTGGTTGACATAAAACAGAAACTGAAGATGTCCAAGAAATTTTGGTCCAACCTACCTGAGGCAATGTGTGTGGAGGACAGAGTAACTGTGGGAAATGCCAGTGATGAGGAGTGCTGGAATGGACACACCAAGGGCAGGTAAGAGCAACAGGGGCCCCCAGGGCTGATGAATGCAAGCACAAAGGGTTTCTTAGAAATTTAAAGTTTATGTAACCCGCCTGATGTTAAGCAGTCTGATCCTTGCATTAAGAATTGGGTTGTTTACTTTCACTGACTTAATCTCCATTGTGCAGGAGCTTGGCATACCTTCATTTAACTTAAACCAGGGTGGCTTCTCCCGAAAGCTGAATGTTGTGGTTTGCATAACCCTTTACGTTATAGTATGGTTTGCATGTTTTGTTGGTGTTTGTAGAAAAAAAAGGGGTTTAATTGTTGTTTAGAACAGTGATTAGAATTGGTGGGTCCCGATCCAAAAGTGGGTCGCCAACATGTTTTCAGTGGGTCAGGAGCTAAAAACATCCCCAGTTCTCCTATTCATTCTTCCAGACCCAGGTCTATGATGTTGGTTACACCTCAAGTTGAAGTGAACACAACATTATTTTCCTAAAAGGACAGAGTTTTTCAGTATTTACTTATCAGGTAGAAGAAAACTTAACTTTTTAAACTTAAATCTTTTTGTTTTGTGAATCTTTTTGAGTTTGTGCTTAAAATCTGCTATGTTGGTTGTCATAGATTCAGTGAGAATTCTCAGCTAATTTTATTTTATTTAACATTTAAAGGCATATTTACTTCTCAGTTGCACCTTTTATGTCATCCCTTTTGCAGGAAAACACCAACTAAAACTTAAAAATGTCTTTTACAGAAATAATTTGTTATGGCAGCCTTATGCTTAATGTTACTCAGCTAAAGCTATATATATTTCAGTTTTTTTCTTTTAACCATTTCTCAATTGTTGCACTTTTTATTCCATGTTTGTGCTCGTAAGCACCATCAATTCTGTACAATTTGAGGTTTAAATAATAAATCGATATGAGAAGTTGGACATTTTTGTTGATCCAGGTCACGTCTTGATTGTGGGTCTCGAAGCTAGACCAGTTGAGAACCACTGCTTTAGAACATTAAACCAGATTTCCTTTTTTAAAGAAAACATCCCACAGCTACTTCTAGGGTCTTAGTAAATTGATATGTGCGCTATTTCTATTCTGCACATACTGTTTGATGAAAAGAATTAAATAACTTTCAACACTAATAATGCAAGAGAAATTAGGTTTTAAAAAGAAGTAGTTGCTGCCTTTTCTTTTCTTTTCTTTTTTTTCTTTTCCTTGTGTGACCCAGTGAATGGGTTAAGAGTCAAAAAATGTAACTTCTTTTAATACGGAGAGATTTCAGGAAAAGCATGACCAGAAGCGATCTGGGCTTGTGGGGAAACAAAACCCTGTTAAGTCAGATGATTTGTGAAATGCCCTCACATGATGGCCTGCAGCTTATTCATGAAACAGGGCTGTGGGCAGCTGACATGTTTTTTTCCCCAGGAGAAATACTTAACAAGTATCTCAATACATTACCAGACATTATGAGGTCAAGTGTACAATATTGTACATTTTCTACAATATTGTTGTGACTTTAAAGAGCCATTGCTAAATGGCTTTAGGAGAATTAAACTCACAACTCAAAACTAAAAAACATGAGTAGAATTAGACCACCCTGAGCCACTCTCTTGGCATAAAACCCCTGATGAAAAATTCTTTGCATATCAGCCAGTCTAAAACAGATGAACATATACTATCTTGTTCTTTTAGGAGTTGCCTTTGAAAAAAGTGTCAGAAATTCTATCATATTTGTTTGCTATAAGGTACTTTCCTGAAGTCCAAAAGGATGGCCTAACCAACCAGGTGAATAACCCTGAGGTGTCTGTCGACATCACACGTCCAGACACCATCATCCGTCAGCAGATCATGGCTCTTCGGGTGATGACCAACAAGCTAAAAAATGCCTACAATGGCAATGATATCTACTTTCAAGACTCAAGTAAGTTATTTGCCATGCACACAAATGTGTCAACATGCCACTTTTTTTTCCTATCTTATGGCAGGAAATGTATTTTTAGTGTTGCCCTCAGCACCCCATGCTGTCAAATGCATGCTCCAGCTCTTGTTACCTACCCTTGAGGCAGAGGTAATCACCATCAGTAAAGCCTTAACAGGTACTGAAGCTGCAAATATGCAACAATGGCAGTGTGTAATGTTAAACGAAAAAAGAAAATGCCAAAAGTCTCGGTTCATGCAGGCTTTTTTAAACTGATGAAAACTGTAGGCGTCACACTGGCTGTGCTAGAATCTGCTTTAACATTCTCTAACCAAACCAATGACTTGAAAAGTATTGCTATATTTTAATGAAAAGCAGAGATGTGCATAAGCACTGAATAACAGAGTGATTTGTATTGTGTACAATTTTTTTTTTCTTCAATCCACATTATCTAATGTTTCTGGCCCTTGATGTGGAAACAACACAACTACCATTATTCACATTTCTATCATAGTTTATCGTGCACATTTAAAGATACCACATATGGAAATGTCAATCAAAACAAGAAATTAAAATTAAATTAAAATTAAAAAATCTGTTTCACAAAAATAAAAGCAAAACAAAAAAACAAAAACAAAAAAAAGCTTGTTTGTCTTTTCAAAAAGAGTAGAGGAAATGGAACAATTTTTTTTTTAAAATCCTGTTTTAGCTATCTCTACCCTTCTTCCCACTTATTTTACCAATGTGAAATTTTGCCACCTTCTGACAACACAAAACAGCTTATTTACTCCAAACCAGTAAATAGAAACATGCCTCATTTGCATTTTTTGTATTCTTTGATAATTATACAGATACACGCCTATTGACAATCCATTCCCCTTTAGAATAGATAGAGTATATTAAACAAGTGGCTCAGCATTATTAGCTCAGTTTTAAAGAATAAATGTGTTAAATTATGACTTTACTTTGAAATAACTTTTTGGTCTCCACTGTTAACATTGAGAAAAATATTTGGAGCTTAATAGTCCAGTCTGAAAACTAAACAGTTTTCTGCTTAATGTTTAGATTTGGTCAGGTAAAGTGGATTTACTTTCTCAAAATATGTAGAAAATACCTATAACAATCCTCAACAGATAACACAAAACAATGAATAATAAACTAAGACAATTAGCTTTAGATTCCTCAAGAAAAATGATGGAAACAGTGGGCATGAGGGATTATTTTTGTTGATATATTGCTATAAATGATCCACTATAAAACCAAGGAAATTTTAATTCGTCATGATTTAATGTTACAATAATATTTTTATTGTAGAGCTGGAGCACTAGGTTAGATATGGGTTAAAATTGTTGGATTGATGGAGTTTTTTGTTTGTTTTGTTTTCTGGTGTTACTCTGTAGCTGCAGTGATGTGCTCATTCTGCTTTGTGTTTTTTATGGTGTCACAGGTGACGAAGGCAGTGGCTCAGGCAGTGGCAGCGGCTGCACGGAGGTCTGCCCCACAGATATGGACGGTGCTACCACTGAAATCCCAGTGGTCAGAGCCGATCGGAGCGGGCCTTTGGAAGGCTCTGCCCAACTCTGTGCACCTTCTGTATTGTCAACCATGCTGGCCCTCTCAGTCCTAGCTCTTCACCGACAATGGAGATAATACCGGAGCAACACACTAAATATGGACAGCAGGGTTTCCTTTCCTCTCCTCTTCTGCAGTTTTTGTATTCAGGCAAATTGGAGCTACAGTCAAGCAGACAGCATTCAAGCGACCAGCCTTGATGGAGGAGTCTGCTCTGAGAAAGAGAGTAGTCATGCATCATGATTTCCCACTTTCCCAAAGATCATGCAGTGCCATCCCAAGACTTGATAGTTTATGGCATCATTCACCATCTAACTATGATGCAAACCCAACAAACTCTGCTTCAGAGATTAAAAAAATATACATATTTCTTGCACATGTGGCAGGTATCAATGTAGGTCTCCAAGTGGAAAAAATTAAAAAGCACTTTGATTCTTTTGAATTTTTTTTTTAATGCAAAAAAAATGGGTTTTTAAAAAAGAAAATGTCAAGAATGTTGATTGTTTGATGCACCTGAAAGAGATTCTGTTTAATAAATGTTTAATATTATATTTTAAAACAAATTATGATGATATAAATGCCAGACAATTTGGGAACATGTGATTTTTACCTAAAGTTTAATTGAATTTAAATTGTCATCAACTCATTGCCAATTATTGATTTATGATGTAATGAAAATACTCAGCACAATTTTTTTTTCTTTTATCTTTGTTTTTAGATCAAATGCAGCCACTGAATTGTGTTTCTTTGTTGAATGTGTCACAATAATTTCAGTACTGTTTTGCAAGATTGTAGGTGTACTATCATAGTTTGATCATGGGTCTGCACAGCCTTTTAGCTAGTCGCTGAATCTGTTCAATAGTGGCCTTGTGCTAAAGCCCACTAGAAAAATTACTGTAAGGTTAACACTATATACCCATTTGCCTTGCAACAAATTCATTATCTGCAAAATATTCTCATATCATGCCGTTTTTAACGCTTTGCTTCAGGAGTATACAACTTGGACAAAATTATTAAGTACTTTTTTTTCCATATATTTTGCAGGGAAAGTACCACCAATAAGGAGATATGCAACGGTATCAAAATGATGCTGGTTCTGTTATGTTGTCGGCTTGATGTCCTGGTGTAAAAGTTAATGCATACAAGGAGGGCTAAATACTTATTTTATAATTGCTTGATAAAATCAGAAGTTAATGTTTACTCAGCATGGGTTGCCACTAAACATCACTGGTGCAAAGTCACTCAATTAATAGATTATTAACTGTATAACACAAATAAAAAAGCACTCTATAGACATAGTTCACAGAGAGCAGATGAGAGTCAGTATTATGTCCTGTGTATTATGTGTAAATGGCGTGCATACAGTGTGTCTACAAGAATTAATAGTGACTGGGGCCTGTCAAGCTCTGTGCAACATCTTCCAATCATACAGCAAGTACTTAGATAAATACACCACATACAGGAAAAAACATGTGTTTGCTACTTCTGCACTTATTTTGTGCCTGTTGTCACAGTTTTGAAAAGAAAGTTATCAAAATAAACACTGTTGCTCATAAATATACATATAAACCACAGTTGTAAAAGGTGTGGGAATTATTAAGAGCAGCAGCACCAAACAACACACTGTGGTTTGTGGGAATGCAAAGAAAGAGTCCCTAAATTTATCTGGAAAGCTTGAATGGTTGTGTCTGCTGCACAGACAGGCTTGAAGCCGACCACAGTCACCTGTGAAATGAGAATCTGTGGAGACTGGACAGGGCTGAATGCTTCAGTGAAGCCCCTCAGTAGAGCGTACTTACAGAGAATGTGAGAGGCCTGGCACTGCTTAGGGGGGCGGACAAAACCAGCCTGTACGTACAGCCACTGTTCTCTGCGAGCCCCACAGGTCTCTAACCACCAGGCCAGCTAAGCTTACATATCCACAGAATTAGCCTGTATTATGCCCTCAGCAGTATATCAATAAATATTTGTTGAGCTTTTCTTTATTGCTTTCAAGTATGCATTTGCATTCACATTGCAAGAAAAAAAAGTACTGAGACAATGTCATGGGTTTCATTGAAAATTATTCTTTATTATGACTTTTGATCTCACAGGATGCCCTTTTTATGTTTTGTATCATTCAACTTTTAATATTTTTGCAATAAAATGATGAAAGTAGAAGTCTGGTCAGAAAAATTATCAGAGAAATTGAATGAGCAGAAAAGTCTTTCACTTTCCTTTTTAAAAAAAAACAATTAATGCATTGGTGTAGACATCACATCCTAAATAGGTTCATTTTATTTTAATTTTGAATATAATATCAAACTGGGGGGAAGAACTAGTTGAGCAAATATGCCTTACGTTTTTCAGTGCAATTAAATTTATTGCATTTGTGTTTTGTTACTGTTATTGAGAATAAATTGTTATTAAAAACATTCCACTAGATTTGTGCTTGTGGTAAGTTTGTGAAATGACAATAAAGACTGAAAATCTGGTCATATTTTAATACAATTGTGTTGTAGTTAAAATTTACATTTATTCCAGATGGATAGTTTATGATTTAAATTATTATTCCAACGTGTAATTACATTAATTTCTAAAACACTCAATGTCATTCAGTTACAGGATCAATGTCTTTGTCTTGCTTCACAGTCAAGCTTACATTGCAGACTGCCTGCTGCACCACTCTGAGGGATGTATGGGTACTGAAGTGTTTTCAGAACAACAGGTGAAAGCTAGGCCTCCTCTGTGTACTTTCTATTTGTGAAATCTGCTTTTATCAGGGGTTCAAAGCCTCTATTTCTCCGCTGACGCAGGTAGAGCACAAAGATAAGGAGAAGCACCAGGAGACCGATGAAGACTCCTCCTAAAGTGGAGCCCAGTACAAAGACAGCCGGTCTTCCTTCTGTATCTGTAAAGGTGAAGCACAGGTGGAGATATTCACTGAAACCTTTTTCCTTTCTTTTTTTTAAAAAGTGAAACAACTGAATACTGAGGTCGTCTCTTTCATTAGGCTATGATAATTTATGCTCTGATGCTCTTGACAAAGTAGGACTTGATAAGTTTGAAGAGTCCATGAATTAGAATTAATGACTCAACATTTCTCTGCTGTAGATAAATATGTCTGACTTCAACATAGTTTATCCATTTACCTACAACATATTCATACAAAACCTAATGTAACACAAAGTGCAAATGCAAAGCCAACAAAAGCAAGAATAAAAAAAAACAAATTTCACCCTTAGCTCACCCCAACTATAATATACTCAAAGGACTGTATTCAAAGCATCATGAGGCGGAAAAAATTAGAAATTTGGTGAAGAAAAAGGCCAGATCCTCAGGTTAAATAGAAAATAGATAAATATACTACTGAATATAACAGGGAAATAAAACTAACAAATGAAATGTAATTTATATCATATTATAAGGTACAATGAAATTAAATGCATTCACCAAAAAGTAAACAAATCTAAAAATGTGTACATTAAAATAAATAAAATATGTATTATTATTAATATTATTATCTTGAGGATAGAATAAGAAGAGAGCAATCGATGCTGTCAACTAAGTCTTTCCAAAAACGTAATTAATTTGTTCTAAGTCACATAAAATTTGCTTACTGTCTAGAGAGATCGAGTAGGAATATCCCAGCTGCTCAGATGTCACGTAGATCTCCTCATTAGTGATGGGAGGGAAAAAAGGAACCATGTTGTAGTCCCTGTTGTGACCTATGGGGGCCATCTCATCTGGGAAGGTAGCATTGGACGGAACAAACCTCCGCATCCACTCATCGAAAATGGCATCAGTAAAGGCATGGAGCAGCTGAGGAGTAAAACACTGGATATTTAACAGGGAAAAGAATGTATCACTCCTATGCGGTTTGAGAGGAAACCATCAAATTGAGCTCTGACCAGAAAGATGGGGTCATTGGCTGCAGAGTGAGACAAAGAGTTGGTTCCATTGAGAAAAGCATGGACAAGGTTGTGAAGGTTATCGACTGTATCATCCAGCTCGCCATCTGGCTTTTCGTACCCTTCAAGAGCATTTCTGTGAATTGTAAAGCACAACAATTGTTTAATTAGTTGTAGTTTTTCTACATTTCTGCAAGGTTAAAATCAGTTATCTCACGGTAAAAAAATTAATAAATACTAGTTGCATCTTTTTTTTTTCCACAAATATGTTAAAAAAAATGACCTCTTCTGATTTTTTTTAATCTTGCGTAAATTCCTGTTTCTAAAGGTGTATAACTCATAAGGTCGTTACCTAAGTCAGATTTTATTTTAAGATCCTGATTATCATTTTCTTCATGTTACATAACTCTTTACTACAGGCTCTCACAATTTAATTAAATACAAATTCATTTCAAGTTATTTAGAGCATTTGTTTATTTTCATCAAATGCAGTTGTACCTAAAGCTAAAGGAAGAGTTGGTGAAATATGGAGGGCTGTCAAAGTCCCTGATTCCAAGACAGCTTCTGACATCATTCATGGTAGGTAGAGACTTGTTGGCTCTTTCCATTATGCCTCTCTGAATGAAGCCCTCACTGGTGCCATTACAGAGAGTTACCAGACGGTTGTAGTCGTCCAAGCTGGAGGGAAAGAACAACATTTTTCACCTCTATCCATACAAATGTCAAATAGCTTCACAGTCTTACACATTAACCAATACTTATTAGGAATTATTTCCACTCTGCCTTCATTTTTTATGCTTACCTGTTACATACCACCCCCCATCTGGAGAATCTGGACTGGTTACTGATGAGGGCAGGGTTGTCAGGGTTCCTGCCGCCCAACAGATCGTCAGTACACACATCACACTCACTCTGCCCTGTGGCAAAGTTCCAGTAAGGGATGGCAAAGTTCTCATTACCTGTCAGTCTCTGTAAAGTAAAAGCAAATATTGCTTTTGTTAGCTTAAACATTCAAAAATGTTTATACGCTCAGCAATTAGGTTTTTTTCTTTTCTTTTTTTTCCAAGATATGATATATCAGGCCTGATTGCAATAGAATCTGTAGCATCTAGTCAGATCTTTGCTTGATTTCTCTTTTTTTCCCCATCAATACTCTTCATTGTAAAATTCCTCTGCAGTCACTGATAAACATAACTTATCTATTACTCTCTTCTTAGAGTGTGACGTAAAAAAAAAACAAAAAAACGTCTAAAAAAGCCAAAGGGGGAATAAAAACCCTCCCTTTTCACTTTTATCTTCCTCATTTGTTTAATGTATGTCCCACCATATGATCACGGGGTATGCACATGCTCGAAATGTACTAATTTATTTCAAATTACCCCTGGCAGTATATTTAAATGGGAACATTTTATACTCTGTGTAATGATTTAGGTACTCTTTAAACCATCTCAGCAGATGTAGTCAGAGAAAACCTGATATTGTCCCAAGTCTCCCATCACAGCCAACATTTTCTAAAACTAAAAATCACTGCTGAGAAGAAGTGCAGATTAGTTTATGCTTACACCACTCTCACACAGCTTTATTTTCCAGTTTTCTCAGGAAGTTACTTCCTTATTCAGCTTTAACCCTTGTGCCCTTCTCAAACTTTTCACCTTCTGGTGGTCCTTGTGGCACTAAAACTGCTGTAAAATCGTCATACATTAATATTTTTTTTTCTGATTTGTTTTTTCTTGTCATAAATCACTTAAACAACTTCCGTCCTGCTCAAAAAACCAAACATTCAATTATTTTCGGGATTTTAACTCTTTAAATGGCAGTTTGAATATCTGAAATACTGCTTCATTCATAGCAAAAAAAATTAATTATTGTCCATATAATAAATATTAGATGGATGAGTCTTTGGTGGTGATTAGACACTTAGATATGCCAAAGATTAGCAACTAAATTCATTTGATTCCATTTGAACTTTTAATATTATATCAGATAACCTCTGGTGGTTCTCGTGGCCAAAAAAGTCCCTGCACTAAAACTGCTGTAAAATCATCACACATCAATATTTTTTTCAGAATTTCTTTTTAATAAATCACTTAAACAACTTCTGTCCTGCTCAAAAATACCAAACATTAAATCCTTTTCAGTATTTTAAACTTTTAGATGCATGTTTGAATATCTGAAGCTCTACCTCATTTGATCCAAAATAACACAAAAACCACACAAAGCTGGGTCTTTGGTGATGATTAGACCCTTGGATATGTCAAAGATTAGCAACTACATTTATTTGATTTCATTTTTATTCTTTATGTATTATCAGATGCAAACTTTGTCGCCAAAGGTGTCCCATTGACTTCCACTGAAAACCAGTTTTTAATCTACAAATTATCATAGTTTAAAACAAGATATTTCATTTGGAAGACAAATAGTTAAATCTGACATTTCTACAGGATTCCACCAGATTCAACTGTTTGACTATTGTAGACAAATGCATGAAGTTATTGTATATTTTAATTATATTATGAGGCTGTTAGGATAGGCATGGTCCTCTCCAAGTTCATAAGAAGAGCAAGATGAGCTCTCAGAAGTGAAGAATACAGTAAATATTCTATGTCAGACATTTCTTCAAAGCTTGTGTCTTCTTCAGATGAATCCTAGAGTTTGTTGACTGATAAAGACCATGTCCGAAGCCTCTTTTGCAGTGAAAAACGTCTTCATTTTTACTCCAGGTTTCCACTTCTCTGCTCACTAATAAAATGAAGCTGCATGTTTATGTTTGGCTGGGAAACAGCCGGGTGCATAAACAGTTGCATTTACTTTTTTTATTTTTGAGAACAGCAAAGGAAGAATGTTTTGTCTTCACTCATTCACCTCTTCAAAGTCAGTTAAACATCTTTCAAACAATGCATTTTCTGAGCCCTGAAATTATCAATGTATGCTTACAAATTCAGGCTCTCTCTTTTTCTAACAGACACACACACACACACAGAGACACAAATACATCACTCTTGGTGTTCCCTTGTAGTAACACAGCTCCATAATATAACAGTTAAAAATACCAGAATTTCCTGCATCCGTGTACAATAGTAAAACAGCTGAATCTGGTGGAATCCTGTAAAGATGTCAGATTTAACTATTTGTCTTCTAAATGAAATGTTGACATCAAAGAATATTTGTTTTAAGCTATAATAATTGGTAGAATAAAAACTATGATTTTAGTCAAAGTCAATGGGACACTTTTGGCCACGAGGACCACCAGAAGTTGTATCTGATATTATATAAAAAATAAAAATGAAATCAAATAAATGTTGTTGCTAATCCTTGACATATCCAACTGTCTAATCACCTCCAAACATCTACCTATCTAATATTTTTTTGTAAAAGGAAAATAATTACGTTTTTGTGTTTTTTTACTATGAATGAGGCAGTACTTTAAATAATCAAACTGGCATTTGAAGGGTTGAAAGCTTGAAAATGTTTGAAAGTGTGATATTCTCGAGCAGGACGGAAGTTGTTTAAGTGATTTATGGAAAAAAAATCAGAAAAAAATATTAATGTATGACGATTTTATAGCAGTTTTATTGCATGGACACTTTTGGCCATGAGGGAGTGCAAAATTCTTCCACTGACATTAGACAGAAAATGACAGTGGATTTAAAAATTTTGATTAAATAGAAGACTTACTGCAAAAATTCATACTCCTAGCTGTTACACTGCCCAAATGATCACCAAATGAAAAAAAAGTTGACGAAAATGGCCAGAAATGTCACAAGGAGGGCATACGGGTTAAAATTACCTATTTCATCATTCATTTGTCTAAAGGTCACTGTATAATGAATATTATGATACTGTGGCAGGATATAGGAGGGCCTGGGCAGGGATTGAACCCACAACCTCCAAAGTGAGAGTCACCCACGCTGACCAGTCAACCAAAGGGTTATTTTCCCTGTGGCCAAGTAGCCAGGGCACATGATCAATCGGAGGCATAGTGACAGGACCCTCACTGTCACAATACAATAAAATCACATTTTAGAGTATTCGTATTATGCTTTTGAGAGCTCCTCTAATTGTACCCTGCCTCTCAGGTACTGGGATAGGCTCTTGTGGATGGATATATATATATATATATATGTATATATGTATATACCCTTAACTAAACAGCAAAAAGACAACAAAAATTTAGTTTTTCAGTCATGAAGTGATAAAAAGGGTAACGGGCATATACATTATTAGAAATATACTGTGTTTTTTAACATTAGGGCATTCAAACCTCTTCAAATATACCCTAAAATAATATACTGAACCTGAAAGTGATCATGATACAGGCTCTTTGAAAATATAATGTATTAACAGTTTACATGGTCTGACCTCTAAGCGCATGTGAATTAAGGTTTCAATTAAAAAATAATGTTTCCCTCCATGCCAACAGCGTATTACCTCTCCCCAGTACAAAATAAGGAACTCCTGATCATACCTGAAGCTCTCTTTCCAAACTCAGAAGGTGATACCTGTGCCAGGTGATGAATGCTGGACCTTTGTGAGAGAAATCAATGCCTCTGAACGGGCGACCTGGACCTGCAAGAAAATATAAATTAAATTACCCTCTAAATTTGGGTTTGCAAAGTAATACTGACTTTAACAACAGCTGCATGCAAAAATATATGTTTATTTCTAATTCATGGAAAATAAACAAATGTTCTTTTAAAATTCTCAAAGAAATCCTAAATATCAGATGCAAAGTTAAAAATCTTGCACTTTTTACTTTTGTAATCACCAAAAAGCTTCAGTGTGACCTAATGTTCCTTTTAATCAGTTTTGTTGCTGTTTCAACAAGAAATGAAACCAGACAAGAAGTATATCTACAGTGTTGTTTTCAAATCGAGAGTTTCAGATCAAGTTTGATTTGCAACTAAATGTTTGTAAAAAACAGTGAAGCAGATTGATTGTCATTTCTAAGTTGATCACGGCAAAATCAATCTTAACCAAAAGGAAATCTCCTATGAGATTTCTTCATGCTTTTTATTTTCCTATTTCAGTTTCTTCCAGATTTTTCATTACCATTACTTCAAAGTTATACAAAACAAATCAAGAGGAACAATGCAGTTCCATATATTTCATGCACATAGAAAAATGCTAATTTACCAAGCAGAGTGTCCCTAACTGAGTAGTAATGTTGCCAAACAAAGAAGTCGTAGATGGAAATGTTGGCAAATTGTGGGTCACTTCCATTTGGTCCAAGCAGTCCCAGCCAGTGCTGAGTGGAAATGACAAAATCTGGGTGGATGGTGGTCTTAGCCAGATCTAAAGCATCCAGAAACTCCTGGAGCTCCTCAGGGCTCAAGGAGTGGATGTTCTTCCGCACCACAGAAGCCTTCCTCTGGTCACAGTTTGGTCCAGTCCAGCCAAACTTACATTGGCCACAGTCATAACCTGCAAAGTTACCTGTAAGACAGAATGCAAACTCAGTCAAATATTAGTTGAATCTCCCTTAGTTATTCATTGACATAGCATTACAAAGAAAACTGTAAAGAACTCACCAGTACATCTGCAAGTCTGATTAAAGAATTTGGTCGGCCACCTTTCTCTGTCGTCAACATTTCTGAGTCTGTAAGGTCCTCCCCAGGGTTTTGAGTCGACCCGAACAGCTGTGCAGCTTCCTCTCCCTGACAGAGAGCCACATATGTTGGCAGGATCTGACCCCAGAGCTGGGCAGCACTGTTTGGACAGAATCCCCTCCACTGTGCAGCACACTCTAGGAAACTGTGTTTCTACTGGCTCAGGACAGAGAACTAAACAGAGAAAACCAAGACCCAGTACAAGTATCATATTCCAGCTGTTTGTTTCCTCCAGTTGACGGTGACAAATCAGTTTGTAGATCAACTCTTAGTTGTAATTCGTTCAATTAGTTCCTCCTGAAGAGTGTGGAATCTCACTATGCTACGGTCTGCTGTTGTGTATCTTCAAATTAGATTCAGTGATAGAGTTAACATCTGTGGAAACAACACTTAAAACCAATTAATGTTGTGTTCCAGTGGGTTACTTGCACATTAAGAAGCCCTGTAATGTCTGTCCTTGCTTTTGTAGGGCTGAGGAGGATTAAACTGTTGGTCTTGTGATGATCACCTGACTGAAAGGCTGTGAACTGCAGCAAGATCTGGAAAAATACCAAGAAAATGCTTGAGGGGAACCATTATACTACACAGTCATTCAGTAGAAAAGAAAAATGAATGTGTTGATGCTTTGTTTTTGGGGGCTGAGTCATTTTCAACTATGTAAAATAAATTGAAATATGATAATAATCAGTTTCCAGTGTACTTATCTGCTGAATCTAAAAGGAGGACTAATTCCTTTAATCCAGATAGAAGTTTCTATCTTCTTAAAACTGGTCTGCTCTTAACTTTTTGCTTTTCATTTTTTTCCCTCCAGGTAACAGCTGACAACCCTTTTCTGCATATTTAAAAAGAATAAGTTAAGAAACTGCACACTTGATAATCTGTTTTTTTTAAATAAACAGAAGGAACATGTATTTTCATAATTATTCACAGATTTATAGCAACTATAGCAATACTATGGTCTAGCAACAAAAGAATACTGACTGTGACAGACAAAACAGAGCAACAACCCTTAAAAGACAATGTATATGTTCTGTTTCTGTGAATCAGGCGGGAAGGGAAGCACATGACTGGCTACACAACAACAGGTCCGGCATCCAGTTTCCCTTCAACAGTTTCAAGCTCAGAACAGCCTGGTTTAAAGGTCTAAAGTAAGGATCTATTATCTATTTATAGAATAATAAATCTTTATAAACATAAACATACTATACTATACTATACAATACTATACTATACTATACTATACTATACTATACTATACTATACTATACTATACATTATACCTTATATGTCAATAAATTCAGTTCTTGGATTATTCAATTCAATCTATAAATAAAGTTGCAGTTCTTTCTAAATATCAGATTTCTTTTTGCTTTTTCTCATAGTGATTTCTGATTAAATGGAGAAATTCAAAAGGTTTTGTTTTTTGTTTTTTTGTATGTAGTATTTTCCCAAGAGATCAAATCCCAACCTAACCTGTGTCCTGAAAGGACACTGGAAGACCACAGTCTGCTGTCTTTGTTTCAAATTGATTTTCAGGTCATTTTGTAAAAAAGCTCACTTTAGAGAACATCCATCCATCCATCCATCCATTTTCTGTACCGCTTAATCCATGCAGGGTCGCGGGTGGGCTGGAGCCTATCCCAG
>JBBBVU010000013.1:14358123-14377321 GCA_037177055.1 Atherinosoma microstoma
CTGTACCGCTTAATCCATGCAGGGTCGCGGGTGGGCTGGAGCCTATCCCAGCAATTATCAGGCGAGAGGCAGGGTACTTTAGAGAACAAATAAATCTAATTAGTAGTTCAAGTTTTGTGGTGCTAAAAGTGCATTTTTAATGTTTGCCAAAGAGCCTATAATTAAAATTACTGGATGTTTTTCTGCCACTGGAGTCTATAGCCGACTTACGCTTCTACTTCTAGATCAAAGGGTAAGAAATTAGGTGAAATTGTCAGCTCTATTATGGAAAGTTTCCTGTTTCGTTTCATAGAGTTAATGTTGGTGGCTCAAAAGTAAAAATTTTAAAGATTACAATTTTTTTTTTTTTTTTTTCTTTGATCTTTACCAAATTTTCATCCCTCCCGGCAAGTGGGGTTATGCAGGCTATACATAAGGTATATATTATAATACAGGACATCATAATAGGCTCAGTTTTCAGTGTGCATCTAGTCTACCCACTTCTAAATTTCTAAATTATGTGCATTATCAAATTATGTGTGAAAGTCAAATAATTTAGTTTTCCAGTGATGAGGAAGACATGACTGACCCTCATTTGCTTCCTTCTGAAAAGTACTCATTGTCTGTATTGGATGGGCTAGTGAGGTTCAGAGTTGGAGTTCGGAGTAAGCTAGTCTCATATCATACTAGCATAGTATATGATTTATAAAATCAGGAGAAAGTCAGTATGGGAAAATAAGTGCAAAATAAAACGAGAGAAACTGTACAATTATAAATTGGGAAAAAAGGACATCAAATACAGAATTAAACTAGAAATAAAAACAAAATGTAAAGTATGGATGTTGACAAGTAGGAATCTAAAATAATGGGCTACATGCCAAAATCTACATCCACTACATGGAGAATTATCTATGAGTGATACATTTTGAATTTGGAGATAAACTAAGGCATTACTGCTCATAGCTTTGATAGTAGTGTGATCGTAGTATGATCCTCATTGTGTGGACGTATGTATGTACACCCCTGTCTTGTGCTAATGTGTTTGTCTCATACAGCCCCCAAGGCATTGTAATAGTTGGGATTCTTGGGGGTTTTCTGAAAAAGAACATCTAACCTTTCCACTACTGCTGACCCATACTCCTGATACATTCCATCAAGTGGCTTGTCATGTGATAAGTCACAGTGTAGGTACTGTTAAGGGTAGTGTGCTTAACTTCAGACTGAAAAGTATTTTTTCATCTGAAGAGTAGCCTAGTCACAAGAAATCCCAGGTATATTGACGAAAATAAATTTGAGAAAAGTTTCATGAGCAGAAATTTTGTTTATTTTATTATGAGATTTTAATTAAGGGACCTCAACCATCCAAATAGCAATGTCAACAAAACTTCCATCAACACTTTTTATGAGGTGATTTGATTCCTGAAATATATGCCAAATTTTGAATCACTGTCTACTTGTCTAAATAAACTTTTAAAGAGGAAAAGAATTGGACATTTAATTGTGATGTGGAGCTGCTATTCATACTGAGACTGCTGCTAAACAAAATTTCCTTGTACCTTCTTGTACAATGACAATAATAAAGCTTCTCATAAACATGATTCCAATAGAAAACCCATCTGTGACCACCTGGTCATTTACACAATGGGCTATGTCAAATTCACTGCACCTAACAGGATTAGAGAGTGGAATTCCTGCGAGTCAAATATAATTTCCCTGTCAAAATTGTTTACATTAACATCAGTGAATAAGTGGGAAGCTGTGTCGATGAATTTACCAATGTTGTTCATAGTCATGGTTATTCTTGTAAAAGAAATGGGATGTTGTGCCTATAAGAGGGAAAATCTTTCACACGCCATTATACAAATGTAAATGAAATTAGAAACAAGATAAGACAAATGAAGTAGAAACACATACTAGAGGTTTAGCAAATAGAAATGAACAAAAAAGCATATTAGTTGACAATCTTCAGCCATGCATGATCGAAGAAATACGTGAGGAGCCTTTTGCGTTTAGAACCATGTCATTTTATCTTTTAAGGAGAACAGTTGTTTCCTGGTGGTGGTGAAGAACAGCGGCTAAAGCACTAAAAGGGGTGATTGAGTGAAAGGATGGTGGTGTGGACACTTGGTTGTTGGTTGCATAGATCTGTCCAGTTGGCTTGAACTACTTTTGAAAATTTAGTCAAAAGGTAAATGCAAATCATATCATCATTCATGTAATTGATACCATAACCGATTTAATTGTAAAAGTGTAACATTAAACCAAAGAATTAAAGCAGGCAATTCACCAGTCAAATAACTGGATCAAGGAAAAGATCAAAAGGTGCTGTATGTCACCTGACTATGAAGGAGATGCAGAAGTGGGGGAGAAGGGAGATGTGAAACAGAAAAACATGACAAAGGCTGAGTCTTCCAGTTTCATCTTAATTAGGGAGGGCTAAAGTCACACAGCTGCATGTTCACATGCACATACAGGTTTGTTTTTCTGTGTGAGGATCTGTTTGAATGTCAAATGTCAGAAATGTGTCCCTTATTACCCTTAATAATGACTGACTGGTATCATTTAAATCTGTTTTTCTTTGCATAGTGAGACATAAAAACTCACACACTGCTTGATGCTGAATTGAAAACATAAAAAAGCATCCAAATCACCCAGTATTATTCAAATCTTTAAACAAAAAGCATCAATCATTTGTTTTGGCAGTTTTGCATTTGGTGATATTTGCAAAATAGTAAAAAAAGTAAAATTAGGGAAATAGGGATCATACTAAAAAGCACCGGTACAAGCATCACTGTGTTGAATTCTCTAATCAAAATTATTATCTCTCAGATGTTTTGGTTTTGGGATTTTAGATTGGAAACAGTAGTTTCTTCTACATTAAGTGTCCTCTTCAAAATGTGTAAATACAGAGTCCATTATTCCAACAGAAACACAGGATGGTGCCAGAGAGCCATGATGAAATAAGCAAGTTCTTATAATGGCATGCAAGACGTGACTGGAGAGTCCTGTAACATACTGCTAATGAAATCAGAAAGACTTGATAATTTATTTATATTTTAGAAAAAAATCTTGAACAGTCAGAGCAGGACACACCATAATAAGGTTTTAAGGAAACAGCATGAAGAATAATTAGCATATCTCTTAATAGATTTAAATCTTCTTTAATCTATTATCATTTGTCTTTTCAAATGGAGTTTTTAGCCCTCTCATGTTCAACATAGTGATGTGCATAATAGCGAATAATTAATTCTCATCTAAATGAAACAATCCTGTAAAACACCTTTCAAAGAAAATCGCAGACGGAGGTGAAATTAACCAATTGTTAATATGTGGATGGAGAAACGCATCCATTTTCTTGACAGTTCAGAGAATGTTGCACTTAAAACCTAATCCACTCTGCATAATGTTTTATAGCAACATGTGTTGGCTAAATAAAAGAGGCCATTTTACATTTTCAATTGAGGCCACTTCAGATACATTTACAGAGAATGGAGCTCATTGTCCTAGAAACTGGTGAAAAGCAGCTGATTTAAATGTTTTTGCTTGTATCTTAATAATACGTAATGTGAGGAACCTCTAAGCAAGCCCTGCTGGGCTTTTGCGGTTACTTCTCCATATTCATGGTTGGGTGTTTTTTTTGGGATCAGCTCAAACCTGTTTCTATCCTACACAATTAAAAACTGAAGAACAGAAAGGTTATGAACCTTGTTGGTTCAGTCATTTCCTGCATTGAGATGAGACACACAAAGTAATTATTTCAAACCAACAGATAAGATGTGATTAAAATCACATTTATAAAATTTCAAAAGCTCCCTACAAATCAGTATGTTCCAAAATGCAGCCCATTCATAATGCCTCATAATGCATTTGTAGTATTATCCTATTTTCAAATGATCAGCTTTAAAGAACGCTCACTGCAACTGAATATCATAATTTTAGAAAATAAGGCACTTTACCTGGATAATCTCACTTTCATGCCTCTCTTGTCTCATTCTCATTTTCTAACAGTTTTCTTGGTGCTTTATGTTATTGACATTGTTATTGACATTACATTTTGTTATTGAGGAAACCAGAAATGACCAAATTCTCTTTTTGTAGAAGATTCTAAGCGTAAGGTTTTATTTCTGTTGTAGTATCTGTCTTTCACTGTCACTTTGACACTACATACAAATCTTGGAGGCAGATGCAGTGTCTGTAGACAATAGGAGGGGGGCAGTGTTGCCGTTTCTCTTGGCTTTTTGGGCTCACTGGAATGACTGGCCCTCACAGTTTGCACTCCACCAAATATGCCATGAAATAGTCTAGGATTGGACATCTTTGTACTTTAACTGTCACCATTTCAAATCTCAAGCATGCCAAGGAGTGACTGACAGAATATACAGTGGGCTGGGTGGTATGCAGTCATGTGAAATGAGTAGCCTGTATAGAGTTTTAATCCTCTTTAAGACTCCTATCCATCTCCAAATTAATATCTGGGGGCCACATATCCCTCTGCACTAGTTTGTAGTCATGTAACCCACTTCTCTAGCAAACTGATCAAATTATTCACTGGAAAATAAGATTAATAGTTATGCTGCGAAACATGCTTCAGGTCAATTATTTGGGAGATTCTGACGATATTCTCATTACACTGTAAAGCCAATTCAAGGACAAGCTGCATGAAGAAGCGTCTTGTAGATTAATTGCCATTAAAGGTCAACATGCGTTCAAATTGACGAAGATGCTATCCATTTTCATCAGTATGAATCGCACAGTATATGGGAAACCTATAATGCTCATTACATGCATTTAAATGGGTCTGTCCTAATTACTAATCAGTCTCTTGTACTATTAGAGATGGAAATTAGAAATACAAAACAGACCCCTGGGCATCATTCACTTAGAATATATTAGAGTTTCTTTTTATGTTAGTGTTGGCATTTTGAAAATTAAAACTCTACAAACTTTGTTGAACGTACTCTATAGGCTAAAAGCAAAAGCTTGCTTTTAATTACTTAAATAAAGATCCCTGTTTCAATTGTGACTATATGAGAGCAGTGTGATATATTTTTGTTCAGATGGATTCTAAAACACAAAACTATTCTGTTTATTTTGCTATGCCCCAATCAGAATATTGGCTAGACCCTTCAGTGATTCTTTCTTCAGTGATTCCCACCCACCTCTCTGGCAGCTTACCGATTTACATTTGAGCATAATGCAAGCATTAGAGGAGGCACAAGGCAGCCCTGATAAGTTACAAAGTGCTCCGGGGGTAAACCTCGTAAGAGAGGGTTTGGAGTTATTTACAGCGTTCAAATCCTTCAAAAATTCATGTCTGGAGGATGAGATTGGTTTTGCAGCTGATGCTTTGCACACAAAGCAAACACAATGCACGTAGAGGGTGTTTAGCCGTAAATGACCAGATGACATTAATTCTAATTGACTGATCTCATCCCATGCTAAGGACCAGTGTGTATGATACTGCTCAGGACACAAGGGTTCTGTCGAGGCACAATGTTACACACAAAGCAACAAAACAGTGACAATGACGCTGGCTTAAGCACTGAGGAACACGGCAGACCAAAAATGATTTTTAAATGCAATTTAATTTTCAATGAAGCACTACTTACTTGTTGTATGGCATTTTCTATTCAAAGATGTGTTTTGATTGTGCAGTTCTCATAATAAGAGTGCTAGGAAATTGCAAAGCCATTACAAAGGAGGTTAAAGGCAATGGAATTCCTTCTTATCAGAAATGCTTTCTGTACAGTTGTTCCATTTGAAATGCATTTAATTGCAAATAGAAAAGAAGAGAGAGAAGGCCAACAATGCGAGAGGCTGAAGCATTTTTCTCGTCTTCTTTGAGTGCACGTATTCAAATCTAAGCAGGCAGACAATGAAGGAAAGGAATCGTGCTCTGAATAGCCTTCCTCTCTATCCTTTTCATTCCCAGGCCAATCCACAGTTTTCTTCCTCTCTGCTGTGAGGGGCGGGCTTTCCACTCACAAATCAAACTTCTTTGCCACTGTAGAACAACACATCCACTTGATAGCACAACAGTGGCACACATGTCATTACTATTCATCATGTCAGCGAGTGTAACCTTTGTGGGTGTACTTAAATATCATCTGCGTTTATCTATTTTTCTGTTACAGATCATGGCTTGCATTAGCCTTCGATGGGCCCTTCTACTAACGTCATGGCAAAGTTTTGACCCAGGATCTTCTCCCCACTCATTCCACTGAGGGGAGGAGTATCTGCGGATCTTGGGGCACAAAGTGCTTGAAGCCTGTGCCTTTGTTGGGGCAAGCTGTTAGAGAGCACCTTCAGCAGATATGCTGACAGTCTCACAGGCACAGAAGAAGAAGTTGAAGCAAGAAAGTGCACCCTTCAAACTTTCCAGTGCAGTGCTAGGAATTCTATTTTTTCTCAACAAAGATTTATACATATTTATACAAGCCCAAATACTGATAGGAGGGTGGTAGAAGAAAATCTTGGAATTGCAGAGGTAAACTATATGTAAATGCCATAAAGTAATAGACTTGTAGTGCAAATCACACCATTTTATCTTTAATTTTGCTTTCGTACCCTCCCCCCCCCCATCCTCTTTCCTCTGGCTTAAAGGTGCATCAGAGATATGCATTTAAGCATATTCAGAACACGGGGCGTGAAATTAAATGTGTGGCAGAGTGAGAAAAATATACAGACGCTGGAGATGCCTTAAAAATAGTCATTTATGCAGATGGAGAGGAGTGAAATCATTTGCAATGGGATGACCCTCTCTCCGAGCATTTCTCCCCTCACTGTTCTTCCCTAATCTTGCACTGTATCTTCATTTTTCATTGAACTCGCCAGTTTGCTGCTAAGCAGCCTTGTAGATAAGGCAAAGTGCTAAAAGGAGACGACAGAAGGAGCTCAGTGGGCCCGTTTCTATTGCACTTTCACCCAAGGCAATGGGCAGAATTTAACGGATTCCTTCCAACATATGTTTTTGCCAGATAAGTAAACAGTGTGTGTCGGAAATGAAAAAAAAGCATTTGCAATTTAATGACATTACAGCTCCCAGCTTAGCCCGCCGTGCTGCGAGGCGAGGAGCAGAGAAAGGGGAGAGCGGAAGAATGGAACCGGGTGTCATCAATGTTTTTTTTTTCTTTTCCCTTGCAAGAAGCAGCACTGAATTCTTCTTATTCTTTTCAAACCCCTTCCCTTCTCCATCCATTCCTGCTATTTTGTTCTCTCGCCCATAGTTTCCTTCCCTTTGTCGCAATGAAATTATCTATTATTTTATTCAGAAAACTTGCCATCCCCTACCATTCCACCCTCTTCAGCATCTGATTCACTCAGATTTTCTGAGCTAAAACCATGCCCTGGCCAAGGGTGCTCTCTCCCCTCCCACCCCCAACCCCCTTATCCTCTTTTGTCTGCTTTCATCAAAGTGCAATAGATGCTTGGCACAATAAAGAAGAGCACGCCTCCATGTTGTTATAATGTTCAGACCTAATGTGAGGACCAGTAATGACATGGAGGGAGAATCACCTCAGAGGCTGTATTTCAGTGGCAGGAAACGATCCATCCATCCCATGTAAAACTCAGTGATTTTCCTCTTTTCTCCCCACCGGCTAAGACAGCTGCCTTATTATAGAAGGCTAATTGTGCAGGAAAGCAGATTATGAGAGTGGTAGGATGTACTCCTTGACCATGTGCTAATGTGATGACAAGTTTGGGGCACCCTCTAAGCAAAAGGCGTCGCACGCCAGGGCACTTTTGGCACTGGCTATAATCTGCCTTTGGTATTAACTCAGCAACCCGGCTTGTTTGAGTATGGATCAATCGCTCGCTCATTATTTTTTACAAGAAAGCTTTATATTCAAGGCGCTTTCCTGGTGTTGATCTCTCATTAACCATGCTATGTAAATGCACTGGCAATCCCTGTGTAAGGGATACGTCACCGCAGGGCCCAAGCTTGCAGAAGCATGTTAAGGAGAAGAAGGGGCAGGAAATTTGGGTCAGTTGCCTTCGCCAAAACTTGAATTTCAGGTTTTGCTTAAAGCCCCCTGCTCAGCTTTTCTCCTCTAATGTGTTTTTGTTTGGTGATGTTATGTTTTAAATGTCAGCCCTGGAGCTGTCCAGCAATTTAGAACACACAAAAAGCCCTGTTTCAGTATGGCTTCCAAGTCTTCGTGTTACCTCTGTAATCGCTGCTGGCTGCAACATTACACACACTCCATTCGCTCACAGTCTTTTATCACATACAAGCGTACTGACTGTACAGGGAAAAAGGTTAGATGGGGTCAGAGGGAAGTGATAATATTACAGGACAAATAGAAACACCTGATTTATTGTGAGTGGTAATATGGAGTTATTATCAACATGCTACTAAACTAACTTATCTATCTGAGCAGAAGGGACCTGACATATGACACTGGGTCTTTAGCTGAATTAGCTGTCAGGATGCATTGTGCATCAAATTAAGAGGGGGAATATTTCAACTTGTTTACTCATTTCTTACACACAAACATCCAACAATTCATGGCGCTCAGACATCTGTTTGCCTGAGAAGAGATCACGCAGCGCGTGGTTGGAGAAACGGAGGCTTCTGCCATATTTGGCTTCACCGTGAACTGGCATGGTGAATGACGCAACAGGAAAACGAACCTGACAGCACCAGGCATCAGCTCGGCGTTTCTTTTGCGCCCTACATACATAAATCTCTTATTATTGCTGTGTGTTCGCTCTGTGTATTTTTACACCTGTCTGTGCAAAAATCAAGGTGTTGTGGTTCGCTTGTAGACATTCAACTTCATTTGTGTCTCCTGTACGAGTTTGTATGTGGAAGAGAGAAAATGTGGTGCAATGCCAAGGCTTCATTCCAGTTTTGAAAAGGACTGTCAAAGAGCACTGTTCCACTTGACCCATTTTATTTTTTATACAAACAACTTCAGTGTGCTTGAATGAGCCCGCTGAAAGTTCTACACTTTTTCTTGAACATGTCACATATCAGAGTGCTAGGCACTCTCTTTATCTACTCCATATTTACCTATTTCATATTTTCTATTGATGTTGGTTATCTCAGCTTGTAAAAGAAGAGGCTAGCTAAAACTTGGTTTCTCGTATATGGAACAAAAGTGAAAAATGTTCACAGTAGGCCCTCCATGCGCCTCAATGTATCTCTCTATCTGTAGGTACTTCAGCAGCTTCTAGCCTTGTATCATCTTTATTAGCAGCAAGAGTGAAGCAGCAAGAGTGAAGGCCAGACTCTTTATTGCTTTCCCTGTCTCACACCTTTTCATTGAGCTCTTTTCTTCCCACACACACACAAAAAACAAATCAAATATAAAAACTATGTTTACAAGCCAATACCTTTCGGTCTAACCCTTTGTGGTAAGAAGAAGGGAAAATTCCAAACACAATTTGAATAGATACAGTGTGATGGTGTGGCGAAAGTGTATGGGATGTCTGTACCACTTCTGTGTGTGATGTTTGCTTGGACCATACATAATAGATTTGTTCTGAGGACCTTCACATTGCTTCCCAATTAAGGTATGAAGTCATGCTCCTTCATCAGTATAACTAATGGCACGCTTCACGACTTAGCCATGTTTTGAGATTAAAGACCTGTTTTCTGCTGAATGTGATAAGGTGCCCACACAAATGATTGCTTTACTGTCATCAAGGTACATTCACTTCTATTCTTTATACTGTCATTAGTAAGGCATCTATATGGTTGTTCAAGTGTGTTATACCATGGCTTCAAAGCAGTGAATGGAAAAAAATAGGAAACAATCTGACAGCTGCAGATCAATGTCAGCTATATTAAACCAGCTTCACTAATATTACATTTACTAAAATAAACAGTTGGAAAAATCCTCTCCTTTACTGGACAGGAGTTTAGAAACAAGAAAAGAGAAATAAGCCAAATGTTTCCATCCAATAAACACATTCTTGAGGATCGCAACACTTCACTATGCAAAGATTAGCTCTGGAGGAACGTATCATTTGGAAATTATCTATTTTGCCACTGTTAATTACAACAAGTCTGCAGAATTTGACTGCTAAACCATGATATCACAATGCAGGGTGTGAATCCCAAATCAAGCTTTGCACACCATAATCCTGTTAAAATGTAATAAATAATCCCTGCGTGCTAATGTTGGCAATATTTCATTTTAATAAGTTCTTGTAAAATTGAGAGAGAGGGAAAATTGATGGCATTACAGCTCACTCACTTTGAGTGTCGCCATGAGTGTGCAGGAGGAAATCATTCCTTCTCATTAAAGGTGCAATCTTCGAGCCCCGAAGATCTTTGTTGTAATAACTGGGGGAAAATAATCTCTTTTATTGATAGGCACATGTAGCTGTGAGTATGCCAACTGACAGGTACTTATCTTTTTGCCTGTGTCCTGTGTTAAAGAAAGATATAATTCTTTGTGACTGTTCCTCGGGGCATCAGCTCTTCAACTTCATTATTTCTACTTACGATAGATATATTTTTCCTTGAAAACCTGAGAATTAATACGAGAGCCGGCAATCTCAGCCAGCGGTCATTTGGAAATGGAACAAAAAATGTCACGTCAGTTTAAAGAACATTTGTTAAGGCTGCTCACTGACATTATTCAAATTTATTGATGGATATATGGTTTAATCCTTTGCACCATGTTTTAGGTTATTAACTTTATGATTTCAGGGACTATCTGGGAATCTTTTTCAAGAAGTCTAATTTTGTGAAAAAATTTGATTGTGTCACCCCAAAACATGAAAAAAAATCCTCTTTTCTCCTATGTGTATTACGTTTGTGTTGGTAAAGTATTCTCAAAATGAACATTTTCAGAGCAACTTTTGGGATGCCCAATTTTCATATGTAATTTTCATCCTTATAAATTGGATAGGAAGTCATTAGTGCAGTGACTTTCTTTAGACAGCAGTGGGAGCTTTAGAGTCAAACAAAATGCAGAGAGAGAACAGTGTGTTTCTCCCTCCTTGTGTTTTAGAGAGGACACAAATCCAAAACACACTTTAATGTCAGATTTGATACATCAATACACCCAATCATAGTTTCTAATAATAAGACAGCAGACTGTTTTCCTATGATGTTGGAAATGTGCCAAAGAAATTTTTTATTTTTTTATTTTTAGGGGGGTGAGTATCTGCCGCGCATTTGTTTAATTTCGTAATCCACTCACCTCAGAAATGTTAGTTTTCAAAATTAGTGTCGTTTTCTAATTGCAGTTTCTGCGATTCAAGCACTCTACCTAAAAATATCAGAATTTGTAAAATTCATTTCTCCCAATGACATTTATCTATCTTATACTTTTTATTTTTATTTTACTCTGATTTCAAAGAACTACAATAAGCCAACCGAATTTAAAGGAGTAGCTTGTCGTTGGTTTAACTCTTTTCTATTTGTTTTAATAAAAGGCAAAAAGTATGGAGTAGTGTTACATTACAAGAAATTAATTCATGTTATTTCCTTAGCATAGCTATGAAAAACAATACATTTTCAGAATGCAAAATTATATATTGTATATCTATAACATTCTAAGTCTGTCTTATGAACTAAAAAGCAATTTACTGCAAATCAAAGGAGCGTATGTTTTACCTTGTTGGTGTACTTACTAACATCCCTTATGCTTGGGATTTGATTTCCTATCGGACCTCAATAAAAGTAAAAGAAATCTTAAAAAACCTGCTGGTTGTCCGTGTTTGGAGAGGAGCAGTGGCGCACAAAAAGAACAGATTTGGAGCATGCATTTTTTCCTGCATTTAACTATTATCTAAATGTTGTTTCTCTGAGACCTCAAATAAAACTAGCATGCTTTTCAACGTTTTACAAAAGAACAAAAAGAAATTGTGTATTAGGCTCATAAAATCCTACATGTGTTTATAAGTTATTACAAATTCTTCAGAACTTCCAAACAATAAATCTACAGGTTACGCAGTATGGTGTATTTCCCCATCAGCAATGAGGCTGGTATGTTTCCACACAGGTCAGGGTATATGAATTAAATATATTTCCAATTGATATAAAAGGTAGCCCTAAATTATATGGAAACATGCTCTGATAAATAAAAGTAAGGATGGAATATTGTTACTATAGCAATGTTTTTCAAAACGCTAATGTCAGACATTTGCTACTACACCCCCATCCCCCGATCCCATCCACTTGCCCCGAACCTAATTCAAGCATTCCCCCTCTCTGAACTCCAGCAGGGGCCCATCGACTTATTGCATTATGTACTATTAAACAAACTTTGACTTCTTTAAAGCAGAGTCAGACTTCAGAGGCTGTGTGGCATGTTTATAGGGATGGACTGTACAGTACACAGAGATTTCTCATTTCTCTTGGTGACCTTGGGCACAGCGACATGTACGGTTTTGAGGCTTTGATTTGCCATGTTGAGGTGCTGCGGAAAAGGTGCAATGCAAGATAATTTTGGTATTTTTTCCCTCCTGGGAGCATAGAGAAGTAAGAAATACAGCAGTTCATACTCTGGAGATTACAGGTAATATGACACACAGCCTTCATAAACATTCTTGACCCAACCTGATGATGGAGATATTGCTTCAGGAGAGACTTTTCACACTTTGATTTGCCTAAAATGAGATGGAGAAGTCAGTGATCAGACTCTTTGAGGTTCCTCGCAGAGAGGCCAGCACTGGCTGAATATATCTCCCAGCGTTCCACAAGGTGCACACATGCTATGACAACCAGGTGAGCAAGAAGCAGACTCCTGCAAACAAATTGAGAAAATATCCTCAAACAGATGATATTAATGTATTATTCATGTTCAAAAAAATACTAAAATGATCCATCTCAAGCTATTGAAGCCAGGTGATAATCCACATGCTTGTGGGACAGCCCTTGGCGAATTAGAGATGAGCAAACCATTGTGCATCCCTCTGAGGTCAACATGGTTGAACTGGTGATACATATGTATGCTAATTTGCCTAATCTCACTTCTACAAATGTCTTACAGGCACATAAAGGGTTTAACACTCAGACATAATGATATCAGGGCATCAGGCGGGCGGCTTATGAAAAACACGAGGCAGTCGTGGCTTTAAATCTTATGTAGAAACCTTTATATTGCCTATCAATATATACAGTGAAAGACCAAGGCATGAACTCCTAGGATTTTTCATTTCTTTATATAACATTAACTAGATTACTAACATTTGGTTACACTCATGAGAATAACATCTGACGTATAAGCACATTCCAAAGGCCTTATCATTCATTTATCAGGCTTCGTGAAACTTCTCATGAACGTTTCAAGCACAGCTTTTTACTAAGCTTTTAAAGTATCATAAGTGCCGGACATGATGCATTATTAGTATAGCATTACACTTTATGTACCTCCATTGTGACAACAACATTGACAGTTGTCATGCATGACTGCAATCATTTTAGAGTTTTGTAAAGCCTTATAAGTGCATTGTCATGTACGTATTTATTGTGCATACTAGAAACGCACATTTATGTTCACTTTTTCTATCTAAATACCCTAAATTAATGATTTGATTCATTGCCTAAATCCAAAATACTTTGTAGAAATGTGGCATAGTCTTCTTATGTTTATATGTGTTTAATGAACAAAACTTTAAAGTATTGTTTATAGATCTGGAAAAGCTGGTTTGCTCGGTTTAGCAGACATCAGTAAAGTCTTAAATTATTTTACAGTCTGCTGCAAGTTCTTATCTTATGCAAAGACTCTTAATTAAATCAACCACATTTCTTTTAGCATGGTTACATTCTCCTGGTGCCTAAAAAAGACAGTGTAACTGATGCAAGACACACTAAGGTACATTAGCTAAGCTGAGTGTTAAATGAAAGTATTTGTTTTATCTGAGCAGCTAGTGCTTGGATTCATCCAGTGTGTACTCGCATACAACTCAATCAAAGAAATTATTCTTACCACCATGAGGCTACTCGCTTACTCTCCATTAAACCTAGATTTTGTTCTCATTATGTTGAAAAATACATTTTAGATTAATTTATGTAAAAGCTGATTTGGAGAGAGAAGTCGAAATGTAATGAAACCTAAGTGTGAGACGAACTCACACTTAATTTGATTTGACTTGAAATAATTTATCAAAATCTTCACAAAAACTGTTTAAACTATAACTTTGTCATGGAGATCAGATTTTATTTCTCTCTCAATTTCACAGGGGAATTTTCAAATCAAGAGTGAAAAAGCAAGTTTTAATCAAAAGTTTTCCCACTTTTTTCCATATTGCATCTCCACCTTTCCCATTCAGCTCCCATCCTAGACCGAAAAAAACATAGGCTATCTATTCAAAAGGCATTTAGTCCATTTCTTTCTTGGCCGGTAAACCTATTCATCAATTGTTCTGGCTTGTAGATTGCATTCTAATGCTAATCTAGCGTGTTAAATATCTTTTTGTTCCCCTTTCACCGTTTTGTCATTCAGTTTATCCAGTTTTGGCCACCCATTTTATTTATTTATGCGCCTGCTTCCATTCATGCGCTCATGTATTTTTTATTATGTTGTTTCACTGTCATGCAGTGTCAACTCACTCTATTCAATGTGGGCTACTTGAAGGGCTTGGAGGGACAAAGCGTGTACACATTGCACCGCTATTCACTCCGGCCAGCTGGATCGACTGAAAAAAAAAAACCTTGTGAAAAGAAATCCTCCACAATGGACACAGAAGAAGTGCACAATGCTAACAGTTTTCCAAATACCACTGATTGCTTTCATTACAATGAAGGAAAGCAGCCGCTTTTGCTGAGCTCCACTTCAACAAACAACACTCACAAAACCTCCCAACCCACGTTTTGTTCCCACACAAAACCTCCTCGACCGTCTAAACGCTCCCAGAGTTGAAAAAAGTTCTTTCAGCTTTCTTCCCTCTTTTCTTCAAGAAAAATCAAATAAAAAAGGCCGAGGAAATTGAAAGCAATGGCCACTGAACTCGTAATGCAAATTCTTTGACAGAAGACTTCGGACTTTGTGTTTTGATCAGCTTCCTTTTCATAAATGTCTGCAAAAAAAAGGCATTTTTAAAATCACGTTATAAATTGAAAACTAAATTAGAGAAACATAATGTAATATAATAGGCTACAAATGCTTCGGCCTTATCCCTCGGAATAGCAAATAATGAAAATTAACCCTGATGCCAAGAGACAAACACCTTTCTCTTCTTGTTTTTCGGGCTACAAATGAAACAAAAACACGAGTATGGCGCGTTATTCTCGGGGGCCAACAAGGAAGTTCTGTGGAGAGAAGTGATCGAGGTGTTACAATAGAGAGCATAGTGCTGAAAAGGTTTAATTAACCGTGACGGAGATAATTATCCCTGGACTGTCCAAATTAGTTTTGCATAATCGCTCTGATCCTTATGAATTTATCTCTCGGTGTAATCTAGGAGAAGCGTCTTTGCTTCAGTGTGGTACTTTACGTGACAGATTAAAAAGAACTGAATGATTCCTCGTGGAGTAACTCACACCAGCTTCACACACACACACACACACACACACACACACACATCCATGCACATCAGCATGCGTTTTCCCCTTCAAAAAGGTGCCACTTTTCATTTAAATGAAATGTACTTTGTTTTTCTTCCCACACGTTGGAGCGCAATACACTCAGCTCAGGTTGTTTCAGAGCCTCAAAGGGGAGATTGTTCAGCAGCCTAAAAAGCAGCACTTTGCCTTTTTTTCCCCCTTTTTTTCTGTGTCCATGGGAAAAGAAAACTCATAGTACCACACTGTTTTATCTTCCTTCCTATTCACGATTAAAATTGTGATAAATAAGGTTTTGGCTCATGATAACAATGGGCTGATTTAGATTTCTCCCCGAGTAATGCCATTCAAAGCGCGGACAAAAGCGGCCTTTGGAGGATACGTTACACTTCACCTGGACTGAGGAGCAGGAGCAGGAAAAGAAAAGATACCAATCTTGTTCATCTCATCAAGAACTGCAGCCGCGATTCCCTTCCGTTTAATCCGAATAGGCTTTATTGTAGTCCATATGCTCAACAAGTGAACAGTAGCAATAGTTTGCAGTACATAACGGAGGTTAAAGAAAACACAAAACATACAAATTCCATAAGAGTTAGTTAAAAAGGCTTTTTTTCTGCTGCACATGACAGGAGGAGTGGTGGTGGTGGTGGGGGGGAGGGGGTGGGGGGTGAATAAACATCCATCTCCATTTAAATTCGGACTTTTTTTCTGTTTAATGGCAAAAAAAAAAAACGGTTTGGTGAATCAAACCAGAATTGAATAACACCTTGAAAATAAATTACATCCTCGACGTTTCATGTGCAAAACCTTGTCCTTTTTTAAAATTGCCTGGGTCACCATAGATTCCACTAAACAATAAATATTACAGACATCTATAAAACGGTTTAAAAACTCAAAATATACAGCGGGTTTCTAGTGAAATACGTAGCTTCCTTGCCCTATCTCAAACACTACGCCTGTAACAGCAAATAAACTAAAGTCATTTTATCTGTACACATTTACAGTGTTTTGACAATCTTCCTTGATCCATGAATTATTACCTCCTCCAGCAAGTGATCTGAGGGAAAACGATGTGGTCCTGATATAGGGTCACTGGTGTTGGCCGCCCTTGATTCCAACAGGTTGGTCAACCAGGAGCAGAAGATAGAAACTGAACAGGGTACCTTTTAAAAAGTTTTCACAAGGGCAAGCTCTGATTCCCAGACATCTGTGCACGTTTGCCATCGTTTAGTCATTTTTCCTAAAGTTGCGTCAGGTGATGGCTGAGTAATAATAGATTAGAGAGTTCTCTAAATAAGCATTACCTTAGATAAAGGCATTATTCAATGTAGGCCTACTTACACATGTGATATCTGATCGACGACGAGCACTTCATCACATGTACAAGTTTGTGCATGCATAATAAAACTCTTGCATGGATAGCTTTTGTCTGATTTCATTTCACATTTCATTTTCTTAGAAGTCCAAAGCGGGCCTATCATAATGCCGCAGCATATGCAGGATACGGTTCAAGTTGAGGTTTTCCCATCCCGGGGAGCAGGATGTATGCTAAGGGCGGCTGGAGTCCCGCTGAGGGCCAGCCCGTACAGTTACATGGAATCATGTAGCCTGGGTTTCCCGGGGACGGATGTGAGTGAGTGTGGGTGTGTGTCCCACCACCTACGCCGCCAGTCCCGGTGAAAGCCGTAGCGCCTCCCGGCGGGTAACCCAAAGGAGATGCGTACGGAAACGAAGGAGGGGAAAGCTCAGTCATCTTGGATCCCAGGTCGAAAAATGAATAGGGGTTCGTGGACATGGATGGATTGAAGAATACCCTCGCTGCAGCTGCGGCAGCAGCAGCTGCTGCCTTATCTGGGTGCCCAATGATAGACTCAGAAAGTGCTCCAGTGGAAAGTCCGTTAACTTTGAGTGCGTCGTGCTCCCCGAGATTGTAGGGCACAGGGAAAGAAAACTTATCTTTTTTCATCAGAGTCTTGGGTTTCCGCCTCGGTCTGTATTTATAGTCTGGGTGTTCCTTCATGTGCATCGCTCTAAGTCGTTTGGCTTCGTCGATGAATGGCCTTTTCTCAGACTCGGTGAGAAGTTTCCACTCCGCTCCCAATCTCTTGCTGATTTCGGAGTTGTGCATTTTTGGGTTCTCCTGAGCCATTTTTCTGCGCTGGGCTCTGGACCAAACCATGAAAGCATTCATCGGACGTTTAACGTGATCCATTGGTTTAGACATGTTGGCACACACACACTCTGAAATATGAAAGAAAAATAGAAGGAAGCAAAGAATAAATAACTTGCCAGATCGATGCAAAAACACGTGAAAAGGATTTTATAATATTTAAACATGACTCTGTTAAGCCAAAGCTATTCATTCAAGATTTACAACAACTGCGATTCGTGCGTTTGATTACTTACTTGAGACTTCAATTCTTCATCCCACCGCTGATTTTCTTCTAAAATGCACAAGTTGCAGCGTCCTTATGAGCGCTCAAATGTTTTCTGCGTCATGCTGGCATCCATCGGTAATACGCTTTTAGTAAAGAAGACGGAGGAAAGAAAGGCGGTCTTGTTTTTCGCTTGTCGCCTGAGATTGCCAACCTTTACTCAGCAGCAGCATACGCAAGTGGATGATAACTCCCGCTTGCCCCATGTGAAATACCGGGTTGTGTGGCAGGTAGTGCAAGTGTCACTGGCGCATGCGCACTAGCGTCGAGCGCGCAGACGTCTGTTGAATGTGCTCTTTTAAAAAACTTCCACCAAGTTTTAAGGATAATGAACCTCATATTTAGATGTTTTCATTTGTAAAAAGAGACTTTTTGTGTCAGGAGTGTTGTTAGAGTTCGTTTCTTCAATTAACTTTATTTCAGCCCGCATGCGTAAAATTAATTCACGCACCTACAGGCTACCTGGGGATGGCAACATATGACACCCTTAATAACTGTCAGATTTGGAGAAACTGACAACAAATACACAGGTGCACGTGTGTTGCAGAGGTTTTAACTGAGTCATCAGATACAACTGAAGTCACAGGCACAGTCTTTTAGTTAAAAGTCTAACTGCACGCTTAATTACCTCTTCCTCTCTGTGGCATTTTGTTTATTCGGCAATCTGTCGGTGTCACTCCACTCTCTCACCTTAATTCCTCAACTTAGTCCGCCTGCCTGTCCCTTCACTTCCCCACGGGTGGCACTGCCCCTGAAAAGTAGAGCGCACGGGGCGACAAGAAAGGTAAAGAATGCGCTCTTTAATTTTCTGATATTGTCCCATTTTTCTCGGTAAATAAGCAAATGTTGAGGAGGTCTGAAGTGTTTCTAATCGTGCTCGGTAAAATTAATTACTTTCCTGAAATCCCCCTCTTCACTTTCACTTCAAAGGACCTTCCCAAGGGCAGCGAATCGACAACTGAAATTAGGTTGTCCAATATTCAACAAAGCAATTACAGCTATCTGCAGGACCTGTTGAGTAAATTGTAGGTTTAAGTGGCTTGTTCTGGCACTTTTTCCCGTTGTACATAATTACATATGTACAAAAAAGGGAAATAGAGAAGAGGTATTGAGCAATATTAATAATGATGAATTAGGCTGTAGGTCGAGCTTTTAAATTAGGATATAAATGGAAGTAAATTAAATTCACTTTCCTGTTGTCCCTTTTAACTGTCTAGCCTAATCTGCAGTTTACACAATATAGTGTATTATTATTATTATTATTATTATTATTATTATTATTATTATTATTATTATTATTATTATTATTATTATTATT
>JBBBVU010000013.1:14377421-14411306 GCA_037177055.1 Atherinosoma microstoma
TTATTATTATTATTATTATTATTATTATTATTATTATTATTATTATTATTATTATTATTATTATTATTATTATTCATACTACTACATGTCAGGAAACCTTTGACAGGGTAAAAATTTGAGTGATGACTCAAAAGTAATGCGCAGCGCCCTGCTTGTAGATCTGAGATTGTTTCAAAATTTCTGTGAGCATGGATTAAGGTGTTTGTTTTTTTGTTTTTTATTAAAGCCCAAAGGCTCACTGAGGGACCGCTCCTTTGTCTCAAGACAGAAACCTGACAAGGTGAAGATGATCCGCGCCCAAAGGACCAGATGAAAGACAAACCTGCTGCCTACACCGACTCGCGGCATCTCTCAACGCCGCGCGCCCCTTTTGTCGGCGTGTCATTCACCTCGATAACATTCCAGCAATGAAGCGCTCGCTCCGCAGCAGCACGCACCTCTCAACACAACTGTGCAAACAGAAATTGTGTTTATAGTGATATGAATGAGTGACAGTTGTTATCGGGACTTGTAGAGGTGTGCGGTTAAGTGTGCATGCTTTCACCGGGCCCCTGGAAATTTCTTTCTTCGACTTCTTCCTCTTTTTTCCCCTCTCCTTTAGTTAATTTCCCCGTTTTGTTTATTTTTTTTATCAATTTCTTTATTTTATTTATTGCTTTACTTCTTTTTTTTCAAAGGAAGATTATATAATATGTCATTACTCAGAGTCCTGAAGTATGGCCTCTGTTTTAATTGTGTGTTTCCAATGTCTGGGCCAGGCTCAGTCTGCATTAAGAGGAACAGGTGGAGCTATCCTGTATGTTTTCTGCTCATCAAAATGTTCATATTTGTATCTATTCCACAAAACAGCAAACTGAGAAAACATTAATTTAGTAAATTTTCTAATTTAACTATGATCTGATAAAATGAATAAAGAAATAACACTAACAAACACTCCAGTGCGTGTTTTTCCCCCCTTTTTCCCCCCATGCCTGGGTCCTAGAAATAACACTTAAATAATTCAACATGAGTTAGTGAGAGTGGGAGAATTACCTGCCGATAAAGCCTGGGTCCAACCTCTGAGACGGAGCCAGCACTCCCACCTCACAGCACACTGATGATAAGACTGAATAGAAAAATATCATGCAAATAGAAGGCAGACAGCAGCAACAACAAGCCCATGGGGACATTTTCCTACCAGGAGAGATCGCACACAGTTCACTCTAAAGTGCTAAAGCCATCACTCTGAAATAGGAGCCCCTGGAGGTGCAAGAATCTCCATGATAGTGGAAAACACCTTATTCTACTCAACACTCCACTAAGTCTGGGAGAAAGCAATAATTTATATAGAGTTGATGAGGATCCCTGGATAATCCCAGTTTGCATTTAAAGAAAGCCCTCATCTATACAGAATATTGTAAGATGTGTACTTTACCCTCCTCATCCTTTTCAAACTGTTTTTCTCCCAGTGGAGTGAGAAGGAGGGGAGTCAAGTCTGGAATTAAATTGATTTCAAGGGAACAGAAGTTGACCTCTTGCTATCAGATGGCTTTTCTTTGAGTGGGGAAAAAAAGAGAGGGTAAACAACAATATCTTGTGTTTGCCACTTCAAACCCCACAGAGTGGAGAGTATTTACTGCCACATGAAAGTTTGCTCATTATCAGGGAGGTTTGCAGAAAGGGAGAGGGAGGGGTCCTGATCGTGTACCTGATGTGGTTTCTTTCTGCTTGTCTGATCACAGCTCTGCCGGGATCTTCCCCTTCCTCCTCAGCTGTGGCTGTTCTCATGCAGGCCGAGCCCAGAGGAAGAGAGTAAATCCACTACTACGGTTAAAAGAAAGGAAAAAAAAAAGTGGTCATCTCAGCCACGTTTTGATGATCTTCTATTAAGTCCTTAAGACTAAATATTTTAATAACATAGCTGAAATCTATTTAGAAGCATCGTTTTAAAAGATGGAGAAATAATACTCCTTCATGCTCAATTATTGTATATTTTTTTCCATTCATTCACTTCATCACATTGCTTATTTTAATTAAACATTTGGTAAAATAAATTCTAGATGCAGAAGATCAAGAGAAAGATTGTTTATAAGAGGAAACAAAAAAGAGTAAAATAGGAAACTGAAAATTGTAAAAACATTTTCCAGCAAAGCATAAATGCCTGCGTGATGTGGAACGTATTGAAAGCCAATCTGTCACCATCACGCACCATTAGCCGCAGAATCTTATCTGAAACAAACCTTTGATAAAGTGCTAATGACAAAACAGTTTAGGGCTTTAACTGATCCAATTGATTACTATTTAAAGATGATTGCATTCAGATTAGAAGTCATTTTGTCTAATGAGGTGTCTTTACAGCTCCTACAATACGTAGAAAATATGCTTAAGTACAAGGCGGCATAATGACAGGATTGGTAAGGAGACAATGGCTACTTCAGCATCACTTCAAATGAGTCACACCGAAAGCCTGAATAAATGCATAATTAATGTGAATAAAGTTAATATTTTCTGTGGTTTAAATATGTGACCTATTTTGAAGGTTGTGTTCTGAAAATATATTCAATAAGTGCCAAATTAGTTGTGCAGTTCTTTAATCATTCTAATTATACAGTCTTTATTGCTCCTTAGGGCAGAATTCTGAGTCTTTGTCTCAGTGGGAATTATTTTGGTGAAGAACCAAAATATTTACTCAACCACAACCTAAATATTACGCATATCAAGAGGAATTGAGAAATAATCCCCTCATAGAGCACAGTATTAACTTAATCACATTAGTGAAAACACTATTGATAGTGGTCATGATCCCTGGTGAGGGGATCAAAAATGCACAATAAAACATCCATACAAGATATAACACACTGCAGTGTGTATTAAAGACTGAGGGGTTGAACATACAAATGGCCCTCAGGACTGTGTAAGTGTGTGCCTGAGTGTGTGTCTGAATGCTTGAATGATGGTAAAAGAGGGGAGAAAGAGGAGTGATTGTCAGTTCAATCTTAGAGGACCTGAACTGACAGATACAACAAACTTTGAAAGCACATTATGGAAGGAGAATGGCAACACAGAAGCATGTGGAGTCCGCCAGGCTGATAAGACCTTCATCTTTAAACCGCCGCTTGTCAAAGTATTATATGTAATCTCACACTGCAGAATATCTCCACACCCTGAGGGGCAAACAAAATAGCAGCAGCAATCAAATGGCTTCCTGGATCATTAAAAAAACGGCCTATCCTACCCTTTGTGAAAAGTCAGATTTTTGAACTGTGATTGCTGCTATCCCCCACAGGGCATATGTTTAGCTTAAACCTTCCTCATGTTCTCTGTAGCAGAGCCCTGTGGTTCACATCCACAGATACTTGTTTACCTCCAGGCTCTGAGATGACTTTTCCCATGATAGACTATTTTGAACCATTTAGCGGATACATTATCGCCGGCTTTTCTTCCTCATTATATTCCTCTTATCGCCACAGCATCACTGCAAAGCCCCAAATAGAGAGTTGTAATTACCAAGACTGCCACCTGATAGCAGCCCTTCTATCAGCTTTATCACTTCAGGTCCTGCTAACTCATCATAGAGACAGAGGGAAGAAAAGGCCTGCTTGTGGCAGAGCCCACCACAGATAGCTCATCTCTCAGATACATTTATAGTTCCAGTTGGGATCAGAGAAAACTGATGCACCAAGGCATTTTTTTGTCCGCCCCTTTCCTTCAACCCTACAAAGACTGCTCTCTCTCAGTCCTCTCTTAGTCTCTGCCTTTTTATATGGAAGCTGAATTGAGGCCGCTCCGCAAACAAAAAGTGATCCAATATCCTTGAACCCGTGGCAACGCAGCAACAAGCTATTTGGTCTTTCATAGTGTGCCATCGTCCTTCAGAGAAAGAAAGAAAAAAGGAAAAATCCAAAAGGTGACTTGTTCGTTTTTAACATTGCACACAATATGAAAGGCACTTACATGAAAGTTGACAGCACGGTGTTTCCAGCTTATTAACCACCTTTGACCTTTGTAAAAAGTTTTCCAAATGCTGTGAATAGGAAATAAAGAACTAATCAGCAGATTTCATTTGGACTGAATGAACAAAAGGTTAGGAAATGCTCACAAGTTGTAGAGGTCAAGATTTATTCAATTATTGATTCAGGCCCTTTTCGGTGCACAAATCTGCAAAAGTGAAAAGATAAGACCATTTGAGTTCTCCCATTTTACACTTTTGCATGAAACATTATCCTTTGTGTGTTGGACCTCATTTTCCTGCTGAAAGCAATATATGAAAAGTAAATATAATTGTACGGTATAAAGAAAGAAATATCTAATCAAACTTGAATCTGAACTCCCTCCTTAGAGGGGAGTATCTTTATAATGAATATGACCTTAAGCCTTGTGCGATTTTTTGAGAATTTGACAATCATATAAAACAACCAAAAATACATTTATATCATCAGTAGAAAATCTCTTTGTGCATCATCTTACTTCCCATGAACTAATTAGTTTCACCTTAATTAATTTGTGTATTCTTCATCTTTCTGACTTTTTTGTTAATTAACTGACAAAGCATAGGTGAAAAAGTTATTTCTAAAATGATTATAATATTGGTGATTATATTCCAAGTATATAATTACCAGCCAATTCAAAAAGCAGGTTTAAATAGTTAACAGCCCCCACAACCCAGCATCTCCTCATGTCTCACGTGCATATAGCTGTGCTTTCCTCTATCACTTGTAACAATGAAAGAGCCTTTGTGTGTATTCTCATCAGTATGTCAAAGAAACAGTCTGAGTGACTGTGACCTCCATCAAATGGGAAAATTGTAAGGATGCATTGGAACTCTATGGTTCCCATGGCCTGCACGCCTTCTGACAGAGACACTCTAACACAGCTTGAAAGGAGAAATCAATCTTATTTGAGGAGATTAAGTGACCAGGATAATAACCATGTCATTGAGAGAGAAAAAAAAGTCCCACTTTTCACAAGAGTGAAATAACAGGAGTTCCTGCAGATGGCTCATTGTTGCGACTGAATGTCATATCTCTCTAGGTGAGCCCTTTATAACCATGTTGTCTTACACACATCAGGGACAAAAACATGTGGCCATTCCAGCAACTGGAAGTCATCCTTCCAGACACAAACCTCCAGAAAACATCAATGGTATTTGCACAACCTTTCCCTGTTTGTACCTGAATACCTGTGTCTGAGTGTGTGCATGTTTCTCCCAAGAGCTGGCTTGAATGACAATATGATCAATGGGAGGGCAAGTGTCCTGTCAGCATGTTCTGTTTGGAGGGGGGGGGGGTTTCCGCTGGCTGTCTCAGGTGATCTCATTATTTGATGGACACAGCAGAGGAGAGCCCACATTCACACTCTCCTCTCTTGTGTTGCTTTTCCCAATCACGCCATTACTCATGCAGAGCAGCACAGGCACTTATAGGAAATATTGATCATATTTTGACAGAGTATTCTCCCCTCTCCATAATCTGCAATGTACTGCTGCCACTGTGCATCTATGCACTCCACACATGTGACAACATCATTAGATGCCACTGCAGAAGGATAACACTTATCAGCATTCCAAAACAGGCAGCCTGTGTTAGTGTGTTAAGATGTTTGCCTAATGATTTTAACTAATCTGTTTATTTCTAATGTTTATCTAAACAGCCTCTGAGGGGAGGGGTAGCAAAGCAAGGAACATGGCTTTTCCAAATCAAAGACTTCAAAGCAGCTAATCGCCTGCGTGAAGATTAATGAATTACTCTTACGAATGCTCCTCTTCGTTTTCACTCATGCAGTTCTTTTTTTTTTTTCATGTCTGGCTAAAGTAAATACCCGTGCAGAGCCAGGCTCTGAATAGATAGCAAAACCAAAGGCCAGGACCCTGCGAGAGTCAAATCGTCATCCCACGGGACGTCTGCTAAAGATGATGTGACACGCCTAAAGAGCAAAGCTCCGCCAGAGGCCCCGGGGGCTGTTTGCATTTGGCAGCACAAGCCAAAAGTATCCTCTCTGCTCAGATTAAGTCTTGCCAAGGGTCAAGTGAAATCAATATGTTAATCCATAAATTGTCCTGCGTGATAATTACTAAGAGGAACAGTAATTACAAAAGACATTAATTTACTTCTTGGATTTTGTGCCAGAGGAGAGTTTCGCTCAGCCTCAATTCATCTGGAGGCAAACAATTCACAGAGGAAGCGTCCCTTATTTTAAAGCCGTGGTCGATTCTTACTAGGAACAGTAGGCGCACACAAGCTCTCAGTCAGAGCACAGAGCAAATATGCCAAAGGAGTGTTTGAAGGTTTATAAACCCCTGTGTAGGCAACTCCAGGGTTCTTACATTGGTCAGCAATGACCAAGGTTTCACAAAATGCACACTTTTGTTCTCTCTGACAATGTGCCTTGGACATTAGCATAATAACAATGTAAAAAAAAACCTATATGGGCTGTTGAGGGATAAAAGCTCTATGTCTTCAGTTAAAAACACATGGAGCGCCACACAAACGCCACACTGCTTTAATGGGGCGACAACCTGTATACATTTTGATCTTTTTCTTCCCGACCATTTTGAGGCATGGCACAAACATTGTTTAGGCATTCTTTTCTAAACCCCAGGTTGCAGCTGGTCTGCCACTCACTGTGCACTGCCAAGTGCAAGAAATGGGTTTCTTTTATCAGGAAAGAGCAAATCTGGGCTAATGTGTCTGGTAGAGAGTGTCCCAGGGAGCCCCACTCTCCCATTCTTTGGCCATTCTTTCCACTTTTCTCCGCTCCTGCAAGTGGGATAATTGCAGTTTAATTGGGTGACAAGAAATGAAAACTGTGTCCACATTATCTAGGATTATCTCTTTTTCCTCCAGCCTGCCATCAATTCAAAGAAGCCCATTTATCAGCACAGGGAAGCTGATGCTTGGTCAGCGGAGGAGAAGCTTTGAGCACCAGTTAGCAAAATGAAGAGAGAAGGGGCCCGGGAGCAATGGGAGGGGGCCTGACAGCTAAGAAAAATGCTCTTTGTATCTAATCTTAACCATACATTCGTCTTCAAGATGCATATCATTTCAGCACTCTAAATCAATAAATATACAATAATATTATTCTCAAGAGCGGTTTCTAAAAAAAAAAAAAAAACACCAAAAAAAGAGAGAAAGAAAAAACTGCTAGTTTCAGTTCCCTGGCTGAAATTCATCAGCAGCTTTAAATGCAAGAGTTTAATCATCCAGAAACATTTCACAAAACCGAACACCTCACGTCAATTTAGCAACCCGGACAAAAACGCTAATGAATACCAATAAGTCTTAGCTTTGTGGAATGGATGTGTCCCATTCAATTCATCAGCATTCTTAAATTCTGCACAGCAAGGTTATAAACATTGAGTCATACTCAGGCCAGCCATAGCTCACCTTCTTCTTTGTTTGAGCTGTACTCAACCTTAAAAGCCTCTTTCAGGATGCATGAATGCACTTCATTTTCTCTCTGAGAACTTTGCTCTGATAGCAGGAAAAAAGCAAGGCTGTTTAGAAAAGGAAGGAGAGACAATAAAGGAAAAATGAAAGCTTTCAGATTCCATTATGAGCATTGCCATCTATTCTTTTGAGCTGTTTATACAGAACATTTTCTTTACAATAATTCCCCATTTGCCTCAATATGCTGCCAGTCACTGAAACACAATTGCAAATGGGTCTTGCATCAGGGTTATGCTAATATAGTAAATACTGGAAAGATGATAGAGAGGCATTCTGAGGGAGGATCAAGGTAGAAAAGAGCGGGTCAGAAAACGATGTCAATACTTTGCTTTCCTTGCAGCACATTAAATAAAATGAATTAGACTACACCAGTGCACTGAACACTGTACAGTGGGTGCCTATTCAGGCTCAGGTGCAATGTAAAAACATTTAAGATGGCCTGATCATTTGGTGGATTGAGCAGGCTTTGTGTAGCACCAAAGCACAAAAATATGCTCCACAATGACCGACATGGAGTGCCTTACACAAGCAACAGAGGACCTTCTCTCAATACAATGCGCTTGAAGGTTACGGAGTATATCGCCTGCTCTTTGGGGTGTTTACAAGTCTGCATCTGCATATGTACCAACACACAAAGAAGACAAAAACTGATACAAAACACCATTTAAAAATGACTTATGTCAATACATAGCTGGGGAATATAATGTTACAAGCATTTAAATCAGTCAAATGTAGTTCCAGTTTGTTTTTGTGATTGTCCCCTTCCTATATAGAGTAATTAAGTGTTTTTTGCTCATTTTAATCTCAACAGTTAGTATACAAGTTGCTCTGAAAAGACAAAGAGATGCACCTGCTACCATGCAGGTCCCTTTACCTGTTGATTAACAATGAAATCGGCTCTTAACCCCTTCGTAATTTGCTTCCTTCAGCCTGGGCATGTGCTTGCATCACTTACCCCAGTTTACTGATTGATCATTGGGGTTGTGTTACCAAACAGTAGATCAAAGAAAATGCACACAATAATGAGAAATCTGGCTCACTTTCATGCATTTACATTTTAATACAAATTCAAAATACAACTTTGACTAAGAAAAATAAAAAAAGAGAGACATTTATTCAACCAGTTTCAAGACAGAATTGAAAATGACTAATTTCTTGTTCAGAACAGGTGCAGAAAAAGTGCAACTTCTGCATAAACTTTTATACTTTCCATTTTTGTAACTATTAGGTGATGGTGCCACAATTACTTATTCTCAGATCAGAATCAAGGCCGGGCAGTAATATGAGTGTGTTGAATGGCTGCCACATTCATCTAGAGAGTGTTAATCATTTTTACACAGGGCAGCGATATAAAATTGCTAAAGGAGAATTGCTTCAGCCTGGTCAGTGCAGGGAGCAGTTTGTCTAATCAGAGTGCAAATAAGGTTTGATCACTGTCCAGCGTAATCTGGCCCACAAGCAGCATTTACAGCACTAAATCAAGCGTCGGGGAAGCTGCAGGTGCTGCCTCACAGACAGGCCTCCCCCTGGGGGCCCTGTGCTGGGGAATAAACAGCAAATAAATGGCAGTGCTGGGAGAGCGATGAGCTGATTAACTCACTGCGGGGCAGTTTCTCATTATCCCCTTAACCCAGACGGAGACCTTCCCAATCTTAAACCCTGTCTCACTTACAGTAGAGCTCCGTCCTGCGCCAACCACGCTGACATTGTCTGGGTTACATTTTCAGGGAGATCGAGTCTGTGTGGATGATATATATAAAAAAATAAAAAAAACTGAGCATGTGTGCGTATGGTGTGTCTGTGTGTGTGGTTCATCTCTGGGGAGACTGCTAATGTGTCAGCTCCATGGCTCATTTCTTTCAATTACAGTGGCTGGACTATAGAGCCCACCAGCAGTCCGCTGACAGCTCCATATGGGTCCCATCACTGCTTATCACAAACCAGTTGGGGATAATTCATTTACCCTTCATTGAATGTGATATATTACTATCAACAAAAGCAGTTACATATCACACCATTCACGCGTTGTTAATTAAGAACAGGTTATCATGACAGTCATTTTAGATGCAAAATTATTCTATTCAAGAGTCATATAATTATAGTTAGAAGATCATTTTATAATTAAGCACAGGTGATTTTAAAAATGTTCAAAATGGCATTTCTAATACAAAGTTTTCGGTCATCAAAACTTGCCAAATAAAGGAATTATGTTCAATAAAAGAAAAGCCACTTTTGACTGTTTCTGGCACTTATGAGAAAAATGTGAATTTCCTTTTGTACAGTGTTGATTTAGCATGTCACCTGAATATAAAGCATCATCAGACATACTTTGAAATGAGCTCTGCTGTTTTCCATTGTGCCTTCCCCTGTGGTTTCAAAGCGAATTAATTAACATGATACAGAAATGGGTAGAATGCAAATGTTGGAGCCCTCACTTTATGCCTGGGTATCCTTTTGTTCCCCTTTATTGTACCAAATTATTTAATTGGGTCTCTCTGATTGTGCGCAGACACAGGAAGGAACACAGGCCATTGTTCGCTTCCATACAAGCCACAATACGGTATCAAATTCAATTCCCATCAAAACGGCAGGCTGCTGTAGAGCCCACAGTGGCCCTGGAGATTAATGAAGATCTGCATCAAGGCAAAGCGCTGGTCTGAGATGGGAGATTTCTCCCAAATAAAAGACCCCTTCAACAAGAACAAAAGGGGCCCTGAAAAGCAACGGGATGTTCTGAGTGGATGAAATAATTCAAAACAAAGACAAGAGTTTGGGGTGGGGAGGGAGGACGCTCTAAAATAAACCGCTCTCTTTTTTTCCATCTGATTTACATGATTTGGCCAACAAGTTGATGTACCTAAAAAAAAAAAAAGCATAATCTAACTGTGAAGGATAAACCAATCATAAATATAATCTTTTATTGTGATTCATTTAACTATTAATAAGGAGTTGTTGTTTTTTTATCATAGAAAGAATGAAAAGATTGATTTCGTAATTTATTTTAGAGGTATTTATCTCATTAATCACACCTCATCTTTAAAATAATGTGTCAGTATGAATAGGTTGTCAAGAAAAACATTGTACTTCTTTAGAAAAAATAGCCGTGTTTCATTATGATTGATGTATTCTAAAACACAAAGAACAAACTGTGCAGTGAAAGTAGCAAATGTCAGCGTCTGAAGTGAAATAACAGATTTTCTGTTTTGTTTCAACAGTCATCTGAGAAGAAACACACTTGAGCTGTATTCAGAGTGTGTGAATGGATTTCCTCTCTCCACCTGCATAGTATGAACTGCAACAACTGGATGACTTCTCTGAAAGCAGTGTTTCGACAGGTGGGCTCTTTCAGCTCAGCTTAGCACAACACTTGTTTGGTTTTTGCCTGATAGATTTCAGGCTGTTGGATTGAGCAGAAAACAATATTCATGAAGCAGATATTCAGTTTTTATTTCTTATTTTTGTCTGAAGTAAATGCAATCAAAGCACATAAGGAATGTATGTAGATTTTTCTTTATCACAAATTCATACATCTGTAATTGTTAAAGTAGTTATTAGCTATCGCTGTTCCATAAAAGGGCAACAAGACAGATACAAAGAAAAGAGTTTAAGTTTTTTAGCCATTGCCACCTTAACACTGCACCTCCACTCTTTCACATTCAGCACATGGCGTGTCCCAGCCTGCCATATTTACTTCATTTCCCCTGATTCATAGATGCTGCTCGCTGGACCAGAACATTCCAGCTGCCACCTCAACATCTCATTATTTTTTTTGAAATATCAAGCTTGTATCTTCTTGATAAATAATTCGCAGTAGTATAATGTATCAGACTAAAACATATTTTCAGGGGGGCATGGAGGTTAAAGTGCCAATCTCACCTTTTTAATTTTTTTTCGCCCTGAAGACAGAGATTTCCATATATAGAGTGACCATGGTTTGTGTTCAACACGAGCAATCGGGATGAAGCGCACAGCGACACATATTGCTGTCAGAGATTGGAAATGAGGCCTGCTAACCTGTAGGCAGCCTCCCCACACCAATCAGCTTTACACATTCCCAATGCATTTGCTGGCTCTAAAAAGAATTGTGACTGTGAAGTTTTTATCGGAATAGTTGACAAACATTACTCTTTAATGCAGTTTTGTAGAAATGCATTCTTATCCCTCTTGGAAGGCATTTATCTACTTGAAACCTGCAAAATGGTTGCCACAGGGAAGGATTTCTTTTAATAGACTACAATAGGCTCAGTATGGGACACATTCTGATTTTTGTGATAGATAGGAGGCCCAGCCATATATTCATGGGAAATTGTTTATCTTCAAGCCAGGCGAGTGAAAGGCTATTTTTACAATGATGAAAGCATTTCAAGTTTCATCTGAAATGATTCCTTTCACTGGTATAAATTGTGCTGTAGAATTTCAGACAGATGCTTTTCATAAAAAAGCATCCATCTGCAAAAGGAGATGTCACAAAGCATGAATACAAACTCCACTGACAGAAGAAAAAAATAAGGTTATACTAATGTTTTTAATTTTATTTCTCATTTATATATTTTAACTAAATATCAATCTTATCTTGATGAAAATAATGTTAACTAAGATCATGATTAAATGGGTTTCTCCCCTAAAAAGTAAGAACAGTTTCAGTGAAAACTAGAGGTGATAAAAAGGCATCCGTGGGAGGTGAACATCCCACAGCGTCTGCTATTTAGATGGAGATACACTGAGCTGCGGTGCTGTCTTTCAGGCCTTCATTCACCCTTTTTTTTCTCTCTTCCTTTTTTTCATGTGGGGTCCTTGTTGCTTGGACAGGACCTTTCCCTGGCCTACTTCTCAGCAGCAGAAGCCAGGAACCAGGTTGCAGTTGTCTGAGCAAGGCCTGAGGATGAAGGAGTGGGGGGAGAGTTGGGAGGCTCGGGTGCTCTTAAGCAGTCTCAGGAAGCAGGGACAATTAATCAATAGACTGTCCCTCTCCAGTAGGGGCCAAATGTAAACAAATTGAAAAGGATGACGAACAAAGCAGATTGCTGACTGAAACAGACATACTCAATAGCTTCACTGCTGCAAATGAAATGCCTTTGTGATAGGCGCCCCTACAGATTCCAGCCTTCCCCAGCATGTGTGCAACATGTCATAATCATGAGCGGAACCAACTTCAGATTTTGAGAAGACAAAAGATGCAAAGAATCTTGTGAAATTTTTTGTATCCAGCATATTCTATCATCAGTATAGGTTTCAATGTGAACCTGTGAAATGCAGTGAAGGGTATTCAGCGTTGCAGGTACTCTAATTTATCATGTCGATGAACCACAGCGGCATCTTACACTCTATAACATACAGCGCTCGAGGGCACGAGCACAGAACTCCGTACATGTCAGAGCTGCATGCCACAAGTTAAATTAATGAATCTTTAAAGGGTTTAGTTTTTTTTTTAATGAGAGAATCTGTTGTAGCATTTTATCAAGCCTCTTCATATTTCACTGAGGTGGAATGGTGCACCACATTTGCGAAGCAGAACTAATGCTATATAAATCTCAAGTATTAAGCAGGCCCTGGGGACATCATCTAAATGAAGATTTTACACCAATTTAAACCTGCCTGCAATTTGATTCCTGCCTTAAGTGCATTTGTTTAACAGGTGCTGGAGATGGAAGCGCTTCCCCTCTAAAGTGTCACTATGTCTCCTTTATTAATTTCTGGATTGCAAGTGGGCGGGGGAGTATGAAGAGAAAGGGGAGTTGACAAACACTAATCAAAGGTTGAGAGTGGGCTGATTCCACCATAGATCCAATGTACTTTTGCTTCATTTGCAAACTAATGATTTAAACCCCCACAATCTGTTTGAGGTCAGCTCCTGTGTATTTTGGATACGCTTGGCTATTAGCATCAGTGAAAGCTTCAGATGTGTCAAGCCTGCTCCCCCTCTAGTGATAGTCACCTACTTTAATTTCCCTGCAGGCCTCAGAGGGGGATGAATTCAACTAAAATCACAAGCTGTTTTGTTGGCAGTCCTTTGTGGCCTATAATGAATCTAATGAATATAAAGAGAGGAGAAGTGAGGGAGGGGGGAGAGGGATGGAGGTGAATACATTTCAACCACGCTGTGTTGCTTTTACTTGACGATTTGTGACCCTCAACAATGGGACAATAGCGAGTGTTTTTGTACCCTTAATTTGCCTTTGTGTTTCAGCTTCATCTCTTTCACCGCCAAGCACTGAAAGTCGCCAGTTGAAGAATAACTGCTGACTCCATGGTCTGTCAGACAAAGGGGAGGTTTTAAGATGGATCTCTAACTATCAGCCAACCAGAGGAGCAGAAAGGGAAAGGGGCTCAAAAACAACAACAGGCAAGTCAAAGGTAGAATTAACAGACATGAAGCCTTTCCTCTCTCCACAAATGGCCCACAAACAGCCCATCTACCTCTTAAAAGCTGCTGAGCATTTACATTCATCCTCGGAGAGGTAGTACATCTGATAAGAGCAAATGTTAGTGGAGGTAGAAGCTAAGTGGAGTTGCAGAGTTGATTCTGCAGATTCTTCAGGTGGCAGGCTTGTATTAACAGCTTTGTTGTTTTCAGCTATCATTCATGTCAAGACTTATAGTTTGACTTTCTCTGTTCAAGCACAGATGCAGAAAAACAAAAACACCAATCAAGCACAAAATGGCCACAGCAAAACTAACGCCATAATGTACTAAACGTTTGGGCACATGAACTTCTAAGCGCTGCTGTGTGCGGTGGGGAGATCATAAAAAAAGTTCTATGTCACTGGTCCATGCCAGTATGCTCCCCAGTCCCTGTAATGATTTCTATTCATAAACATGGAGTGTGCTATCCTCCACCTGGCAGCTGCCTCTGTGCATATGAGATTACTATTATGCATCTTCCAATCCCAAGGATAAACATCTCCCCACTTTTGAAGTTTGCAAGCATGAGGCATATTTTAGTGCCATATGACTTAAGCATCCCTTCAGGTATCACTTGCAATCTTTTCTCATTCTATATACATTGTTCAACTTTAATGGGTATCTAATTTGTGTTATCAGCTTACAGGGCAGTAAGTAATAATTTGCATGGCTGCCCTAAGCAAATATGCTTCCATAAGCATTTCCGTAGTATAGACACTAGAATGGATTAACCTCCATATTGGCTATGCCCTGACGGTCAATGTTTTTTTGGTTATTGTGTGGATTAACTGCAAACCTTCTATATTTAGATGCAATGTTCGATAAACTTATAGAAGTAGTGAAATGACATCTGTGGATAAATTTTTTGCAATGCCCACAAAGGTAAAGACCCCTTACCGGAACAAACAGATGACAAGTTTGGATTTGATATACTGTCAGTGGTGTGGTATGTGGTCTTTGTTCTCTCAGAATTTCATCTGTCCTCTACTCTGGATAACAAATAGAATTTCAGTATTGTACAAGTTGTCTTTCTTTGCTTCAGTAGTTTTGAAGGCACTCAGGCAGTTTTTTCTCCAGAGTATTCTTGTTAAAGCAGTGATAATAAAACTGCGCAGTCTGAAGGACATGATCTTAGCAGCTGTACACAGCAGAAGCCATAACAGTTGATATGTTCAGTTCTCAAGATACACAGAAAAGCTCAGAAAAGCCCCTTGAATTTGTCCAAGAGTCCCCCCCCCCCCACACACACACACACACACACTCTCCTTACAAGGTCTCGCTAGTTTCTCACATGGATTTCGATAGCCAGTTGCACTCCAATGTAGAGTAAACCCCCATATCAATGCTGGTTAGAGTACAGCTGCTTGGTCCACAGCCGCAGGTTAATCATGTGGAGTGTGTGTTCATGGTGGTAGTACAGGGATGCATCAAATGGAGTGGCTTGATATCCTACTGGCTTGCATCAGGCATGTATGTTAACGCTTGTTAGCTTAGTAGACAGTTAATTGCCATGGTGGGTGGTTAGAGTGCTAGAAGCCTGATCTTAGGAATATGTCATATTTGTTAATTGGACATGCAGATGCAAATATTGTATGACAGACTGTGACCAACAAAACCGCAACATAAATACTGTTAAGTTCAGAAATGTTCTTGGCTCAGAGATATCACTGCATAAAGGCTATAAAGACAACCCAGTGTTTATCTATTTATTTATTTTGTTTAGCTATTTCAGTTCATGAGCCAATGTGACAAAAGAAATATTGGAACACAAAAAATCCTGCTCAAATAGCAACCTGCCAAATCTGAATTTGTTGTTGGGTCTGTGTATGACAATCCCGCTCTAGTTGGGAATTCTTGGCTCGATTACATTATCTGCTGCTAAGAATTTGTGTCAACCATGTGAAATCTGAACTGTGAACTGTGAATGCAAGGAGCACTCAGGTTGCACCACCTCATTCATATTCCTAGAAGGATCTGTAATTTGCAAAACACATCAGATATCTGACAGTGGGGCACAGCCTCTTTAAAACTATGCTATTCAAACTAGAACATAGTTTGAAAAGCTTATCCATAGATTGATTAAAGTTGTAAAGATTTTACATCAAAAGAACTTCTGATTAAAGCTGTATGCCACTGAGAAGCTACTCTTTTGTATCAGTCCTGCAATCTCCCTCACTTGGTTGAAATTGTTGTTAATGCAGAAATAATATCAATGCAAACTATATTAATAACCATGATGGGAGATGCTGGAGTAATGTCATTTAATCAATGAAAACAAATCATGTGCACCTCGCTATGATTATCAGGAGGAGTGTGAATATTAATGTCCAGGTCTGAATCAATGCTAGGGGTTGCATATATTGCCACCTGTGTTTACTCATAGTTAAGACATTTCTTTCTTTTATGTTTCTGCTGCATCCCTGAAAACAATCAATGAAACACTAAATAGAGATATGATACCAGGCATTATAGTATATCAGAAACACTAACAAAACACAAGTAATTGTATTATTGCAAACTGTAAAGATGTGATGTTCAAATTTCAATTAACTTTGGTTTGTATTTGCTGATATTAATTAAGAGGGCTTGCAGAAGGACACAAAAGAGACAGGTTTATTGTCTCAGATTATTCTCATGAAAGTAGCATTAGTATGTGGCGCAGCACTACCTAATTAACTGGTATGGGAGGCGAGACATTACACTTGAAACCTTTTGATTTGTGGGCGGTAATAGCATTGGGCAAGAAACAGATTCTTTATTTCATTATTTGATAAGGAGGCCTTTAATGAAAATATCAGCCCAGGAGCAAAGCAAGTCAACATCACTACTTTAGTGTAAAAAAAAAAAAAAAAATCACGCTTCAAGGAGTACTGTTGCAGGGGATGAATTACCTCATGACTACAGTTCATTAAATAAAATGTGAAACACACCTGGTGGGCTAATGGAGGGCAAATGTATAAGTAGCATCATGGTCGTAAGGAGATGTGGCAATCAAAGACAAAGCAGCATCTAGACTCTCTTTGACAGGTTAATGAAATTCCTGCTGCTAAGTGTTCGTGTTGTGAGGCTCGGATCAGTCGCAGAGAAGCTTCTCCCGGAGCCTGGAGTCAGTGACGTGACAGTGTTGTATCAGTGTCACTGACAGCAATCATAACATCCCTATGCTCCAAGTCCAAAGCTTGGTTTAAAGTCCCTTGGCAGCAGAAATGCTTTAGGGGGTCAAACACACCAAATCTCTGAACAATAACAGGCCAAATATCAATTACATCTCTCATCTGTAATCACCAGCCAACATTAAAAGCATCTTTTTTTGTGTTCTGCATACTTTGACTGTGAATGCTTTTGAAATGAGTATAATGTAATCTGCGCTGCAGATATCTTCTGCTTTTGTGCATCTATCCAAGCAGTGAATGGTTGGGCCTATCGGTTACACTCTGGAGGTGATGTATGCACTCTCTAGAACAAAGCCACAAACAGATGAAGGATATAATATGCTGCCCATTCCAACTCTCTCATTTTTCAGGGTTATTTGGCTTTCGGGAAAAACAATTTAGGTGCCACCGTTTTCTTTTTCTCAAGGAAGATGTGCTTGTTTTTTTATATCATTAAACTTAATTCACTCACTACAAGGAACAATTGCCCAGTAACAACTATATAACCAAACAGTTTAAATGTTTACTAGTAAAGCTCAGCCAAGGCCGCCAGGCAGGCATATTATTTTCAACACAATATGTACTGTGAAATATAAAGCCAAACACAAACATATGGCTCTATTTATACAATGCAAACTTTTTACAAATAAACTTATATAAAGTTGTGCTATAAAAACACAAAGGGTAACAGAAATTCGTATTAAAGTGAAGGGACATAAAATTTCCATTACGAGACAAACAGCATAATTTTGACATTATCTTCAAGATATAAAAGTTTTTATTCTTTGACTGTGATGTGTGTCAGATTATCCACCCGGCTGTCCGTCTGTATTACTCTTTCACTTCCACACTGACGGTTTCAAGAATAAAGACACAGGGTTTAAATGCATCTCCCCACTGAACAGACATTTTTTTTATCAGATGTGCAACAGATAATGTCAGTTTAATCTTCGAAAGCAACAGCAGTACCATTACTATGTATCTATTGAAGAAAAAAGACGGCAGAATTTAAATCAGCTTTGGGGTTAAGCGTAACTCACTTTTCCAAAGTTTCTTTTAATTAGAATCTGAATTATTTCAAAAGATTCTTTCGGGAAAACAGCATGAAGAAACACAATTATGTCCTCAAAAAGTAAATTAGTGTGAGTTTTAGCAGCGTGCATGTTTTAAATGATGCAATCCTTGACTTTAAAATAGATGCATACAAAGGAAAGGAAGAATCCATTTGAGCAATTACAGAGACATAAATGGTCTAGTTCGAATACTCTGCCCCACTTTATCAGCCATCTCCAGTATTGTCCATGGGGAGTTAACTTTTAGACTGTTTACTGGCTCAAAGGCCAGGCATGCATCTGAGGCCACATAGGAAAGATAATGTATCCCAGGCTACAAAAGCAGGCAAATCACTGTGCATTAAGACTGGACACACAATAGACAACAATGCCTTGCATAAACACTATTTAGAACTATTCACATGGCATTGAAGAGATGGGCGTCGACTCACTATTGCTGCAAAGCTGGCGCATTGTGCAGAGGTGAAAAGAAGTCTAATGAACAGGAAGCCTTATTTGAGAGAGCTGACAGTAACCATACAACAGCCGCATTGTGTGCTTGCCACCAACCCTGTGGGTCTCTACATTAGCAGAAATGATGAGAAAGTAACCCGAAAAGACACAGTAGGCCCTTGGACCCACGTAAATGCAACCAGACAATAATGGAGGACACAAGCTGTCCCCACCTTTACCCAAAGCTGCACGTTTACATGCACTGAACATCAACCGCTCTCATGGCCAAGGATAAAAGCCCCCTGGCCAGAAGGAACTTTGAAGTACATTTGGGTTAGTTTACCACCAAAGACTGCAATTTTAGTGCAGCAGCAGTTAAAATATATGTCATACATTTTAAATTAAATCAAACTCTGCAGGGGAAAGTTGGAAACTCTAAAGTTTGCTGGAAAAGGACTCTCTCTCTTTCTCTCTACACACACACACATTCACATTATGCCCCCTGCCTCAAGCTTCATCAATCTTTCACAAAAGAATGACATCACCAATAAGCATAGCCTTTTATAGCTTTAAGCAATAAGCCTTATTTACTGATGAGATAAGCCTTCGGCTATTGTCTACCTTCCACTTTGCTTCTTTCTCTCGCAGTTGAAGAATCAAACGGCACTTTTGGAAGGTGGCAGAGCATGTCCAGGATTTAAGGCTAAAGCATGCAAAGAGATTTCCTATTTGGTGGCCTTTCAATGGGCCATATTAGCCAGTTTAGTTCAAAGCAGCAGGCGCAGGTAAAGTTACAGAAATGCATGCTTCTTTGAAAGCATGCCATTTCACATCATTGACTTTTTTATGAACAAATACAAGATTGTTTTTGTGGGTTTTTTTGTGCAAATGTAACTTTTATGATCTTTGGAAATAGTACTCCTACTCTACAGCTTTAAACACACCACAATCTGGATAATTTACAAAACATAATCATCCATTACATGTGGGACCAGTAATTACTGTTTGTAGTAGTGTTACTCAGCCCGTCCAGAAAGCCAAGACAGGGTGGTCACTAAACTGCTGAGGCACCATGATACAGTATTCCTTATTAAAGCCTCACCTGTGCATGCTGGCAGGAACTTCTTGCAGTTCCTGTTTGTTTACGATGCCGCAGAGACACTGCTTGCTTTCAGTCAAATAGCAAGTTGGAAATTGACATGTGGTAGTTCTTGTTTTCTCTACTTTCATAAAGTCAGTCAGGAAAACTTGGTCTAACTAGGTTGCTGTGACGATGATATAGAAAATACAGCATCAACACGTTCCAAATTGAGTGCCTATTTTTAACAGGATAAAAAGCCATTTTCTAACACACTACATCCAGTGTCACTGCATATATCTTAAAATGTGCCATTTGTTGTTTGTTTTTCTGAGCTCTACACAGTCTTGGGAACTTGTCAGATATTCAGTTTGTAGTCACTTTAGAAAGGCTGAGCACAGAGTCTCTGGGGAATCGCTCCAGTCTCCCCATCTCCCCCACCCCATGTCACCAGCCAGGAACAAAGCCGCCATAGTCAATTCTCCTAATTTCACTGCAGCCTGTCGAAATCCTGTTCTCCCTTTCTCCTGCTCTTCAACAAGCACTTTATGTTGGGATCAGTCAGGTCTGAGTCGCCCACAAAAACCTGAGGCTCTCGCTTCATCGTCTTTCAGCGCCAGGTTTGACACTCCCCAGCTCCCTGCCATTCAGACGCCTTCGCCATGCAATTTGTTTCCATTTGTCAAACAGCAGTATCCATCACAAAGGAAAATGCTGGCACAACAGAAAGTTTGTCAAAAAAAACCCATTGTCTCCCAAAACCAAAATGGCCCTCTGACTACCTGCTTATTGGCCCGTAACAAAACAACCTTAAACAATTTACAGCACTTTCAATTGTTACAGATACTTGTTACATTATTCTTCTCTCAACTGACAATAAAACATCTTTTACTGAATACAGCAGGTATCGCACCCTCGAATCAGCACCAGCGGATCACTTCTCTCTTAAAGTGTGGATGCTACAGTTTGAATTCATCATTTTATTCCCTGCCTCCACATTGCGCTGACTCCTATTTTGTGTTTTATTTCTTTGGGATTAAACTTCATTGTGGTGACAGCCAGGTTTCTCACACAATTGTTTATTAAAGCTATATCAGCACTATGTTGACAGACTTGCTATTTACACACCTATTCAGAGATGTCTTAAAATGGTGCCATTATTGGGGGAAAGTAGGAAGGTATCTGCTTAATAATACTTATTGTGCAAACTTTGTTGTCACCATTCTTGTGCTGGCTGTTATCGAGGAGAGAGCAGAGAGGATATATATGCTGACTCTGATGTAGATAGGGCCATGAGTATTTCTATTGTGGCAGCTGCCGTGCGGCGAAGTCCCCGATAGGGTTTTGAATGCTGTCAATGCTGTGTCAGGTGCATTAGCACCTCAGAGACCCATGATGCTCCAGCTGCTGTGTGCCTATGTCTCCTCGGGACCTGGCCGCCAGCCTGACACCCGACACAAAGTAATCACAGATCACAGCGTTTAATCACTGAAACAAGCACTCCAGAGGACCCCACTGTCAATATCCCACTCTCTCATTATCTGTTTGGATTGCACATCCACACTGTCAGATAAACAGAGTGGAAAATTAAGATTAAAAATATGGTAATTTCATTTCAGGCAGCAGGCTCCTCTCACTGCCCCATTATGCTATTGATTACCTCTGAATTCAATTTTTCTTTTCAATGTAAACTTTAATCTATTTGCAAGCCAACAATCTAGCTCCCAAGGGCCTATTTGAGAGTAAGTAACCATTTAATATGACTCTGGCTGAAGATTCATTGGCTTTAATGAATTGTGTAAATCACTCAGCATTTAAAGGAGCTGATGTCCCGCAGTTCACGACCCAAATTTAGTCCTGGTTAAATACAGCCTTTTAAACTAAGCTAAGTGTTTACTGACAAGAATCTGAATGTGTAATCATCGGCTCGGCTCGTGTCTGTATGAAGCCAAATTAAACAGCTCTTTTCTAATGGAGCTGGTGATTAAAATGTTAAAATAATAAGAGGGGATAGCTGCAGCATTTTCCCACCGAGACACATTTTAAAAGATCACTTGACTCGACACAATAATCACCAGGTTGTTTTCTGCAACCACTTACCAATTTGTAGCATCATGTCCAAAACCAGTTGTAACCGCTGACCGGAGGCAAACACACCATTCAGACAAGTGAACACAGGATGAGCAACAGTGGGAGGAAATGTTTATGAGTCAGTGGAGTCATGGAGCATTATAAACACAGTACTGAAAAATTCAAAACAATAATCTTTTATTATATTGAGGTTTAATTAAATTTTCTGTCGCCTATAAGCTGTTGTTTTTTATCAATTAGGATTAAAGTGCAAACTCAGAGAAATACTGCTATCAATACGACTAAAACTGCTTAACATCAATAGTAAAGGAAAAGTGCTACATTCTTAACAGCACTACATTCAACAAAAGTGTAAAGACAGAAAGTTAACATTGCACTGGAGAAAACTCTTCAGAGGCATTATAGATCTGTCCCACATCCCCTGGTGTTAGATATTGTTGCCAAACGTTACAGTTATTTGCTGACAAGAGCTGAGGTAGACATCCTGTAAAACCACTACAGTCAAAGTGCAGGGAAATCATTCAATTAAAACAGTGCAATTACTAAGAATCAATAGTCTGATGAAGGCACAATAATTACTGCAAACATCGGTGTCTCCTCTCAGGGTCTCCGTGTCTTTCCGAATCATGAAAAGACCTCAGTCCAGCAAAACAATGTTTGCCTTAAAAGAATAATTCAAGTCGCTGATAATTTATTGCACTGGAATAAATGCATCCAATATCTGAACTCTTTTGAGCACCAGTGCAGAATTGAAGATACCCAGGAGGCCAGAACACATACATAAACACAGCAGTGTGTAATCAATAAACAGCCATGCAGTAATATGCAGTCAATGAAAGGCACAGCCTGCTTCAGATACTTGAGTTTTCTCAGTCCCCGGTCTTTACCAATCAAACAACACATACTACGCCTACGATGCCGTCTGAAAGTCATATGTTTTTGTGCACATCAAGTGAACTAAGTGTATCTGGTAGAAGATTTGGTCATTGATGGCTAACATGAGAGGACCGCGGCGAGTCTCCAAACCGTCAAAGCGACGTCTCAAAGATGACACAGACGTCCTCGGCACAGCGCGTGTCAGTCTCTCGCTTTTTGTCCAAGTAAACCTGAAAGCGGATCAGGGAAGCAGTGTCACATCACAGAATGCAAACACACAGTCCAATCTGAGCTACGATCTGCTAAGGTGTGATTTATGACAGATCCAGTCAGAGCGCGGTGAAGGGATTTATCATCTGCTGAAGCATGCAAAAGTGGCTTATTTAGCCTTAATAAACAACTGTGAAATCCGAGGGAGAATATCTGAGATAATCACGGGAATTATTTGTGGAGTTAATTTTCTCTAGCAGTGGCTTCTGAGCTGAGAAACTGGATTGCAGTGTTTGCTGAAAATGTTGACAAAAATGTGTGACTTCTTTATACAAAGAGGCTCTGACAGAGTAACAATCTCAGTAAAGAAAGTTTTGTGAAAAGGAGGCAAAAAGCTTGAGATGTACCGAGTACTCAAGGATTCGCTTTCATCATGTACAAAGGAGCTAGAGGTTGATATCAGATTATTGAATGTATTTAAACCTTGACTGACAACTATAGAAACTTGACACACAACATGTGGACCATCTCAGTATTTAATAAGTGGCGTTTGACAGTTTTGGATGCTGAAGTAATCTGATCTAAGGAGAGAACCCTACAATAAAGAAAGGAAAACGTAAGGGCTTGAACAATGTCAGTACCAATCCTCCAGTGTGCAGGGTAAGATGATACCAAATAATACCACAGTGTGCTGAGTCTTTGAAATCAGTATTTTACTCATTTCACTCCTCTGGCTGGGAAGATACAGTTCCGCTGATAAATTTGTGCGAGGGACAGAGAGAAAATGAAATGATGCCTACTTTTTCTTATTTCACAAAGACCTGTTTGAAGTTGCAATATGGTATCTGTGGTCCCAGACAGATGCACATAAAATGGAATTGAACAATGAATAGCCAGCTCTTATCTGTTCAGTGTCTGAAGGGGAAATACATCACAAATGAATTTCACAGGGAAAAAATATGGACATTCTCTATTACAGTAATCCCCATAGAAAGTTTATCCCAAATAGCGATGAAGTTAAACCAAATATTTCAAAACAGATACAGTGCAAAGAAAGCTGCTTTTCTAGAATCATCGCTTAAAATGATCTCAAAATTACATTATGAGGAGAAAATAGAAGATTATAGGGAGTTTCGTTGATAAAATCAGTGGATGTAAATCTACAAAGGGACAATTTCTCTCTTGAAATTAATGTTATGGTGTCGCAAAGCTCCAACTAGGCTTTAAATTAAAATGGTAATCAAGTGTCTTTGCATTGTCAGGGTTATGCACATCTTAGCTCTATTATTTCGAAGGTGAGCAATGAAGTCTGGAGTTAGAGGGACAGTCTGGGATTAGTGTGCTATGGATGCTCTCTTATTTAGTGACAGACCTGTTCCAGGACAAAGGCAAATGGTGCTACCTGTTTGGCTGTTTGCAGCAGTGACGCAGCCTCAGCTCTGCCTGTCTGTTGGACCATCTGGTAGAAGAGCCCATCTTGGTTCTGAAGCAGCACATAAGGCTCGTCATACTCTTGGATCCTGCCAGCATCCAGAACCTGCAATCATGTACACAGTACAATAGTGGGTGGGTGTGTGCTACTGCCTGTATACTTTACAAAAACTGACATTTCAGCTGTTTCACTGCTGAGTGCTGCATGCAGACAGTGCAAGTTGAATGGGGGAAACAGTAGTTGGGTGCACATAGGAACCATTTATTTCATGTGACTCATACAACGGCTAACACCAGAGCTTGTTTCTGCTCAAAAGGTACAGCTGACAATGAGAGTGACCTCTTAGGAGTTTGAAAGTCTGGTACGCTGACTCTGACAGACAGGAGATCAGTGATTTATCCATGTATTTACCTGGGCATTGCAGAGGCCCAGGGGTGGTCCTCAGTCAAATCCAACAATCACACCTTTAAGACACTCTGGAAAATTACCATCATTTCTGTCATCACATGCCATGTAAAGCACACAAAGAATAGTGCCAATTCAAGCAGTTTGGAAAAGACTACAATTATATCACATACAAATTTTAACAAACCTGATCCCCTTACAGAAGTAATCATCACTAGATCCCAGTTTCAAGGAATGTTTAATATGAAAGGGGGACACCTGCAGCTGCTGCTACATTTAAAAGTTTAGGAGCAGGTGAGCCAGAGACAGAGTTTGTATCTTGGAAAATGTTCCAAGCTTGGACAAGGCTATTCACATGGGCCCAAATTTAGTTCTCCCTGAGAGAGTGGGGGCATTTAACACAAGTGTAGGTGTGAAACGGTCCCCACTGTGTGATAGTTGGCTTTTCTCAGCAACCCTCTCGGTGGCAAAGCAGCCACCAGGTCGCGCCCTGTCCTCCGTAGAGGATTAACAAATGCTGCCACAAATGGCACTAATTGGCACCTCAGCAGGCGGTAACAGGAAAGGGCCAAAGATCAAGTGGCACAAGAGTAGGTTCAATGAAAGGGAATGCTGTGAGGGTGAAATCAGCCCAGCTGTTGCAAAATAAGCTAATTTATTCTGCCGTGTGGCATTGATTATAAAGGAAAGAGCTCTGGATCTCAGGTGTGTTTGGCAAACAACAATGGATGCCAAGATGAGGGGCATCTGTTTGCAGGTGACTTAGAATTCCACCAAACATCTGAACACAATAAAATGTCCTATAACAACTGATGAGGAAGAGGGAGGTTTTCTTATAAAAATGGCCAAAATGTTTTTTCAACAGTTTTTTTCTCTCTGTCGTGAACTTTTCAAAGGAAAACACTCATTTTAAAATATACTAACTAAAGTGCTGGACAATGGAAATTTACTGAATCCCTGCTTACCAGTATTCTGTCACAGTCAATAATAGTGTTGAGCCTGTGAGCAATGGTGAGGACTGTGCACGCCTGAAACTTGTCCCGGATAGTCTTCTGGATGAGGCTGTCAGTTCTAAAGAAGAGGGGAACATTACACCTGAGAACAGAAAGACGCTCTCTTCCTACAGAGCCTTGGGCAGGGATTTTACGCTGCCCAGAACAATGGCTCATCAGCAGCAAAATATGTGCAGCAGTGAACAGAGAAAGTAATAACTTTAAGCCATCCTTAGCTTTGCAGAAATAAGTTTAGCATTCATTGCTACATATCATTTGTCATAATTCCTTTCTGGTTGAATCCCACACCATCATATTAATAACATAATATATCAGCTACTTCCTACAGAAATCTCTTCATAAACTAGTCCCTGAAAAGCACTTGTGAGATAATCAATCTGACAAGCAGACTCCCACTTGAGACTTGACTGGATCCAAATACATGATTCTTGGAAATTCTTGGAGTCAATACAAGACAATGTATGTTATCATTTTTAAACATTCAAGACAGCTTTCAATGGTTTTAATTTCATTAATGCAACAAGGACACACCAAGTCCAAAATTATTTGGATAGTTACACAATTTTTATCATCTTAGGCCACCATAGTAGATCATAAATGAAGCTGTTGAGTTGTGACTTTCAGCTTTAATTCAAGGTGTTTCACATATATATTAAATGAACCATTCAAATGACTATTTCTACATCCTGCAGTCCTTCCGATGTCACACGCTCAAAGAAAATCCGACAAATGACTGAAGAGTAGTTTTATGTGCAGACCTATCAGATATAACAGAAACCTTCTGGGAGACAAAAGCCAACAACTTGTTATTTTCATATTAAAAAAAGGAATGGACTGCTAAGTTCAGCGACTCCTTGGAAGAAAACTTGCAGAGAGAAAAATGGGTAAACCAGGCCATGGAACTGTCAAACATCCTGTAACTTTTGAACATGGAAAAATAGAGAAACTATGTAAAAATGGCCATATTTGTTAAATAAAACAATTAATGCAATATTTGTCTTAAACACTTGGAATGAAAGCTGAAAGACACTTCAACGACTGAACTTTTGAACTAGTTCCTACATTTCTAATCCAGTTAAAATAACAGATTTATAGATGCTCCAGTTTACAGTTAACAAGCTACACACAGAATACACTATTCCCACACTGCTGTGACATATTTTTAATTGAAAAGTGTGCCCTAACCTCAGGTCTACATTGGCTGTGGCTTCATCGATAATGAGAATACGGCTTTTCCGTAGGATGGCCCTGGCCAGACACACCAGCTGCCTCTGGCCCACGCTGAAGTTAGAGCCTGATTCACTCAGCACAGTGTCCAGCTTATTGGGTAGCTCTTCCACCACAGCCTTCATCTGCACCTGCAGAGAGGGAGAGCACAGCCCCAACCCTTCATTACTCCAGCATAAAGGCACCCTGTGGAGATATCTTTAAAGAGCCATCCAAACACACCCATTAACTGGCTGGCACAATGGAGAGCCAGGTCCACTGATGACCTTGGCCAGTGCTCTCTTGTGGCCAGCCTCTAGCTTTAATCCAGGCCACCAAACCCATTCAGAGGCAGGACCAGGAGCTGAAGCCCTTCACTGTGGGGGGAGCCTTCATCCTGGTTGCCCTGACTGCCCAAACACATCTACCCCTGCACTTTCAATGCTTCCCCGTTACAAGCCGCACATTGAGCTGGGCCCCATGGCCCTAATGGGATTTCCCCCCATGACTTGTGGCGAGCAGGGAGGCTGAATGGCAGCATTGTACAGGGGGACAGAGGGATCCCCCCCTGGGCCGGTGAGGGGGAATCATTCAGAGCCACGCTGGAGTACCTCTTGGAGTACATTCCACAGGTCCTCATCTGTGTGCTGCCTGAAAGGGTCCAGATTCTTCCTCATGGTGCCCGTGAAGAGAACTGGGTCCTGCAGATAGATGGATATAGAAAGAGAAGGCCGTGGCCAGTTAAGATAATGACAGGGGGGACGATGTATAAAAGGGTTAAGACAGGATTTATAGAAGACTGCTAGGCAATGTGTGAGGGGAAGATGTTCACAAAGGGCTGGTTCCTCTCAGGAGCTCTATTCAATGCTCTCACCAACTATGCTTCAATACATTGATCTTTTTACTTGGTAAAGCAGAGCTTGTGCACTGGTGCTGGCAGACTCATGCAAGGCTATCTATGTATATAATAAGAAACAAAAATGCAACCTAAAAAGCAGTGTTGAAAAACTGTGGGAAGTGGTTGCACTTGAAACAATATGACATTTTAGTCAAATGTAGAAGTATCTGTCAATAGGGGTAATCGCATCATATCATCATTTCAAAGGCCAGCAGAAGATCTCAAACAGCTAGGATGTACAAGACATATAATTGTGGCATGCCATGAACCTGTATGAATGTTCAACCGCACCGTCTTCTTTAGGAGAGTAAATATAGCTCTTTATTACAGTGTAAAGCAAAGAGCCTCTAAGTCCACATGCACTGTTCCAACATGCTTCTGTTTCAGGTAAACCTGATAAACAGGAGAAATCCGGCATCTCCTCATTTCAGGTCACATAATGTATTCATAAAGCCTGCTCCAAGGCTGAAGGGATTTGCTGAACACTGGTCGGCACCCTCTTACTGCTCATGGCACACAGCCACTGTAGCTAAAGCTTTCATGTGGTACTATTTCTGAATTGTTTTACCACTAAACAAACACAGCCTCGGTCTCCGATGAGAAATTACATTTGATTAAAGGCACTAGAAGGTTATGATGACCATGTGAGAAAAAAAAAAACACAGATGAAATTTGTGTACTATAGTAAAAGAGGGGACCTAGAGCAGCAGTTATCCAATTCTAGCTTCATCACAGTTGAGGCAATGTGATAACTTCATCTTTTTCTGATCTCAATTTGAGGCATGACATACTCATCTAGCAACTGTGACAGTAAGAAAAGTAAGGTATACAATCAGATTAAGTGTCCATCTGTGTTTTCACAGTGTTTACTATTTAAAATATGGAAAAGTAAATATGTAGCCAGTTATTAATACATTTCACCTACTATGGGGAATCATCATAGGGCCAACACAGAGAAACAAACAACCACTCACAAACCTTACTCACTCTTAGGGATATTTTAGAAACACCTAACATGTATGATTTTGACTGTGGGATGTAGCCAGAGTATGCCAAGAAAGTTTTGTATGTATCTTACTAATAATGACTAAAATCCTAGAGCTCAAGCAGATGGAGAGAGTAGCCACTTCATGATTAAGATGTCTGAGAAGTTAGTCTTGGGTATTTTTCAACCAGTAAGAAAATCAGTCTAATGAGCTGCAGGTATTAGCGTAGCATGCGTGTGGGTCCACAGCTGTTGAGTCCAGGCCACAATATTTAATGTGTAATTTTGACTGATATAGTGTACAGCTTCTGTACTGTTCTTTTTATGTACCAGTGTTCTATATAGTGAATGAAAAGCTGCAGCTGAAAGTTTGAACAACACTACAAAAGTGCTGACTCACTGCATTGTTGAAGTCATGTGTTGGTTTGTCTAGAGTCCTTATTGTATTCTCACTTTCAGTGAGGCAGTCTTTTGTAAGTGCAGCCCCTGAATTTGAATTTCAGCACATTTATTATATATTTTTTTCAAACTGCGGGATCAGTCTCTAAAATCATATTTCAGTTTAAAAAAAAAAAGATAGAAATAGAAAAGTTGCCCAATGAATTATCTTCAAGATTTAAACATATTTTTCAACTCTTAATATAGTGACCCAAAATAATCCCACTGCTGAATCGATTTGGATGCATTTTAATTCATTTGGTCCAAAAAAAATTGGCCAAATGAAGGGGGTTGGATTTTTTTGTGGGATTTATTGGTTTTAATCCAAACAAAACAGAGTAGTTAACCTGGAAACAGTGGTTTCCAGGTTAATTGCTCCTGGGTAGTGGTTTCCTGATGTAATAGGAGATCATTCCTTCCAAGATGGCGCTCCTTTCCCAGCACACAACATGGATTGACGTTCCCTCATATTCAAAGACAATTCAAAGACAGCCTTGGTCTCAGTTGTTGACCATCACTTGCCTGCTAAATTTCACTACTTCTTTCTGTAAATATGTATCCTGGTCATTTTAGTCCTTTGCCAGATCTTCATTTTACCACACATTTTGTTTCACTCCTTTTTAATCCTGTTTGTTTGGATTCCTGATGTCAACATGCAGCAACTTTACCTTTGTTCAGTGAATTGTTTTTTTGTTTTTTTCTTTATCCAGCTACTCCCTGTGTGTGTTTGACTTTATGTCCTCTCTAATACCAAACAATAAGACAGTGTCTGACATGAACATTTAAAACTACACCTTCATCTCTCCTTTCCTACGGGTCAGCTTTAGAGCCAATGTGACCACAGCAGCACAGAAAAGGAAACACAGGAGGTGATCATGTGGAAACACACATTCATAGCGTTCATACAACTTGAATATAAAAATCACGTCTCAACAAATCACATCCTGTGGGTCAGAAGACTGAGGACTAACGTCTCAGTTTCTGTCCAGAATAATAAAGCTTCAGAACACTGGCTCTTCTACCTGTGTCTTAGCCAAATGTTCCACCTCTTCACCTCCAATGAGCTTTTCCTTCTGTCACCAAAATACCAACTTGTCATTAAGCCAGCTGAAGTCCCGATTCAAAGTAGTTCTGTGACACACTTTAATTGAGGATTCAGTGTAAGGTCAGAGAAACTGCTTTCAAGCACAGCTTTCCATAGACCGATTATGTGCTCCACCAATTCTAAGCCCTCTGTTTGCCACAGAATTCATTTTGCACCAAGTCATTCCTGAGAATTCAATACAGACTGAAATGGATTCTTTTTAATGCCATATGCTAATACAAGCTTATCATAATCAAATCTGTAGGTGGCAAATAATGAAACTCCTCAACAGCAATGTATTATATATATATATATATATATCCTCAAAATTCCATCTGAAAAGTAAGGCAACAATCGAAATTTTTCTAGACATGAAAAGTCGACTGGATAAAAAATGTTCCCTGACGTCTACTAAGAGAATAAAAAAGGCTTTGAGATGATTTTGTCTAAATCAAGAGACTTCTCAACAAATGTAAGTTTGAAAAACTAAAAATTCAGTTCAGAGAAACTCCACTTCTCTGAGTGCTGCCTACATAATGAAAATGCCAGCCCGTATGTGATGCAGATGGATGTGGAGTTAAAGTTCTGACTCGTAACCTGCCACTTTTATCAAGTCTCTCCCTCTAGGAGAAGCAGAAAGAGTAAACAAAATCACATCAAACATACATCACATCCATCGCTAACTAGTTTAGACGAGGAAGTAAAACTTTATCTGAAGAAGTAGCAATGCCAGAAACCTATCAAATCCACAGAGAAGCATTAATTAAACTGTTTTTGGGCATCTTGGCTGCAGAAAAGAAATGTTTGAGACTTGGGCTAAGTGACGGTGTACATGGAGACTCTGACTGTGAGGATGGGGGAGACTTCTTCTAAGCAGCTTTCCCATGTTTGGGGGGTAGAGGGCTAATCCTCTGTCAGGGATGGGGAACTGCTCTCTTCACAGTGCAGGCCGTGGGAGTCTATTCCCCTCCCTCCACTCTGCTGACACTCACCCGCAGGCTGGCATTTTCTTAATGCCGTATCAGTTTCAACAAGCGGAAATAAAGTTAAACTGTCTCAAGGCATCCGTTTGTCTCACTTTCAGAAATCCCCAGAGTGATGACTGTAATTCTCCTCACTTGTTTTAGCTTTTTTTTTTTTTTTTTAAAGCAAGGTGTATAAAAAAAGGGGGGCATGAAGCTGTTACCATCGCTCATCTTACTTCCCTGTCATTTCTCAATCATGAGGAGTCACAGAATCTTACATTCTTACAGAAACTGTAAAAAGCAAAGCAGTTTTAGAAGAGAACAGTTTAAGTTTGTTTGTTTGTTTGTTTTTTTGTTTGTTTGTTTGGTGTTTTGGGATTGATTGATATACTTCAAATAACCTTATTTTGTGCAAATTCCATCCAAATTCTATCCGAATATATGAATTGATTAGTGTTACAGTTTCATCTACCAAGTCATGAGCTGAGACAATATTAACCTCAAGGGTCACACCTGTGGGATGATTGACATTTTCTGCCGCAGCGTGTGCAGACCAATCTCAGAAGTCAGAAAGCCATCAATCGTTATTCTTCCCTCAGGTTCTGCCAGCCGGAACAAAGCAGAGATCAGGGAGCTTTTACCAGCACCAGTGCGTCCAACGATGCCGACCTACAGTGGAGAGAGCTATTGTTATATTTCTGTTTCACTGAAAGGCAGTTTTATATTAAAACAGAAATGTTTACAATACATTGAGGTGAAGTGTTTCTTCCTGCTTTAATAATTTACTGAATATGAAATAGTGGAATATGCCTTTCCTATAAATATGTACTAAGAAATGCTATTTTAAAGTACCTGTGGTGGTAATTGCAGCCCCAAGTTCTCACTGGAACGATACTATAAGCTCGGCACACATTTCATTTGGAAGATTATCCCACTCTTCTTGCAAGAAAAGTTCAAATTAAACCAGGTTAGCTTGGGGAGAGTCCATTTCTGGCCATTTTTAAGTCTCTCCACAACTGCTCAGTTGAGTTCAGGTTCCCAAAGGCACCTTCGGAACTCACAGTATAAATCCCAGATGGTCTCTGACCACCTGCCAAAGAAAAAAGATCCCCATAAAATGATGCTGCCATTGCCATGTATGACTGTAGGGATGGTATTAAAAGTGAAATTGTGATGTTTCTCTCTGGCATACACCATAATTTCTGAAATGTTATACGGGCAGTGGATGTCCAATTAGTTCAATTAGGAATAATTGGACTTCTGTAAATACATAAAAGAATTTGAAACGCTGTGTAATTTAAAAAAAAGTCTGACTAATGATAAATGATGAATAAACAGGCTTAAAATGTGTGTGTTTTGTCTCTGTGCACAGAATGAAGGAGAAAAGAAACCCCATCTTAAGATAACTTTGAAATATAAATTGGGAAAAAAAGAAAGAAAACTGAAAAGACTTTCCCAAAAAGCTGAGCAGAGACAATTCAAAGGAACCAGATTAATTGTGTACAATATAGTAGGTGGAATCCAATAAACAAAATGACAATGGCACTATTGGATTAATAACTTGTTCCACTGAACTGAACTGTTGATGCTTGTTATATGCTGTTACATAGCCAGTGAGAAACCCTTTTGTTCAGACAGGGGTTCACCAAACACTGACAAGACAAATCTTGCCAGCCTTTGTTACTGTTTCCATTACTGGTTAACTTGATCCATCCACACTGACCTGATTATGTAACCATATGTAGAACATTTTGAGCTCCTGACCAGTAATGCTTTGTCTTAGAGAAAATACCAAAATGCATATTGTAACTATAGTATACCAAAATGAAGTGCAATTGTCAATACTGTGTACCAACATACAAAGCCCTTTTTCTCAAAATGGAAAGTTGTAGTCTGTAGTTAAAAATACCTTTTCTGTATAATTATTTTCAGTATATATATACAGTTATTGTAGCTGGTAGGTGCAAGTGAAATGGATTCACGGGAAATGATGAGATGCACAATGCCTTTTACCCCCCATGGCATGAGGCAAAGATCCCTCCCATGGGCTGTCAGAAGCCGGGGCCTCTACACTTATCAACCCATCCATTGTGAAATCAGCCGCTTTGGCCAACCATAACCATGCAAAATACTCCCCCTGCATTAAACACAATTTCAATCATCCTCAACCATCTTCTTCTGCCTTCCTCCCTCTTTTCCTTACCCTCTCTCTCTCGGCCTTTCCTCTCTCTTATACTGAATAAACAGTTGTCACCGTCAGGTAGCTCAAAATGCAAATTGGAAACAAATGGATCCACTTGAACAGTCTTAATTACATGATATGTATTCCATGAATCACAAATGGTATAGTCCCGAAGATTCAGCAGCACAATACGATGTCCCTTCAATAATTGATTTGGAAATAATGCCACATAAAAAAGAATCACCCCACACCTTCTACACTGGCTGCATATCAAGTCACAGGCTGTGCACTCCACTAAACACGCACAGGTGGGGATAAAGACAAGAACCTTTTCTCTGGATGTGAAGACAACACTCAGACTCTTTAGGACCAAAGGATCATTTGCGCTATAAGAGAAGTTGACTCTGTCAAATATGATGGAGCCGGTCTGGGGCCAGTTTTCTGGGGGCTGCTTGTCCGTCTCCCAAGGTGCTTCTCTCACCAGCTCTGCATACTCAACCACTCTCTCCACTGATGTCATCTACAAAAGAAAGAAAAAT
>JBBBVU010000013.1:14411556-14439148 GCA_037177055.1 Atherinosoma microstoma
ATTAGGGTTGCGACAATACATGTATTTGTTTTGAATTGTTCAATACAGATGTGTACCGAATCGTGAGCACTGTATCGAACAATACAAATTTTTCATGAACTTGTCCTCTGATGATGCGCTCAGTGGATCTGCGTTCACAGATACAAGAGATTTATTAATTTATTATTATTATTTTGTAGTTTTGTCAACAATTAATTAAAAAACTGTACTTTTTTTGTATATATACATATATACACACACATATATATATATATATATATATATATATATATACACACATATATACATATATATATATACGGTATATATATCCATTTCAACAGTTTTCGGGAAAATGACATTTTATACCTAGACCCTACATTGGTTTGCATAATGAACTGGATTTTCAAGTACATTTTAAACAAGGAAATATGGGGATTTGGCATGAAATATTGATAGAGCAGTGAGTAGGTTCATTACACAGCAAAACGGCATGACAAACTCATTTCTTAAACATTTGGTTTTTATAGCATTTTCGAAAAGAACTCTTCAACCCCAGATGTAACATTTTTCTTTCATAATGTCCATAAATTTAACCTCTTGTCAATAAAGCAGAAGGACAGATTGTTAACTCATTAAAAGAATCTTAAAGGGTTTTCTGAAAAACATAAAACTGTTCACTGTAATTTTTCAGACCTTTGAGGGAACTGGAAGCATGTAAAAAAACATTTGAGAAGTTCAACTCTCTCCTTTTAGCATTAGCTGCTGACTTGCCTTCATGTGTATCAACAGATTTGATCAAATATAACTATTTGTAGGCATGTCAGAGCTCCTTTGTCTTTTTTTAACTACAAATGTAATGGCAATGGTGACTACTTTTCATACAACTCACTTATTGAAATACAATTACAAGATCAAATAATGCGTTTTTATGCAGAGGTTTGTCCTAACAGGAGTGAAACACGCTATCCAATAGACATGCATTTTCTCATTTTGTTCTCAGTTAGATCTATCCCTTACATATTATTTCTGACCACAAAAATGGATAAAATACTGACATCCAAATGACAAAAAAGGCTCCAACACTGGTTTGTGTGATGGACAAAAGATCAATTGCATTTAGGGACTTGAAGTGTAAATGTGCTCACCATGTTCTCAATCTCTGCACTCTGTCTGACGCCCCACTGGAACATGCCTGTTAGTGTAACAGCATAAGACAAAGCCAGACCCACAGCACCTGGTTCCAGCCCTGTAACACCACACCAGAACTTAACATTTAGACACTTTTGGGAGTTTATCACTATGTTGTCACTGATAATGTCTCAAAGGTCAATAAAGTGCTACATTTGAACATCTGTTTCTGTGTCCAATACATTACCATCCCTGAGGTAGAGGCAACCAAAAGTGGTAATGGTGACAAAAACCGAACAAATTCCATCCAGACGCACAGCAAACCAGCGAGAGGTGGTCAGGAATAAGAACCAGGCTTCTGTTAACAAAAAACATACAGATTAACCAAAGCATTCAATATCTCACAAAATTCAACAATTCTAGTTTGAAGAGTATGAATCCCCGAAGAGGTAAGGTGTAATGACCTAATCACAGGGGCAATGGTCAATATTTTCAGAGTTCAATAGTTAGTAATGGGCACATGAGCCACATGAGCCAGCAGACAATCAAATATTTCCAGTTCTGCGTGCCGGTCATTTACCTTTTTAAAAGCTTAACAGTCATCAAACATTATTCACTGCTTTTAAGACTCTGTTTCAACCAACAGTCTTTTCTTCTCCATGTGGCCATTCATTTAGAAGCAAACAAGGCCTTCTTAAATGTGGCTGGTCAATGATAAAAAACTGCAAACACCAGCTTCTGCTATCACAAATCTTGTTCATCGGCAAGAGATACTAAACATCCACATGCAGATTTATGTTTATAAAGATTACACATGAATGACAAAAGACCTAAGGTGAAATCAATACTTTGATTTTTTTACTTTTCAGCAAAACTTTCTTCTTATCCTTACCTGAGTGAAGGTCTTGATACTCATCAAACATTTGCTGAAACCTCTGTTGAACCCTGAAGGCACGGATGGTGCTCAGGCCTTGAAGGGAGGAAGAGAGGTGGGAGAAGACAGGACTTCGAGCTGTGAGGAATATAAAACAATCCACTGTTAGCAAGTGGACAAATAAGAAATTGGAAAAGCTGATAAGCAAGTAAATGAATGCTTAAAAGTACAATTTAAAACCAAACTCATTCTTCTCAAGTTCTATATGTGTGAGGTACTCCATCACACAAACATTAGGTATGCCCCTGATTCTAAACTGTTTTGTTTAATTCAAAGGTTGCATTTCAGCTGTCTTTTGTTTCCATTCATCAGTCTTACAAAGTGATTGACAAAACCTAAATGTTTCCTTTCAGCTTATGAAGAGAACTTTTGTTCTGTAAGATGATGGAACCTGTTGGTCAAAGCGCATTTAGGCTCTGAGCTCTGAGTAAAAGACATGCAGGCCTAGTCATGCCCACTTGGCATTTTTCCCATTGTTTGTGATGTCATGAACTCTCATCTCTTGAGGAAACTGCCTGTGGCGGAGCCATAGGTTTCTGCCACCTTTAGCCTTTATGCTAATGACCATGGCTTTCTATGGTGGTCTATTAGCATTCCTGTGGTGGGCTTTTGTCTCCCGCCACAAATAGACATCCCCATCACGACCCAAAAAAGAAAAAAAAATTTTACTTGTAGATTCTAGGCGCTTGATGTCCCTGGAGGTCTGCAGAAAGTAGTGTCGCAGAAACAGGAAGACAACAAGAAGCGGAACAACAGGAATAAGAATCCAGGGAATGATGACACCAGCTACCACAATCACTCCGATGACTTGGAGAAATACCTGGAAGAGAAGAAGAGGTGTGAGCACAACTCAACTGAGTCAAAAAGGTCTACTGCTGCTGTGTGGTCTGCCATTGGGGGAATGAGGCCTGTTACTAAAGACTAAACAAAAAAAAAACTTTCAGTCATATTTTTGTGAGACATCAGTAAGGTAACAGCAGGTTGTGGGACTGAGCTTATGTGACTCACAGTGTGAAAGGAAAACGATCACTGCGCTAATTCTCACTTAGTAGCAGGTGAGAATTTACCACTTGGCCACATCAGCTCATATCCATTGCTCTCTTGGGCTTTCCCTTCAACACTTCTGGCCTGAAAGCCTCCCTGGCAGAGCAGCCAGCCAACGGGCACGGCCACAGTGACTGGCAGAGAGCTCTGGGAACCACACTGCGGGTGTCTGATACATCACACTCAAACTGCAGAGTCCTCAACAACACAGTGACTCATCACCCTTGTTAATGGCTCTGTGACACGTCTAAACCAGGATACCAGAGCTGTCTAAACAGGATAGGACGCAAAGAGTCTGATGGCTATCAAAGCACCCACTGCGTTTGGAAAACAGAATAAACACGTTTAAATGAACCCATCTGCAATTTTACACACCATTTAAACAAGTACAATTCTGAAGTACTTGTTCATCTGAGTATTTTAACTGTACTGCTGGATACATCAAAGACAAATAATGTACTTTACAAACCCATATACTATTGGTATAAAGATAGTTATAAATCTCATCAAAGACACCACAAATGAAATAGTTCTGCTTTTAAATAGTTTAAGTACAATTAGTGAGTACCCTTATTTATCTGAATGAAAGTGAATGTAGGATTATCGCTTGTAATGGTATTGATACGTGTTAAAATCAGTCAACCTCTGTCTTAAAGGAGAATATTTTCCAAGAGGCCATTGTCTCAGTTTATCAGACCAATTCGAGAGTTAAACAATTTAAGACTAATTTCACCATGAAAATGATCTGGATCAGCAACTTCATATAATACATTCCACTTCTCAGTGAATAATATGTGACTGCATAGTTTTCAAGTAATCTTGTTCAAAAAGATAAAACACTAGTATTTAAAAGTGATAAATAATATTTGTTGTGGTCAAAGAAAGAGTTGATCACATTTCACTCGAGTACTGTACTTAAAGATCCATTCCTAAAGTTTTCAACCACAAAACTCTGCATTCCGGACTCGTTTGAAGGCACCATGACATTTACTGCTTACGTTTCTGGAGCCGTCGCAGCCCAGCAGCATCCCGGGGCTGAGAGATGCAACTTTTTTTTATCTGAGACTCATGCATGACGTTGCAGCTGAGTTTCGCTTTGTGTATGTGTTACATGCTAGCAAGCGGATGTAAACAAATCGGCCATTTTGAACACGCACTGTGGCGGATTCAGCAAAGAAGCGTTAGAAGACATTATCGGAGGAAGAGAGGAAACAAAAGAGAGCCAAAGACAGAACAGGACATAAGACAAGATTCAAAATGAGACAGTTTTTTATGTTTGGAGCCAGCTCAGGGTAAACTAGCCAACGATAGGGGGCACATACTGAGAAAATGGCAAAAGTTAGGTTGTGCGTCTTTAAGTACACTATTGATGGATAACTCAGAAAATGTTTGCATATTCCCGTAATGCCTATATTTTTTAACTAAAGTTAACTAAAGTAACTAAAATAATAAGGAAATATGAGTTTGGTTCATCATTTCTTTGTTGTAGCAATGCTTTGTGGAAATAAATCTCATATCATTGAAAAGTCTGATCATTTCCAATTTAAATGCTATCATATTAATGAGTCAAATGCATTTGTGGGATGAGCATCAGAGTTGAGTATGTGGGTTACGGGCATTAAAACATGTCAAGTCCTCTCTGCAAATGCCAAACAGCTTATGAGTCCAAATTCTGACAGATTGTAGAGTCAAAGTGTGAAGAAGAAACTGAGAACACGATACTGCTTTTGGTGGAGGTATGTGATGGTGTGGGGCGGCAACTCCTTCACTGGACAACCAAGGCTTGTCAACATAGGAGACAATCTCAATGCAGAGAGATATTGAGATGAGATTCTACAACCAGTGGCAATCCCATATCCCCACAGTCTGGGACCGAACGCTATCCTCCAAGATAATAACACTTGCTCACACAGAGTGGGGTTTATCAGACTACCTCCAGAATTTGGGAGTGGAGAGGTATGAAATGTCCTGCCCGCAGTCCTGACCTCAATCCCATTAAACACTAGTGGGATCAGCTTAGACATGCTGTTTGTTCCAGGGTGATCAACACAGCCAGATTGGCTGACTTGTGATAAATGCTGGTTGAAGAATGGTGTGTGACCAAGATGTTGACCAGCATGGGGAGGAGGTGCCAGGCTGTTGTGACTGCTGCTCATCACTTGATTTGATTTGTTAAATCAATAAGTTGTTAAATTTCCAAAATGTTTTGTTTCTTCAGATTTCAACTATCCAATCCAATAAATGACACAAAACATGACTCAATAACAGAATAAGCTGTTTGACATGGTCAGAGAAGATTTGGCAAGTTTGTCATTCCTGCAACCCTCATTCTCAACTCTGTCCCATCTCATCCCACAAATGCATTTTCCCTAGATATGTGGCACAATTTAATAGGAAAACAAACAAGCCGTCCATTGGTATTAGATTTATTGTTACAACAAAGAAATAATTCAAACACACATTTCCTTACTTTTTATGGTAAGTTTATTTACCAAAAGAATCCTCAAGTAAGTTTTCCTATTAATATGGGTTTTAATAAGTGTAGATTCTCCATTTTAAATTGAGGGTATTCACATAAATACTGGAGAAAGGATTTAGTAGTAGTAGAATCAGGGGTAAAATAAATATTTAAATAGTAAATATTTCTAAAATAGCTAAAATTAGTATTATCTACATGCACATCTAACTATTGTACAATTAAATTTATAACACAAATGTTGAGTCCTTTTGCTTGCTGTTCTCAAATTAAATTTACATTTGAAAACACACAGAACTTTGCCAAAATGTCTGGTTAAAATGTTTTGCCAGGTCTCATCTGTCTATAAGAGAAAAGAAGAAATGCTTCCTATATGAACTTGAAAGAGTTTCAGTTAATAAGAGTTTGTTACTTAAGTGATAGGATGCCAGACTTACAGTTGTGAAGAAGCTTGTCTATCAGGTGGTAATGATACTGAAGGCAAAGGATCTCAATACTCCTTTTCATTTCTGAATGTGCATGAAAGTGTCTCATTTTAAAGGTTAGGAAGAGACGGTGTTAGTTACTTCATATCCGATTGATACATGACAAAATTAAATCCTCACACCCTGAAATGATACACATCCTCATGTAGAGATGAATCCTAAAAAGTGAAGATTAGAATCACACCGTTACCTTCAGTGGTCTCAGACTAGCCCAGAGAGATGAAAATTTAATTTCCACCTTAATTACGGATGTTATCTGCCACTTAAGCACACATTTAAGCATGATCACTTTCAGTGTAGTTATATGATGAAAAGCTACTCAATTCCATTTGCAGTTCAGATAAGAGGGAATTACTAGTCTAACCATTGCTGTGGTGGAGCCCACACAATCAAACAGTAAGTCGAGGCTACTGAGCACAACTGATCCTGAGAATTTCACAGTACATAAGTTTCAATCTTAGCCTTGATGGAAGGCTACCAGACTGCAAAGTGAGATGATGGCACACGGGCCATTACTGCATGTTATCCTGCCTTCCCTTGAGGGGATCAAATATTAACTGAACAAATGTCTTATCATGTATACTGGTTCTCTTTCACTCCCCAGCAGATGACTGGTGACACACTGACACTGCTCATTCACATTTACTGCTGGGTTAATTTGAATTCTAATTGGGCCCATTTCAGCAGCAGCCACGAAGGTTGGCCTGGTTGGCTTATCTGACGGTGGGGTCAACTGAGGGGACAGCAGAGGGAACAGGAACCACTAGATAGAAGTCTTGCCTCCTCCTGCTCCCAAGGGCCCGCTGTCGCCACGACCCCCGTTTGATGTGATCCATTTGCGTGGTTTGGCGCTTATCGTGTCAGCATCAGGAACACCGTGGCCCCCACCCACACTACACACAGATGACTCCGATAAGTGATCCTACAAGCATACATCTCACCCCCTCAGACCACATCCATATCTCCTATGAAACCACACAGGAACAGAAAACTCCCAAAGCCACATCCCGCTGCACATAAAAGTGGATAAAGGGATGAAAGGTTTTGTATACAAACAGTTTAAATAAAGAATTACTGCTAATAGCTCTTTAGCAAGAAAAGAAAGCTACCGCACGCATGTGATTCAGTCATTCAGGCAAACTGGGCACGCTGCCGTGTCCAAAGACCATTCAGATCTCTGCTGACCCTAATTGCTTTATTTTTTCAATGATTCTATCAGCTCTTTGATGTCCAAATAAATGTAGAAAATTGAAGTTAATTGCTATATTTGTGTTCAGCAATGATAGCGACTGTTGTTCCGCAGCTGAAAATAAACACTTCCCTTTAATTAAACATCCCTCCGGACACAGGGAATCATTATGCTTTTTACAACCCCTTTTTCATCTTCCCTTTATTTACTGACAGTGTGCAATATTTGCCACTGGGAAAAAAAAAAAGTGCAAACAACACAGGAAATAAAGGGAGAGCTTGGTAAAGACAAATTCTCAAAAGAATTTCTTCCGTCATCGCTGGACTTTTCTTTATTTTTTTATTTTTTTACTCCACGCTTTCTGTGACAGAGCGGTACAATAAGTTGCAAGGGTCAGTGGTACTGAAACAAAACAGGGCTGTTCCACTCGGGCCCTGGAACAATAGAAGTGACCCAATCCATTCTGCTCTGTGTTTGGGCTTTATTTTAGCCTTAAATGCCCAGATGCCATGGCTTTTCTTTGGGAGAAATGACTGTGGACACCTCCTTCACATTTTCCCTTTCTGGGCCATTTTCACTTCATAAAGCTGCAGTCAATGTGTTTTGTGTGCGGTGAGGAGGGTCTGACACATACTGTGGTGGTCTCAGTCGCTGTCTACATTGGTGGCTCAAGTAGTCCTAGGATTAGGCTTTTGTGTGCTGTGAAAAGGTAAAAGAAGTCACTTATTTGGGCTCAGTCAAGCTGCTGATTTCCAACCCCATTTTGGAAATAAGAGAAAGGCTTTGAAATGCCGTCTCCCTCACCCTCTACTATAAATCACCAGTGTCTGGCAAATTCATTCATTCATTCATTCGGCTTCATTCTCCTGAAAACAACAAAAAACATTTTCAAATGCACAATAAACAGCAATTCCCACATCCAAAAGTCACAGAAAGCACAGAATACATTATCTTCATAATGCTGACATGAGGGTAGATTTCAGATTAGATTGGGACTTTGTTATGTAAGTTCAGGGGCTTGGCCTGTGTGTCTGAGTCAGAGCAGCTGAGGTGCTGGACCACAGCATCATGGGAGACCACACATAACACTGGAAGCTTTTGCTGACCAATGCCCGCCATCAAATGACCGTGTGTGGTATTGCTGAGCGACCACTTAAGTACACCCATGAGCAACACACACCCATGATGATGTTTTCCTGTGTTTTGGTTTGTTTTTACCCAGCACATCAAACAAGTGAATGAAACAAGCAGGTTGGCATCTTGATGCTTTTCACCTTTCAGAGCGGCTTGTAATGATCACTTTTTTCAGGAAGTTACTGGTATTGACATAAAACAATGCAAAAAAAAAAAAGATGTACAGCTAAACCTATATCTTTCCAAACAGCACAGACTTCTGCGTTTCTCAGGCTAACCTTTGTAATGCCTGGAGCCAGTGCATTCTTTGCTTCTTCTGTCACCCGAGTGGTGAAGAAGCAGAGAAAGCCGGTGAAATCCCATCCTACAGCACTCACGGTTACGTCAGCAGTTCTCATATCCCACAAAGCCACTGAGGAGGTCTGACACACAAAGTGCCACAATATACAGACTCGCACAACGATCCACCCGCCAGTGTTTTTAGACAATAGCTATTTTTTAGTCGGAGTTTGTTAGCATCTTTGGTCCATTTGTGCTAGGTTTGGATTGTTTTTTTTCTACACAAATACTGAATTCATTGCTTTAAGTTATGAAATCAAGCCCAATTTACATGAATCTCTCATTAAAATTAGCAAGAGATAGCTGTCATAGTTACATGAAAATAACTGTTCCGGTGTTTTAGCAAAATAATCTTGACAAAATAATTTTTCTTCAGGACAAGAAAGACAATAAACGCTATGAAGGACCTCACAGTTAGTGGTGTGACTTGGTCAAGAGCCCTCACATGGAATCCACTGAAAGACCCCTGGTCTCACCCCTTATTGTCTTCCCTTCCTCCCCTGCCCTTTCTATGAAAATAGAGGCAACCCAGGATTTAAAGGTCAAGTCCACACAAAAGCTGACAGTCCCCAAAGCCTGAGGTGTTTTTAATTGACATTTCTGTCTTTGTCCCCTGACCATAAAAAGGGGAGAGAAAAGAGCCTTTTTCCCAATATACTAAATTACTACTAAATGAGACCTGTGGAAAAATAGGGCTATGGGGTGTAACCAGGTTCCACCAGCTTGAGGGAATTCCCTTGTTAGGCGGGCATGGGGGCAGTGCTGAAGGGCTGTGAAGTGCTTACTCCACCATAAAGGAGGAGGCTCAAGCACAAATCCCCACACAGAGGCAGCCTCTCTCCATAGAGAGAGATAAACCAGTTAGGGCTTTGTTTATGAAGTTTTACTTTATTCCCCCCTGACAACCATTTAAACAATGACTATGGGGAAATGTCCCTCAGCGAATGAGCAACAATAGTCACGATCAGCAGCTTTTCTGGAGTAGCTAATACTATGATAAAAAGAGTGCAAATCTTCCTTCCTGGAAGCATTAAAAGCTTCTCCATGAAAGACACCTGCAAACAAGAGCAAAAAGCGGCACAAACAAAAGTGCTTTGTCCAAAGGATGCCACCTTTGTCCACTATTACAATCACCACCCACTTTCAGCTGCTGCAAAGGGCCAACTGAAACAATGTCCACATTACATATCCAGTTTTAGTTTGTCACAGCTTGCTCTTCACATTGAACACTATTTTTTGTTACGTACAACAGAGGTGATGTCATATTGTGGAAAACATATAAAGTTAAGTAAGTATATATATGTGAAACAAAACAGTTTTCAGTCAAGACAAACTATTTTCCCATTTTTTATTAGAACTAAGGACCTAATACAAAGTTATTTTTTACTTTAACCATTATTCATCTTATTATCAATATAAGGGGAACTATTGCAGACAAAAAGCTTTTGTGTGTATGATCTTTTGTGCTTTCAGCATTTAAGATGGCTTTTGTCTCCTGTGAGATGGGTATCTGCCACAAACATCACTCAGGCATTGTGGAGGGGGGGATTCATTTTCAGCTCGCCTTTGTTCTATTCTTTGGCCCAAACCAAGGAGCCACGCCTGCTCCTCTACCTCGAATTGTGCAGTGAACATTCCCTTCTTTGTGGCACTAGGTGCATGAGCTGGCTCATCTCCGCAGGCTTTCGTGGGAGATGGCTGTCACGGTGGCAGGGTGGCATTTAGTAACCTAACCTGGTTATCCGCTAGGGTGGCCGTTGGCTGCAGGGCCAATAAGACTGTAAAGCAGTAGGTAAATTTTGCTGAGAGGGGAAAGTCCTGCTTTGGATCTGTTCCAACTGACCTGTCCCCCCCCCTACGCCTCTCAGGTCCAACCCTGCAAACATATCCTATGCATGCTGATATAGCTGCTTTTCTCTTCACCACTCAACACATCGTCCTTGTCATGCCCTCCTGGTCCTTCCCACTGTTTTCCTCCATCATCATGTGGCTTTATTTCTTTTTTACTTTTTATTACTTTTAGTCTCCATACACATTCTCTGAAGACTTCTGTTGTGTCACACTGAGGGAGCCACGCCCTCAGCCTATGTGCACTTTTATTAAATCTGTGCAGGCGCTGGGCCGCGCTGGCGGGTAATCCTACAGTAATTGTTTCCAGATTAGGGGACCCAGACCACAAAGCAGGTTTAGCCAGGCATGAAATGGCCTCCCCATGCTGCAGCGCCGGCGACCAAACCTGCCGAGGTGAGACTCACCTGGGTGAAGTCCACAAACGTCCATGGAAGCAGAGAGTCCAGGTAGCCGATGTCCTTTGAAAACCTGTTGAGGATTCTTCCTGGGAAATAACAAAGCAAAGATGAAAAGATCAGATAAAACCAGACTAAATATTTGGATTATACAATACCTGAATTTTCATATATTGGTCATAAAGATGCAGTTCCTTATTAATCAAGGCACTTAAGTGAGGTGAGACCTTTTATGATTACTCGTGTAACATCAAGTAGATAGTTCACTTCAACTTCAACTAATCCCATATGCAATTTGGATCCAAAAATATGAGTCAAATTTAGATATGCTTGATTGATTAGAAGCTCTGCACCCATTAAAACAATATTTGTTTGTTTCAATTTCTATTGAGCAACTGTTATAATAGTCCCTTCCAATTCAAAAGAAGAGATAATAAACACTGAGTGTCATATCAGATGGAAAACACAAGCCTGTCTAGATGAAACAATAAATTATTATTTGTCTAGCATTTCATAAAGACTGCCCTACTCATGGCTCAATACGTGAGGGAACCTTTTGTTTGGAAACAAAAGGGCAACAGAAGCCGCATACCTGCTTTTATGCTCTGACTGGCAGTGTCAGTGATGTTAATTGAGTTGCCTCCAATCTGCTCAGGTGTTCATTATTTTGGATGGTGCTCTGCAGGTGCTGTGGCAGCCCTTTATTGTTATTTCTTTAGTAACTTTGCTTCCTTATTCTGATCCCACAGCACATAAGATTACACTCCAGCTGCTTTCACACACTGTTTACTGCAGGGTCAGTGATAGCCCAATCCCCATAATGCACTTCCTAAAGACTGACAAGACAGAAAGGCTTTTACCAGTTCTGTCCCTCAAGTATGTCGCCCGACTCTAAGCAGGAGACACTGAGTATTAAAGCAGCGCCAGCTATGCCACAAATGGAACTGGACCCACTTTTAAAAAAATAGCTTTGAAATGTGCTCTATGTAGTCTACAGTGTATTCTCTCTGTCAGATTGCTTTCAAATGACATCATATTGCTATTATGTAAAAGGAACCAATTATTTCTCACCATGACACCCTGTTGGGAAAACATTAATATCTGGGCAAGTTAGAATTCTGACCATATGATTATTGAAATGCACATTTTCCAAATACAAACCACATGAACTGAAATGCTGATTGGATTTAAAGATTCTATTCCGGCATCTTTATTTTATATAAAAGGCAGTAAATGCGTATTAATTATCATGAGCACTGTGATAGAAATGTGCCAGGTTTAACCATACAGAATAGTTTTAATCAGTAGCCCCTGGCAGGTAGATGGGAAATTAAATATCAAAAGATAAACTACAAAAACACCAAGCACAGGCAAATAATAATATCTGTATGTCTTTTGGGGGGCCATGTGGCCTAAAGTGACTAGAGTCTTGGACTTGGAGAAGTACTTTGAGTTAACTAAAAGTATGGGTTACTTACTATCATTAAAGATAAAGTAGTTTGAGCTTTTTAGGTTTAAGATGGACTGGCTTTAGAGTAAAATGATCATTAACAGAACAAGAAACTCTCAAAGATAGAGGATTTTCAGGATTCAATTTAAACAAAGAGGGTTATATCAAGTCTTATTTTTGAGAGATTAATAATATTAATTGGCATTTAGGGTTATTTACTTGACTTAAAGTACAAATTGAGAATAAACAACTATCCATCCATCAATTTTCTTGCCAGTAATCTGGGGTTGGGTCACGGGGGAGGCAGCCAAAGCAGGGAAGCCCAGACTTCCCTCTCCCCAGCCACATTTGCCAGCTCGTCCAAGGGTCTCCCCTCCTGACGGGACATGCCTGAAATACCTCACCAGGGAGGCGTCCAGGAGGCATCCTGACCAGATGCCCGAGCCACCTCATCTAGGATGCATCTCGATGTGGAGGAGCAGTGACTCTACTCTGAGCCCCTCTCTGATGACCGAGCTTCTCACCCTATCTCTAAGGGAGAGCCTTGCCACCATGCAGAGGAAAGTCCTTTCGGCCACTTGTATTCGTGATCTTGTTCTTGTGAGGGTAGGAACGTTGATCAACTGGTAAATCGAGAGCTTTGCCGTTTGGCTCAGCTCTTTCATCACCACGACAGGCCGATGCAGAGTCCGTATCACTACAAACGCAACACCGATCCACCCGTCGATCTCCCGTTCTATCTTTCCTTCACTTGTGGACAAGACCCCAAGATACTGGAACTCCTCCACTTGAAATAAGACCCCATTCCTGACCTGGAGAGGAAATTCCACCCTTTTCCAGCTGAGGACCATGGTATTGGACTTAGCGGTGCTAATTCTAAATAAACAACTAATTTGGGGTGAGAAAATATGCAATTTAGTTGCCTAATAATTGTGTAAGCTTATATATTACCATTAGAGAGAACCAAAACCTTATTTTTCATTTGTTAAATGTTCAGATTTGACTTTAGTTTCACTTTGAGCTGAGTGAGAGCATTGCATTTTTTCAGAAATGAAATTAATCTTGAGGAATTCAGTTTGTATTAAAATACAAAAGAACTGTTTTGATGTGATCCATTGGTTTCCTCAGTAAGTACATTTTTACAAACTAGCATTTTATGAATATTATCATAATGAATTACACTCTACATAATAAGTTGGAATGAACTGGGTTCAATTGTTTTAAAATGGGGTTATAATTGGACTGAACTGTATTCAATTGGAATTTAACATGTTCAATCTTTTTTTTTTTTTTTTTAATAGTACTATATGATAATTTCTTGTTAAGAATTGTTTCAAATTAAAACTTACTGGAATTGCACATACAAGCATGTACTGTTGTCAGCAAAATTATTCATACCCTTCCATTAAAGAAAAGGCAAAATTCTTAATAGTAATTCAAATAACTGGAGACTGAAAAAAGTAATAATAAATATAAATTTGCTAAATTATAATTTAGTGAAATAAGACAGCGTTTTTTAAATTTAATTGAGCTGAAAAAATAATAAAAAAACAAAAAAACAATATGGTCCTGGACCAATGAGAGCACTTTCCTGATGAGAAGTGGGCCAACATACTTGCCAACAGGTGTAGAAGTCTGATTGAGAGTTACAGAAAACACGTGATTTCATTGATTGCCTGTCAACAAAATATTAGCTTATGAGTGACGTAACGTATATTAATTTTCCATATTTTTTGCTTGTTTTTAAAAAAATATTTATATTGAACCACAATTCAAAAGCAATGTCATGATTTTCATAAAATTGTTACATATTATTACTTTTGTCAATTTCAGCTTATTTCAGTGACAGCTGGTTTTTTTCCTTCTTTAATGGAAGGGTATGAATAATTTTGCAGACAACTGTACATGAGTTTATCTAAGGTCACAGAATAGGCCGTGGAACCAGGTAGGTCATCGTAAAGCACAGTGAAAAGAAGGGCTGAATGGCACATTGACAGAATGTGGTAGTGTGGCACTCCAAAGCCGCAGTGGAGCCATGGCACCGCTGACCTAAAAGTCGCCTCCCAGCTTCTAGTCAGTCCTACGGAGGTGGGCCCTGTAATCACCTCTCTCCACGGCCGTAAGCAGCTTACAGCTTTATCCAAAATGCCGCTCCTGCCTAAAAACATGCATGCAGACGAGGCCAGGCTCCCCATAACAGCCATTGCATAAACCCAGCCAGAGCATTATTCCCTGCAACAACCCAGCAATGCTCCAAATCAGTACTGATTCAAAGTCAAGTGGCGTAAGCATGTTGTACACTTAGAGGCAGACTAATCTTATTCACAGTGTGAGTGCCCCTTTAGCATACAGACATCCCGAGGGGAGGGTTAATGCAAGGGGGTAGAACTGCTACCATCTACCATACCAGTAGAGAATATTGTTGCTTTAGTCTGGGAATGGAGGGGGGAGTACTTGTCAAACTGTGTTTGTGAAATATTCAATAATATTTTATGTAATTTTACTGTCTAAGCCATAGATGACCCAAATCCATGCATATCTGGCAAACAATGCCAATAAGAAAAGGATAGGTTTCTCTGGGTTACATCATACCATGGCTGGAGGGTGTTGGAGCAGGGAACATCAGTCAGCTATCAGCTGTTTGACAAGCAGCTCAGTTAACAGAGAGTTTCATTGGGGATGAAGTCAAGACCCCTCTTCCACTGACTACAGACTAAAGAGGGGATATATTACAGTGATGCAGTTACACAAAGACATTCACTGCATGGTAATGCCTATGAGGTAAGATCGGCATGGGACAATGGCTTCAATCACTCTGGGTGGTTGTCAACAATATCACTTATTGTGTGCAGAGGGGTATAGACGTTTCAGGATATCAGCGGCATTAGTATCAAACAATTTCTCATGCTTTAAGACTCCAGGGGTGATTTGCACCACTTTTCAGGCTCAGGAAATATCAAGCCCTCCCAACTAAGGTGGCCTCTTAGGTGGAGATATTAGGTGAGCAGGGCCCCCAATCACACTAAAAGAAGTGGAACAGTGGGGTTCGGCCAGAGCGGAGCGTGTGGCAAATCGCTGTTCCCTGTAAACATCAAGATAAGGGGACGACTCAGAGCCGCTCCATGTGTGGGCCTAGTGCAGTTGGAGGGGCCTTTCAGTGAAGCAAGTGTGATAATGAAGTAATACTGGGGAGGGGGCTGCCAAGGCTGGAGGTGGCACAGCTCACCTGCACTTCCATGAAGGGCCCAGAGGCCTGGGGCAGCCTCCCACCGCCGGCACCTTGCTGCCAATACTAATACATTCTAAATCCATTCTCTTCGCTCACACCGCCAGGCTCCTGCAATCTCCTCTCCTTCCCTTTCATGCAATTAAATAGTGGAAGTGCCGAGCGAGGGGGAGCCCTATCAGCCATACTGCACACACACACACGGCTCCATCTTCGCATTCAATTTACACACTTCGATATCATCATCCTCTCTGCAGTACTTCCTTCACTTCGCTCTTAACACTCCTGCATCCCAGACCTGAAATACAGACATTAAAAACACTGCTTCTGTAGACACAATTAGAATCTCTCAGCACTGACTACAGAGGATCTAATGTTCCCTGCATCAACAGCAGCTGAGTGACACCCAGCTCTGAGATGGCCCACTATGCTGATGCGAAACGGGAACGGGAGATGTGAACGTGCGTGTGTGTGTGTTGACTGAAACTCCACTCCTCGACTGTGCTGACGAGCTGAAGCCCTGGCCTGCAGTCTCTGAGGGGATTAGCCCACTCAATGACACTAAATTACAGGGATCAACATTAGCTTGACACATTCTGTGCTGCTCTAAGTGGATCACATTTGGATGAACAGTTGTAATAAAACTGTACATATACTTAAATTGAGCAACATGAATATTTAAAGTTATATAAAGTCACATAAAAGAGGGAAAAAAAGTTGCTTGTGCTTTTATCAAATTCATCTGGCTACCTTATAAACTTATCAAAGAGGTATTCCTGCTGTATGTAAAGGTTTTAATCATGAAAAGCTCCAACTTGGAAATCATCTTTCTCCACAGCACAAAAGATAACACAGATTCATAGGGTGCAGAGGCATTCAGCGGCAGACACCGAAGAGCTACAATGCTTCTCCATCAATCATAATTCACCACAGCTGTAGTCTATTGTTATAAACCACATTCACAGAATAACAAATAAGACCTTTGTGCAGCAACGCTTGAAATGGTAACCTTTAACTCGGAGGACAGCTATCAAACACTGGGCCTGTTCAGCAGCGGCGGCACACCTATCATTTACACGTGTAAACAGCTGTCAAACCCTTAACAGCGCACGGACACACACTTACAAATTGCTCACACTTATTGCAAGACAGTAGTGAATGTGGACGCCGTGATGGAAGTGACAGTTATTGTATGAGGGAAAAGATATTCAGACAGAGGCAGAACATTAAAAGAGAAAGAAAAGAAAGCAGCGACACTGACAGCAGCTGCCTTTGTCCTGTTGTTCTCTACAAGGTTTCACAGAAGGGAATTAATGGGTTGAAGAAAATACAGACAATACAGACAAACGTTTAAAAAATAAAAGTGGAACTTTTTTATATTGTTTCAGTCAAATCTACTCTGGAGTGGATAAAGGACAAGAACGACATGCACTCTGGAGCAGTTTTCTATCAAATCCAGTCAAACACAATGTTGTTTGCTAGCTTGGAAGCCAAGCTGTAATGACTGGACTGATCACACAATGGTTACTGATAGTAACATAACAGCAATCAGATACCAGTGGCTGCTCATCCACTCTTTTGCCACACTATTAACCAGATCATTACATTATTCAAAGTGTGCATAGATTACAAAGCAAGGCACACCCAGATACTTTAAGCAACCAGGTAGTTCAATGCGTGACACAAAATCTGTAATAAAAACAAAAGTCAAAGATAAAGACGTGTGGTTTTTGCTCCAAACACAGCTTTGCAAAGGAGAGCTTTGTCGCTACACCCACTTCTAATGCCAGTAGAAACCGCAAGCTCCTGAACACCCTCAAATCATATAGACTTGTGTTACCAGCTTATTATGACTCATTATACAGAAACAAGTTCCCTTCTTGTTGAGAATTCCCACCCGAGCTGATTGTGCTGTACATGCATGTCAGTATGAAGAGATTAAGCTGAGTAATTATCTCCTGACAGGTGAACAATGCTCCAGAAAAATTGAAGTTATCAAAGTGGGCCACTTGATAGTTGACTTTGGATATGAGTGACAGATTGTGATGACACTACTTCACCTAATTAAAAGAGGTTTTTAATTAATACAGACAAACAATAGAGATAACAAAAAAAGGGTAAAACATTTCCTTATAGTTACACTTTTCTTTTTTTTTTTTTGCTCATTCCTTCAAAACATGGTCTAAAATTTGAATAGAAAAAAAAACCCTAGCAAAAATAAGCTGCCTGGCCTTGTGGAAAGCCACATACAATTAGAGTGTTTGCTCACTTTAAAAAAAAAAAAAATCCTGTCCATCTCCCAGGGCCATTCAACAGCAGTTCCAGTCTACAAGGCTAATGAAATAATCAAGATTTCTGATACAGCACACAAGATAAATACATGTGTATTTACACAACTCTGTAGTGCAAATACAACATTGTCTAAGATCTACTGCAAACAGAATGTACTCAATCTGATTGTTGACTCTTTTGTATATTCTCACAAAAAAAGAAGATGATGGCACTCTTGCTGCTCATTTCAAAAACATTATGCTAAATATAAAACCTTATCACAACATTTTGGATGGAACTGGTATCTTGGTTGGACTGGTTTTACTATGTCAGTCCATTCAAATCAAATTTCTATCCAATTAAATAAAAATAAACTATCCATCTATGTTCTTTATTAAAAATTGATTTAACATTTCTTAAATTAATATGTACTTATTACTATTTCTTACATTTCTTATCTTTTTAATGGGTAATATTTTGACATTTATAAATCATTATATCATACAGAAGTTGAGAGTCTTGGCAAACCATGGAGTTTAAGTAAAGGCTTTAAGATGTGATGAAAAAATATGACAAAGAAAGTGACAGTCTGCTCTCTAGTGGTGATTTGTAAAAGTAACTAGTACAGCCAGTCATATCAGAGTCTTGAAGGGAACTGTCCCTTCTTTGAATAAACTTCTCAGCTCTTTCAATGAAAACTTACCAATTGGGTTGATGTCAAAAAACTGGATCGTAGTCCGGAGGATGGCGTTAAACATGCTGTTGTGAAGGGTTTGGGCTGAGGTCACGAGGACATTAAAGAAAACCAAGGTACGAAAGAAGCCAAACACAACTGAGGTGGCTGTTAAACCTGAGAAAAGCACAGAAAAAAAAATCATGAGTACACTTTCTATTTCTATCCATGTGCCTGCTCCAAGATCAGCTACTGCACAAATTTAAATTGGCATTATTGAGCAAACAGTTTTATTCCAATTTATTTGTCTTTTTCAAGTATGTAGCTCTTTTTCCCCTGAATGCTGCTTTATCGCTGTGAATGCAAACCGTGAAAGAGTGAAGAGGCTGGGAGTAAAAAGTAGACAATCAGAGCAATCCAACATCCGAGAACAACAAAGGCACTGCTATCTCGCTATACAGCTGAGGCCCATGTACAAATACATTGGGCCTTGAAGGCCTTGGGCCACAGCCAAAGAACTGTGAATCTGTTCACTGAATAGCTGCTGTATTCACAGCTTCAAAAGTACACAAAAAGCAATGTACGTTCAGTGAGCTTCACCTGCGTAAACACCTAGGTACAGGTCAAGGTCCAGCTGCTGAGGGTAGCTGCCATTGAGGTGCTCTGTCACACTCATGTGCTTCTGTTCAGAGGCCCTGCGAGTCAGCCACGAAAGGAACAGAAATTCACAAGGACAAATAAACATGACAAAGAAAAGGACGCTGCAACATCAAGGTAATACACAAAAAACATTCCTTGTATTCTGAAGCACAAGGTCAGTTTCAATGAGTAACAGATAACGTCAAGAAAAACAGTCTGGATCAGTCATCGTCTATCAAATCATCAATTATTTTCAGTCTAGGAAAAAAAAAAATCTCAGTTTGCTCACAAAACCTGTTATTCACTTTTTTTTTCACATTGTGTAAGGAAGCAAAATCTCACCAGCACGCAAGCCACCAATCCTGCAAGACAAATGTAATCTAAATATGGCACAAAAAAGAATAAATCAACACTGTGATGAAACATAGGAAAGACTAAACAAATAACAAAATGTCTTATTCAAATTAAATGTCGTGAATTTAATCTCATGTTAAATTTCGTTGAGCAAAAACTGGGTGCTGTATTTATAAATTTTTGACAGAAAAGAAACACTAAACTCAATAAGGAAATAAACTCACATGAGCAAGGGCATTGAGTACAAAGAGGACCAAAAGGACCAGGAAGTTAGCACCTGCCAAGAAATATTTCACATACATACGCAGGCCAACGTTTCCTTCTAAGCGGCTTTCTTCCTCTGTTGGTTGCGCTACCTACACATAGAAACCATGGTGTCAGTGGAAGTCAACCAGCATCACTTTAAATCAGGCTGTACAGAGAAAATAGGGTAATGTGAGTATCTACTGCTCTCTGGTGGTTTTAGAGATGCAAAACAAGAACTTTTTTTTTTTTGGTTTTTTTAAAAATAATTTTAGATGTTTTCATCATTTAAACATTTCAATACTTACCACTGCAAGAGGCTCTGCTCCCTCAATCAAAGAATACCGAGAGGAGGAAAGAGAAGACAAGGAAGAGTTGTCGGAGAGTGCATAGGGGAAGCAGGAGACAGTCCCAGGTTGAGGTGTTGTGTCCTGTCTCTCTTCCTCTTGGTCCTCCTTAAGCAGGGAAGTGAAGTCTAGACCAGAGCCTTGCAGCTCACTGTAGGTCCCCCGCGCCACCATCTGGCCCTGACGAACAGAAGAAGTCATGCACACAGTCAGAAACCAATCCAGCACAAAACAAATCACAAATATCTGCAAATATTCAGAGTATGTGAAAGTCAATTCCTTAGTTACTCCAATCCTCAAATGTCTCCTTAAAGTCAAAGAATGACATACTGAGGCTTTTTAAATTTTTTTATTTATCTTTGATTGTTCTGGGGCCTGTTGCACAAAACCAAGATAAAGGATTAAGCCAGGATTTGTTGGTCATCCTGGATCAACATATTTGTGATGCGGTTGCACAAAAGCAGGATAGGGAAAGTAGGATATGTTATGGCACAAGTTACCATGGAGATTTATTCTGTGGTGGTAGCCTGCTCCAGAACAAGGCTAAGTTCCAGGATCTATTTAATCTCATCCCTGATTACAGTCAGCAGTCACACAAATGGAAACCAATATTCATCTCACTGCCTGCTATGCATTATCACATTAAACCAGACCCACTGTCATTATTTAAACACTTGTGATCATTACTTGCAATATTTTTAGATAAATTTTAGATGGTTTTGCATTCATTCGATAATTAACACTTTCTCCATTTTAATATACATATGAATTGTATATATACAGTCACGGAAAAAATTATTTGACCACTTTTTTTTAATCATTTTCTTGTTCATTTAAAATGCCTGGTACAACTAAAGGTATGTTTGTTTGGACAAACATAATGTTAACAACAAAAATAGCTCATAAGACTTTCATGTACGAGCTGATATCTAGCCAGCTTCCATGGTTTTCTTGATAATAACCCAAATCATTGAAGTGGTGTTTCTAACTTTAATATTTTTCGAGTATTTTAGTATTTTGTACAAGTTTAAATCCAGCCACTTGATTGGACAAGTACAAATCAGAGGACAACTACGTTTTTGGAGATGTTATGTGGATTGTATTTGTGCACTGCTAACACATTCAGGCGGTCTGTGAAACATAGCCATTTTTCTCTACTTATTTTATAACTATAGCGGTGTTTCCCTTCTTTTTATTTGGTCCTTGAATTCCTCATCCACTTCTAGGAAGATTTCCTGCTCCGACGGAGAGCAGAACACTGCTCTCATTGCCGTGGTAGATCAGTGATTCTGTGATAGATCGCGAGGGTCTATTTGCGGAAGCCACAAGCACGCACTTATCTAGGATAGGTTTCACCTGGTTTGATGAATCCGTGTCCGCTCATCCGGGCTTACGCTTTGTGCAACAGATTAAGCCTGGACACCCTTGTTGTGGATTGGATGAGCTCGGCTTAGTTACTCATCCTGGATGTCTAAATCCTACTTTTTGTGCAACAGGCCCCTGTACAACTGTAGTATTGTGGAAAAAAAAAACAATACAAAATATGTAAGTACAGACCCAATTTCCAGAAAAGTTGTGACACTAAATAAAATGTGAATTAAAACCGAAATTGCAATAATTTGCAATATTTTGCAATATGCAATCGTGGAAAAAAAGATCTTATAACTGTTTACTGTAAATCAAACACAAACAGGTATGTATTAAGAGAGCCTCCCAGACATTTATCTTTCGAATTTATAAGTAAAGATGAAGAGAAGATGGAAAACTACTCAATCTTACAGTTGGAGAGACTTTGGGTGGAAAAGTTTTACGAGATACTTTATTACCCCCTGCTCAAAAGAGACATCAAGACATTGGTACAAACTGTTGGAGGTTATGTGGTTCAACTAAAGCCATTGCATAAATGTATGCAATGTATGTTTTATCTGAATTTGATTTGTACCATCTCCCTGGAAAAATATATAATAAAAAAATTAAAATAAAAAAAAAAGATGAAGAGAAGATCATGACTCTGTGAATGACTGTTTGCAAATACATAAGCCATTTTAGAATATCATTTTCTAAACTGAAAATTGAAAAGGATTTCATCATCCACAGTGAATAATATCATTAAAAGATTCAGAAAATCCAGAGACATTTCTGTACCCCACGGGGCAGACTGAAAAAGATTACAGAAATGCCGTGACCTTGAGGGCCTCAGGCAGCGTTGTGTTAAAAACAGACATGATTTTGTTGTGGAAATCACTGTATGGACTCAGGAATACTTCTGAAAATCAGATAATGTGCTTAATCCACAATGTATACAGTTTTTGGGCAACATATTACTGCTATCAAATCAAAATTAAGTCCAGGTGCTAAACTTGCCTGTCTGCAGTTGTACTATTTACTAATTTGGCTATTTACTATTTTCTCTTTGTCATTCTATAGCTGCTGTAGCACTGACATTTCCAAGTCTGGGATTAAAAGAGTAAAGTACCTCTGCCCTACCACATCCTACGACAAAGAAACCACACTTCACAACTTTTTTTTTCCTGGTTGGGGCATCATGTAACAGATTCGTTTTGCTTTCTGTCACATGCCAGCAAATGGATATTAACACGCTGGCCATTTTAAATGTGCACTGTGGCTTGTTCACCAAATTAACACAAAAGGACATTATTGGAGGAAGGGAGGCAAAGATAGAGGGAAAGTGAAAGAGGAAGAGATAAGACAAGATTCAGCATCAGATTAGTTTTTACTGGCTGGAGAGTGCTCAGAGAAGAGACTGGATGCAAAAGAGATGCCAAATTAGGATTTGTTAGGTGGCGCAAAAGTGCAGAAATCTGCTAAAGCTCAGTAGTGCTGCTTTAAAAACACCAGTTGGGATATTTAGATCCCAAATGTAGACATTAAATATGAAGAGGCGTTGCATCACTTTACAAGCATATACTTTACAAAAACAGTCACATTTCTGTTTGGACTTTTTATGTTGTCTCTGTTCTATTGTCAGTCAAAAATAAGTTTTCCTTTAATTGACAATCACAGTACATCAAACTATAAAAAAAATCAGATTGTAAAAATTATATTTTGCATCCCGAAGTATAATTTTTAAGACAGTGGTGATGTTCAATATTATGTTTTACTGATCAAAGGTTGACCTGTCCAGGATGCCTTTCACCTAGTAGCTAAGGAGCATTTTGGTTTAGTTTTTTGTTTTTACTTCTTCTTTTTTTAAGTTGATTAAATTATTTCAATAGCGATTATCAAATTGTATATTTAGCATCACAACCACTAACCATACTTGCAATGACTTATTGGAGGCACAAAAATTCTGTTTTTTAAGTCATCAAGTTCCGCTATTTACCGTGACTTATTGTGACTACTATGATAAGTAAACACAGAATCACAAACCTCCTTTAAGACAACAATCTGATCTGCAGCCTTCAGATACTGCAGTTGATGAGTGACCAGAATACGAGGCTTTTTCCTTAAAAGTCCACAAATGCACCTGGTGAGGAAAAATATGTGTAACTGAAATGTTCATTTTATATCTTATAGTATTCAATTTCACTGGTAATGCTGAGAAGTTTGGTAAAAAAAAAGTACTCTTCAAAGAGATGCCGCCCCACTTCAGCATCCACAGCACTGAGAGGGTCATCTAGTAGGTAGATGTCTGCATCCTGATAAACTGCTCTAAAAACATACAGATGTGGAGGTAATCAATGTGACTGGTACAAAAGACAAAGATGCATAACTGTAATGTTATTTAGAACACCTTGCCAAGCTGACCCTGGCCTTTTGTCCCCCACTGAGATTGGCCCCTCTGTCTCCAACAATTGCTAAATCACCACCAGGCAACAAGTCCATGTCCTAAGAAAAGGTCCAAATATCCACATTCACACTGGACTAATTACAAGCTAACCTAGATAAAATGATGGCAGTGATTCAACTACACAATTTGAAAATGTAGCACAGCAGGTAATAATGAAGAACAAGATTCAAGGGGTTTCTTACTCTCTTGAGGGCACAGGCTCTCAGAACTCTGTCATACTTCTTGAGGTTGAGCTCCTTGCCAAAAAGGATGTTGCTCCGAATCGTGCCAGGTAAAATCCAGGGTTGCTGAGAAGCGTATGTCAGCTCTCCTTTGACTTTGACCACCCCACTTTCCTGACTAAGCTCTCCCAGTATGGCGCTCAGGAGCGAGGACTGACAAATATAAAAACACAATTTAAGATTGAATGGCAATTTTGGGAAATGTTCTCAGTATTTTTCTTGCTAAGGGTAAGCTGAGAAAATCATAAATCAAAGATCTAAATAGGAGGCAACTAGCAAAACTTAGCAGGAAAGAGATTTTTGTAAAACATACAGTAAAAGCAAAAACAAAAGGTAGATAATTCAAAATCTTTAATAATACAAACAATTTTTAAGGTACTTATCATGCCTCAGGGTTTATGACCGAGTGTGCATGCTGAATCTGAGAGTACAGAACAGACCTGACCTTTCCAGCTCCAACAGGTCCAATAACTGCCAGGAGCTGCTCAGGTCTCACTGTGAAACACACATTCTGTAAAGTTGGAGCTTCAAGATTCTGCAAGAAAAAGTAAATGAACTGGAACACTGTAGTAAGCCTGCAATATATCAGGTAATGCAAGGTTTACTTAAAGCTCAAAACCAGGAACCTGTGCAAGACGCCTCATAATCAGTTTAAAACATCACACTTTCTACACTTTGAACTTCAAGGGGTCCTAAGACTGCATGTGACACATTTTTAAGATAAAAGAGAGAGAGAGAGAAATGTTTCCTGCCATGTTTCTCACCTTATCCCAGTAGCATAATAAATCCTGAATTTTCACCATGCAGTCCTTCTTTTCTGTTACAGGAAGTCCCAGATGCTGAGGAGCAACTTCTTCCAGCAGGAGAAATGTCTTAGAAAAAATGTTAAATATAGTTAGAATTTTCATACTATTAATATTTGCCTATAAATATTTGGCTATAAATGGCTATAAATACTTATTTGTGTGAAAGTGTGAGTACATTTAATGGACTATGTTGAGTTTTTTTAGGATTATGAGAACAATCAAACATTTGATCCTTTTAAATCAGTACCTGAAGATAGAGATGGCTTTTTGAGCATAACTTCTAGAAAAGACAAATGAAAATTTTGTATAAATAATATTATGTTGGCCTTGAAAGGTAGTCTTGCTCCATGTAGCAGAAAAAAAAATGTATACGTCAGTTGCAAGATGTTCCAGAGTTTCTTAAATTAACAAATCCTCCATGATTTTGACTTGCATCTAACAAAAACCTTCATTCCTTCAGTTTGAGCCTTGGTAGATTTGCTAATACATTTAGATCATTAACAATAACAAGCTGCCCAGACTCTAAGGCAGTGAAAATATTTAAAACATTTCCACTAATATGCTGCTAAGATTATGTTGTTGTGCTACTGAAAAGATTACCTTGATCTGTGCCAAACATGAGTACTCTTACTGTGATCAACTCAAACTTTGCTTTATTTATTTAACAAAAACTTCTGTTCAATGAAGAAGTGATTTTGAAGAATGATTTTCACAGTCAAGCTGTAAATTTGCTCTTCACGTTTTTGGGGTTTTTGTTTTGTTTGTTTTAGTTTTTTTATATTATACTTTATTAATCCCAGCTGGGAAATTCCTTCCCTGCATTTAACCCATCCTAGCTATTTATCCAGGCTGGATTCCGGTGCTGACCCAAGCCCACCTCTGTAACCACTAGGATGCCAATGCCCCTGTCTTCTTGGACATCAATTTATAAAAATAGGCAAAAATATAAATTTTATGTCCTCATATTGTATCAATCTCTTTCAGAGGTGCTTATTCAAATATGTTGAAAAAGTCAGCAGTTTCTGCAGGAAGTATTTGTGTACATGTGTGATGTATTTACTTTAATCCTTTGGATGCTGATGAGAGACTCAGAGACTTTTTCTATGGCAAAGGGAAAAAAGAGTGTGATGGTGAGTCTGACCGCTCCGTAGAGGGAAACAGCCATAAACACTCTGCTAGCGGACAGCTTGTTTCCTGTCAGCACATAAACGCAGACAGTGAAGAAGATGACGATCTTGCTGGCCACAAAGAAAGAGGCCATGTTCAGGCCACGTAGGTAGGAGCTTTGCATGATCTTGAAGATTTCCTTTCTGTACAAAACAAAACGTGTTGTAAGCAAATGCGGTTTAAAATTTTGTAGGGTTCACTTTTAAACTTTTATTAACTTTTTTTGTTGGTTTTTGACACAGGGAAGCCTCCAACACCTTTCTACTTTTTCATAAATGTAAAAAAAAATCCACATATGGATTTTACATAGTCACACTATTAACTGTAAAATGTTCCATAATCATCATAACACACATGAAGACTTGCAGAAAAAAAAGATTTACTGTACCTTCTGACCTCATCCACCAGTGTACCGAAAGGTTTCTCCCATCCATACATCTTTATAACTCGAATCCCAGTGATAACTTCATTCATTGTGCGGATTCGTTCATCTGTTAGCACAGCTGTTTCAGCCCTGAAACACAAGACACAAATTGCAGTACTGGAATACAAGACAAAAACTTCTGTAAATTGAGAAAATCACATGAAAAACCAGACAAAAGACTGCAAACCTGAGGCGCGAGAACAAACGACCAAACATGGTCTGTACTGGCAACAGAATGAAGAGGAAAGCCATTCCCGCAAGACACGATGGGCCAATCGCATACAGCAATAATAATAACACAGATATTGCTTGAAGAGGACCAAGCCACAAAAAGTGCAGGTATAAGGTAACCTGAAGAGACATTTTGTAGAAGTCAAACATGGGATATTTGTTTTAAGATTACACACTTTCTGGCAAAATAAAAAAAAACACCATGATCTAATTCAGTAAAGTAATTATTAATTCAATTCAAATTAAGTCTGGAAAGAATCAAATGCTGCGACATCACAGAAGCGTATCCATACAATGCCGTAGCGAGTGCTTCGCCCACATTATCTGAAAGTTCATCAGAATAGAGCAAAACATTTCTACAGGAGTAAACACTGAAATCCTCAATATCATAGAAAATATTAACAGCTAAGAAAAAAGCATAGGATTTTGAATGATAACAAAAATTGGCTTTATACCACAATTGTGGTATATAGAGGAGTTTTCAGTCACCTCGTCAAATTTGTTGACATCATTGGATAAGAGGTTGACAATCTGTCCTGTGGTCGTTTTGGCCAGCGCTGAGCTATTAAGACAAAGAGCCTTTGCAGAACAAAGATGCCAGGTCAAGTCACCAACATTGAGGTTGACAAACAGATATTAGCATTCAAATCAAATCAAATCAAATTGTATCTATAAAGCACCTTTCACACCTGGGTAACTCAAAGTGCTTTACATATTAAAAACAATTTATGCATAAAAGAGAATTAAAACAGCCTTCACACACAAATATAGC
>JBBBVU010000013.1:14439248-14469032 GCA_037177055.1 Atherinosoma microstoma
CATATATTAGTAAAATAAACATAAACATCTGGCTTGACGCTGCTGTGAGGAAACAATATCTTGGGGATCCGTCCACATCGGGAGCCAGCCCACTCTGGACCACAGAGGACGCCACCACAGGACCACCCAGACCAGGGCAGGCCGGAGTCCCACCACAGCCATATGGCTGCAGCACGGGAAACCTCAGCCACCCAGGCAAGAGCAGTCACCATGGCAACAACCCTGCCAACCGAGCAGGCAAAGCCCCCGGTGTGGAGGATCCCCTGAGGAAACCACTGGAGTAAAAAAAAGTAAAAGACAACAGAGAAGAGCAACAAAAATTTACATTACAGATAAAAGAGTTCATAAAAATGATGAACTAAAATAAAGTTTAAATATACAAAAATACAATAAATCAATAGAAATGGTCATTCAAACAGTTAAATAAGCTAAAATAAGTCTAAAAAGTTGATGATTAGATAAGTAAGAAAAACAAAGACTAAACTAAATCAAACAAAATTCAACCTAATGCTAAGCTAAAAAGGTGGGTCTTGAGCCTCTTTTTAAAAACATCTACAGTCTCTGCAGCCCTGAGGCCCTCTGGCAGACTGTTCCACAGACGAGGGCCATAATAATAAAATGAGGCCTCAACGTATGTTTTAGACTTAACTTTAGGAACTCCTAAAAGGGGAGCCAATGCAGCGACTTTAAAACTGGTGTAATGTGTTCCCGCCCTCTGGTCCTCGTCAGAACTCGTGCCGCTGAGTTCTGGAGTAACTGTAAATTAGAAGTACTCTTTTTAAGGAAGACCAGAGAGCAGGGCATTACAATAATCTATTCTACTAGAAATAAAAGCATGCATCAGCATCTCTGTGCTGCCAAGATAGAGAAATGGGCGGACTCTGGCAATGTTTTTAAAATGATAAAATCCTGTCTTTGCGACATTTCTAATATGTGGAATAAAATTAAGCTCAGAGTCAAAAAGAACATCCACATTTCTCACGCACTGAGAAGGATTAAAGTTCTGCAGTTTGCATGAAATGATCTCTTACTTGTCTTCAGGACCGATGATTTAAACCTCAGTCTTGTCCTGGTTGAGCTGTAAGAAGTTTGCTGCCCACCATGACTTTATATCTAAAATACAGTTTAAAAGGGTATTAACTGGTCATCAGGAGGCACGGCGATGTAAAGCTGCTTATCATCAGCATAACTGTGAAAAGCAACGCCGTGTCTCCTGATGTCATCCCCAAGTGATAACATGTATAGATTAAAAATTATTGGGCCTAAAATTGATCCTTAGGGAACCCCACATTTAATTTCATGGATTCCTGAGGAGCATGTATCCATACCTACAAAAAATTGTCGATCTGTGAGAAAGGAGTAAAACCATTTTAAAACAGTACCTGAGAGGCCCACCAGATTTCTGAGTCTGTGTCATAAAATCTGGTGGTCAACATTCATCATCACTGACCTTCCGATAGATCATGTGGCACATGGCCACACGAATCTTCATGCCTGCTAGCTGGACTTGATAAAAATACACATGATGAAGGAGAGCCAGGGTGATGGTGGACAGGGAGATGCCTGCAGCATAGATGTAAGCCTCATCTACTGAAACTGGTTGAGTTTGGTCATATCTCTCAAAGTACTCAATCAGCTTCCCAAGCAGCACGGGCTGAATGACTTTGATAACTTCCTAAGAGAAGTGAAACACAGAAATGTAACATGCACAGTTGAATAGAAATTTAACTCTTAATATGTGTGGTGTCACTGTGGGACAGTAATGTACCTCTATAAAGATATATATCCCAATGAGTGAGTATGACTTCCAATAACACTGAATGAGTGCTGTGGAGAGCCTGGGTGGCCGCATCTCTTTTGAAGCCTTCTGAACTTCTTGATTCCAGTACCTTCGAAATGCAAGATGGAAAGGCAATAATAAGCAGTGTTATTCACATAATATGTACTGTTAGTTTATCATAAATCACAGTACTGCAAACTTTCTAGTACTAACAAAAAGGACGTAGGAGGGCCCGGCAGGAAATGAACCCACAACCTCCCGGGTGAGAGTCATGCGCTGACCAGTCAGCCAAAGGGATATCCCTGTGGCCAAGTAGCCAGGGCACATGATCAATCGGAGTCATAGTGACAGGATCCTCACTGTCATATACATATAAGACTTGAGCTGAAGATGAGCAGCCAACCCTGCCGAGATGAGATGGGAAGTGGGTGAGGAAAGAGGTTTTTGTTTTTTATGTATGTATGTTGTGCTAAGGTTTTTTTTAAACGAGGTGGTGTGGTGGTTAGCATCGCAGCCTCATAGCAAGAAGGTTGCTGGCTCAAGCCTCGGCTGGGAAGGGGTTTGAACATGTTTGAACATATGTGTGGAGTTTGCATGTGGGTAGTGCCCCCAAAAATGTGTCAAAATCCCCTATAAACATATGTTATCATACCCGATCAATCAATATGAATTATAAAGGATAACTGAGACTATTTATATATTATACATGACATAAAACATAATGAACTTTTAACATAAAATATGTTTACTGCTACCGCCACTGCTTATATGTTTCTGAAAAATCTGCTTTTCAGAGAATGTTAAAAGTTTCATGCCTTTATGACAATGTTGGTCTATGCATATTTTTCTCATATCATCCACTTCATCCCCTTAATAATTTATTTATGATTAATTGGTCATGGCCCCTTGATTATATTAAAACTAAATGTGCAAGTCAAACCATTAATTTCTAACAAGCTAAACTATTACGTATTAACTTAACCTATTCATATTTAATGTACCTTCCAGACCATAGTGGTAATCAGTGTCAAAACATTTTAAACTTTAGAATTTAAACTTTTAAATTTTGTTGTTAATTTCAAGTTGACAAAATTGTTTGATGGTGTTAAACAAATAATATGATTCACGTTCAATACCCACTCTCCAATTGCCTTCCATGTGTATTTGCGAGGACATAACTACTCAGGCGTCTCACAATGCATAACACAAAATCAATTGATGTCATAAAAGGGAAAAGTTTACTTTATCAACTAGGGATCAATCGATATGGATTTTTTAGGGACGATGCTTCTTTTTTTTTTTCCATCAGCCTTAGCTGATGACCAGTACGGGCTGCCAATTTTCTTGAGCCGATATTTGAAGCCAATACTGCTTTTGCTCCCTCAAATTACATCATAAAAATGACACAATGATTTTTTTTTTTTTTTAAAGAAACATTTATTGAACCTATAACAACTTTTGACAAATAGTTAAAAGAGGTAAAAAGGTATGGTAGAACAAGTAATGTTGCATACAGTAGTATTTAACAGGTTAATCTTTGTTGAACTCTATCAAACATACATTCAAATTACAAAAACTTTCAGCACTCTTCATTCTCCAAGTAACTTCTTTGAAAATACATATCTAAGCTTAAATTAAAATAAAAATTACAGTATTGCACATAATAGAGCAAGAAGCATAATAAAGCACACACTGTAAAATACTTTATTTAAAAGTAACCAACTATTTCCCACCTAGTCATTTAATGCTTAAGCCTTAGTTTTAGTGCACTTCACTTACATAATCTCTTGTAGTGCAAAGGGATTTCCTAAAATGATGAAAGTGTAAACAGCAAACAAAACAAAAAACAATTTAATAAAAATAGTGCATTATATGCTCAATGCCTCTCTTCCGATACTCTTTACCCCACAACCCCCTTCCTGAAAGTTTTTAATACTCCCAGTTTAGGAGCTGCAGATTATAATGGAGGAAACAGAGAAGCTCCGCATTTTCTCCCATCAGCCTGTACTTCTTTTTCTCATATATCTGGCTGACCTCACTGAATACCCTCTCACTAGGAACAGAGGAGGGAGGTGGACTGAGCCTTGTGGTGCCAGAAGATGCAAGCAGGATGCATTTCCCACCAATGCAGTTTCCACCAATCAAGCAGCTGGCCTGTCTGTCTGTCAATCAATGGCTCCCGTAGGTAATGATCCAGCTGCTGAGTAAACTGGTGCTCCTCCTCATCAGTCTCCTCAGAGGTTGGAAAGAATTCCTATCAAAGAACATGAATAACAAATACAAGGTGAAAAGTTGCAGCTGCGCAAGCGTTTTGAGCACCACTGATGAGTGAACAGCTGCTGTTCTTTCATTGCCACAGTGGCAATGTTAATCAGCTGCAATCAGAGAACGACCAGAGAGAGAGATACATGACGCACGTCCACTCCTCAGCCTGGTGGTCGCTGAATGAGACTGCCACAAACACCACAGAACTGAATTGTATGCTGGGGTCCGTGTATCATTCGTTCATTTAATGATGTATGTCACTTTGGAGAAAGCGTCTGCTAAATGACTGTAGAATAGAATAGAATAGAATAGAATAGAATAGAATAGAATAGAATAGAATAGAATAGAATAGAATAGATCAATTGCACTTGGATTTTGGGGTAGCCGCTGGTGCTGCATCAGGAGGCTGACCACGGTGCAACATACGCCTGTCTACTTTAAGAGCCAACATCCACCCAAAAGCATTTATTAGAGCTGTCAAAATTAATGTGTAAATGCAAAATAATTAATTTCTGGACTTAATACCTTATTTTTTTAACAAATCAACAACAAAGTTATTACTTATGCCATATTGAAAATTGGAATTTGACATTATCTCTGCGAGGTACGAGGTGCTTTGTTACAGCGTTGAACTGAATCCAGTAAAAATTACTTCATCCTCTTTATTTATGAAGATTCTGACAGTTTTCCAGCCTCATATTTAGAGGATGGCTGCAGGATGACCAATTTGATATAACACACAATTAACCACTCAGTCGTCCTGATACTACGTGTCTGCAGACCAGGAAAGCTGCAGATTTAGACCTGCAGATCTGGCCCCGCACTCTGGGTCTGCAGACACATGCTTCTCCTGAGTCGTCGAATCTGGTCCACACTCCTTACCAGTTGGTGGTGATAATGCACCAAATCGCTCCGTGCTCACCGCCAAGAAAACAAGGAGCAGAGGAATCGATTAACATATATTATGGCTGATTGTTATCAGAGGGTGATGGAAGAATCAGAAAAACCTGTTGAGCACCAACTTAGAATGCTTGGGAACCACTGCTCTACTGCACTGAGCCCATACAATATATCGCCACTTGGACGACACACAAAGCAGAAAACAACAAACAAAATTAATATAAAAATGTATTTCTGTCTTGGGTCGTTTTTCTTCTTACATTTTTTCAAATATTAACTTGAAATGAAAAGCGCAAAAAACAGCTGGATTCCATTGTTTTGTTTTAGATTTCTAAAAGAATAATGAAAAACAAGCTGATTATTAGTTTTTTTTATTTCTGATTTTGAATTGAATATTCAATTAACAAATGATACACGGACCTGTCAGCATTACTTAATCCTGAGGCCTATGTTTGTAAGCATTGCACACATAGTCTAAAGCTATGTCTGCAACTCCCTAAATACACTAGACAGCAGTTTTATAGACCAGGCATTCAACAATCCTGTTGCCCATTCAGACTCACATACATTGTGTATGGCAATATTTCAGCGAAGTTAAACAGTTGAAAAGATGCTTTGAAAGTTCAAAACTTACCGTTATTGTTAAGCTGATGCAGCAGGCTTCCAACACTCTGCTACAGGGGGATGGGCAATGTATGGATTGTAGTGTCTCCAACAACAAAAAGCTGCCTGTGGACACCTGTTTGTAAATCATGCCGGGAAAAATATATTGGCGAACACACCCGCGCATCGGCCGATGTCGATACAAGTACAAAAAGCATATATTAGCCCGTTATATCAGCTGGCCAATGTATCGGTCGATCGTTATTATCAACTATCGGAGTCATTCCAGTAATCATCCTCAGCCTCTGAGATTTTTAGGCCAACTTTCAAGTTTGTCCACAAAGTTTTGATGATTATTCAATCGGGGCATGAGAAAACCTCTCCACCAAAGTGTTTTTCTGTGTTAAAAGCCACTTTTTCATCTTCAGCTTTTTTTTTAAGACTGTTTACCAAGAGTTGCTACTTTAATTGAATTAGCTATTTTTTCTGATCTTTTACCATTTGGAGACTTTTTTAATCCTTTTTTTTTTTTCAATCAAACCTTTTTGCTTCATGCAGCTAATAAGTTGTATTTGATTATCTTTGCCCTTTGAATAAATGCACCAGGCTTATTTTTGTTTGTTTATTTGCAAATATACCATATAAATAGTAGACTGTGAGAAAATAGTAGGCAGATATGGCTGTTATATATAGCACTGTGTTCTAATGGCAAAATAATAAAAATAAGCCGGACATATTGGCAGTTTTGATGAATTAGCACCAGGTGGTCAGACATGATACTGATACTGAAAGTGGAGATACTCATGATGTCCCTAATGGTGATACTCCAATTGGACTAAAAGAGTAACTATAAGCTATCACCAAGCAAAAGCAATACATGTTTATTTTGCACCTCTCTTTTCATTACCATTCTAGTTGAACACATTTGTCTTTATGCCAAGCTCAAAGTCAAAGATCTCCTTAAAGTTGTAGTTCTTATGAGAGGTAATGTGATTAGAGTGAGAGTGTATTCAGCCTTCATGTGAGCGTTTGAGAAGTTCTGTCTATATATAGGTGGGCTCACCTCCAAGGTCAATGTTAACTAATGCCACACTCCCACACAGAGGACACCCTATCTTGTACAGAGTCATAGGGGCCAGGCCATAGAGGGGGCATTTGTCTCTGTTTTGGCTATAACACACTTGGACTTTCTCCCAGGGCAAAGGAAGGTCATTCCAAGAGGACTTCTGCTTATTGTGAGAGGACAAATCTACTTGTTGAATTCTGCTCTGTTAAGTTAGGGGAAAGGGTCCTGACTGGATCATTCAATAGGGGTAAAATGAAGCTCAAGTTGGCAGTGACTCAACATCCAAAATATCCAGAATGATCTCTGTGATATGAATCTGAAACACCTTTTCAGTCCAGCTATTGTACTGGTCATGCACTCACATGCACATGCACATGCACATGCGCATGCATGGCATGGGGTTTGTCTGTCTCCCAGAAAACATGTAAAAGGTTAAGGAACACTAGCAGAGAAGACCAATCCAAAATAGGGATGTTTTAGGGACTTTGGTAGGCAATGCCTTCTAACAAAATACTTGCAAAACCCATGTATGCAACCTATAATTTCTTGAAAATGCTGATAAACATTTTGCCTGAATTTGAATCTGAGACTGTTCAGTCAATATTTTGAAAAGTTTGAGCTTCAGGAAAATCACTGTGAATATGCAACTGACACAATGCTCATATAGAGATGTGTCAGCTTGATTCTATAAGAAGACAATTGTGCTATAGACAAAATAAAAAGAGCTCAGCATCTCACCACTGTAGTTCCTCTCCAAGTCTATCAGATGCATCCTCTGGGAGAACTTTGTACATGTCATCTTCTTCCAGCTTTCTCTTGTACCCAATTCTGAACAAGGGGTTCAGCCAACTAAGGATGAAATAGTTTTTTTTATTTAAAAAGTTCAATTGTACGTAAAATGTCTCACTCTTCTGTAGATATATATGTGTAGTGTGGGGGGTTATAGACAGAATATCCAATAAATAAAATGCAATTCAACAAATTTCTTATCATATTTGTTGAACAGTTGTATTAACAGTAAGTATTAACTAAATTAATACTTACTTTGGACATTAAATGTTCAACAGATCTACTCTCAGTCCTTGTTTTATTGTTAAAAATTATTTAAAAATGTCTCAGATACTAAGGTTTCAAGCACATTTCAACAGCCTAGTAGGTGGTAAACAGTTTTAAGCAACACAGGCTATGGGTCATAGATGACTTTTATTTCTGTCTCTTACTTGTTTAACTGAAGCAAAAGTCTGAATTTCCATCTTGCTGCTTATTTTACTTTACACACTTTTAAATTAAAGACTCCTGAATTAAACCAGAACTTTCTCCTTTGATGTGCCAACAGTGGGGATGCTCAGCAGCCACCTGCTATCACATCTAGGGACTTCATTTCTTTAGTGGCCATAAAATTGTCACACTGCAGAGCCCCCCATTCAGTTAATGTCACACAAAGCTGTCAGTGTGATGCCAGTTTTCTTACCAGAAGAAAATCTTGGAGAGAAGATTAGCTGAAGCTGACGGATTATGCTTAGCCTCCTTCTGCAGAGGTTCCATGCCCACAACAGTAAAAGCGACCTGCAGGCTTTCTCCGCAGGCTGTGGCAGAGGGATGACGATAAACACTCAGAAGTGGAAACACTCTGACAACACAGTTGGTGTGAACTCCAGTCTCTGTCACAATAGACCTACCGACATTTAGCACAGGATTACAGCTTGAGGTAGCCAGGTGGTTTGTCTGCACTGTTAAACGCGGCGTTGTTACCCCGCCCACTACACGGTGATTGGCTGACGCAGATGTCCATCACTCCACAAACTTCATTTATGAAGTTCAGTATCCATACAAAGCCAATATTTTATTACATCAACGTGTTTCAAAAGCTAATATGATTTAGCTGGTATAAATTTGCAAGAAGTACTAATTATGACTTTTTATCTTTTTCATTTTCTTAAAAACAACTATTCCCATAAATCTGCTATTTAATTTGTCATTTGCTAAGGTAGGCTTATCATACTTCATCTTGAATTGCAAAGTAGTGCAACGTTTTATCTTTATTCAAAGCTTTAAAGATTTTTCAGATTATTTTAACAGTAAAGGGCTCATTCTTTTATATTTTCTTGCTTATCTGCAGGGGGTGGAGGGGGTTTGTTTGTTTTTTTATTCTTCTGTTTTCAACTTATCTTGTCCAACATCATAGCAAGCAGAATGATGTTCTGACTGCTGTTCTTAAATTTTTGTAAAAGTTAGACTGCAGTCTCTCTTCATCAATGTGGACAATTGGGACAGGGGCATTTGGTATTGAAATTCTGTGGATGTGAATATTTCTCTTTATTATGAGAGCATTTCTCTGGAACTTCTACCATTTAGTTAAATGTTTCTCGTTTCAAGGACGCAAGTTAATATTTAGCCAATTTGGGATGCTGTAGAAAAGCTTCTAAAAACAAGATTTAAAGTGGAAACTAACAGCCGGAGAGTTCCTTTCCCAGTGTGCCTGACCAATGGCTTTTATAGCTCCATTGAAAACTACTGTATTCTTTCTTCATATTAAAATCTGTGATGAAATATTACAAATATTAGCAGTTTCTACTTTCTGTTTTTAAACTACTTTGAAATCAATTCGCGATTCTTTACAAGTATGATCTGACATGTTTGTGACTTGTTTGTTTGTCATTGTCATCAGTGAACTGGAAGTCATTATAGACACATTGGTAACAATGCAAATGAAGTGCACAGTTGCCTGACTTCCACTCAACACTGATCTCCAATTTGTACTCAGATTGATCTCTCTGAGCGGATTAATTGTATTTTGCATCTATAACTTTATAGATCTCAGAAAGGAAAAACTAAACTTTGTTTTTTCTTAAGGCAATCTCTGGAGAACTGTGTAAGAGAGATTTGTCCAAATCATGTATATAACTGTTGCTAAAAGAGTTACTTATTGCCTGCATGGAATTAAATATTTTCCTATCATTCACCTTAGATATTTAGAGCATCTAATGTTAAATAGCAGACTGATGCAGTGATGATAGCATTATATGTCAAATTGGTCTTGTTTATCTGTTCTCGACACTTCACACAAGTGAAAACAGGGAACATTAAATAATAACATACATGTCCACATATGAGCTGGCAATCATTAGTCTCTCAGTTTCTAAATGCTCAGTGCTGAAATAGATGAACAAGTAACTGGACTTTGTCACCTGTTTGTCACCTGTTTTAAGGATTAATGATTATTCATTTATTATTCTTAATGTTAATATGATACTATTTTTAAACCAGAATGTGAATGCACAAATGGAGCGTTTTCTCATTGTCCTTTTCCTAAATTAATATCTAACTGCCAGCTCACGCTTCTTTAACTATTTCACTTTGAGACATCTATGTCCATCCCTCTCCCGCAGATACGCAGGCAAGATGTCTTGTCTGTTAATCATCTCAGCGAAACACATGTCCACAGCGTAATTTAGTTGCCTCGGGACATTTTATTTCTTCTTATTTTTTGAATTTGCCAAAAGACTGCAGCCATATCTTAAATCATCAAATGTCAAGCTTGCAGATTTTGGCTTTTCTCGGCGGGCTGGTCGGCTTGGGTGCCACTATTGGCGCCACGGTCTCCAATGAATGGAGGGCCACCAGCCGGGCATCATCAGTCATCACAGCGACCTGGGTGCTCCAGGGTTTGTGGAACAACTGTGCTGGAAATGCCATTGGAGCTCTGCACTGCAGACCACATCATACTGTCTTCAAGCTGGAAGGTAAGCTCATAGGGTCATTACATCATCTCTGTGGGACACAGAATCTCTGTAATGTCAGTTTTCTACATGGCGTGTTTGTCTTTGTGTATCACCTTCACCCTTAAATTCTGTGCAAAATGTTGTGACACATCTAGTGAATTGAAGATGTATGGACTGTTATCTGTAAATCTTCCTTAGAGTGTAACAATTCAATATATCCCACCCGTCAATACATGAGTGTGTCATCTAGGTTCCAATGGTAATCCAATGACTTATTCTAGTTGGTCTTGCTTTGTAATTAAGCAAATCACAACATGTTTATGAGAATATTTGCTTTATCAATTTCTCTGCTTGTAGTCATTATGTTGACTGTCACATTGTATCAGTTCGTCACATACAAAGTTTATTCATAACTATAATAAAACCTCAGTTATATATTATTGATTTATTATTGTTATTGTGTTTCATTATGAAAATTGTCCAAAAAAAACCCTCCCCAAAATAACACACACACTATTGTATGTTTATATGCTGTCAGAGTTCTAACAAAACTTGTAACCTTTGTACTGAAATAAAGCCCAAACAATGCAAGATTTGGTTGATTTTCACCTCTGTTGCAGATTATGGTTGATATGTTAACTGTGGCAAATGTGTAAACGTTTGTTGGAGATGTCAAACTGAGTGTTTCCATAGAGTTCAGGTGGAGAGGAGAGAGGGACCATTCGAAAAGAAAACCATACAACAATATCTAACCACCAAGAAATTATGAAATTATATATATATATATATATATATATATATATATGCAAAGTAAATAGTAGCTACTCCAGAGCAGACTCAAACAGTTTTATAAGTTAAACGTCAATACAGTTACATATTTTTAAAAAGGTTTGTCACTCTCGCGTCTGTTTTCTTTTTCTTGACTTTTTTCTTTCATAAAAATAAAGGAATATGTTAACCTCTCTCAGCTCAAATCTAAGTATTTCTAATGGCTGTTTACCAGCTAAAAGTTTGGACACACTTTCTATTAAATCCAATAGTAAACTGTGTCCAAACATTTAATTGATAGTCTATTTCCTCAGATTTTTCAACTACTTTTGAGTCTGGGGACCATAAGGCCCATTACAGAAACTTGTGATTGTATCACCCCACCCATGTTGTAAAATCTACTCCTCACAATGGGTGCTCTTCATCAAATACTGCTCCAATCTCATCAGCTTTGCAGAAGTCTGGCTTTTTTTACAATATAACAACCACATGAAGCTAATTAAGATTTTGGAAATATGGCTTGAAACCAAAAGAAAAAGAAAATAGAAACAAGTATTTAAAAAGTTTTTTATTTTTTTTTAATTTGATTTGATTGAGCTAGTGTGTCTAAACTTTTGACAGGTGCTCCTCTAGCAGTTTTTGCAAAATAATTTATTTCAACCTCTTTTCATGGAAAGCCCACAGATCCTGTGCGAGTAAAGTCTTCCTTCACCTTCGTTGCAGTCTTTAGGAGGTGCCCCTAAAGTTTAATTCAAAGGTTTACCCTGTCTCTGTCTGAAGAAGCCAAAGGTTTTGATGGGTGTATCTGGGTTTGTTGGGCAATTAATCAACTTATCATCAGATGACTGTTCCTGTTAGCATTTCAGTGTTGGCCCACTGAGCCAGTTAAAGATTAGCGAGATGATGAAATTATAAAACATAAACCTTTGCAAATAATAGTTTTTCCTCAACAAAACAAGAATTGCTTGTTTTTTTCTGATTGACAGCAAGCTTATGCAAAGATTGTCAAGCCAAATCCTATGAAACATGGCAGAGTTGGAGACTAGACAAAGAAAGATCAGAGTCAAAGTTTTTACACTGTGATGACGACACTCTATGAACTCTCCATTTCCCTTTTTATAAGAGCAGGACATACAACTTTTAATGTTGAACCTAAATAGCTTTGTTCACTTATTTCCATTTCAAAATCAACAAAAAGTACAGTGTGTTCTATGACAGCAAGGCCACAGGCTTAATTTCTGTTAGATTCTTTGCTCCACCTGATGGTGGCAGAGATTTTAACTACAGTATTCAGCCACCAGAGGGGGATCTTATCCACTAATTCACATCACAAAAGCAAGATGAACTTATAAGGTCAGACAACATCCTCTTTTTTTTAACCTTTTGTTTACCTTTGTCTGTAACATCCTGATCAACTTCTTCAATATCACATTTCCTTAAACTGAGTGCGTTTCTTCTGGTTAAGGCATCAGAGGGAGTTACAAACTGTTAATAAGTCATCTAAATTCTGCTATTTTAAGCCCATGAGGAAACTAAATCACTTCTGTTGTGTATTAAACATAGCTTCCACTGCAAGGTGGCAGACAGAAGGTGGCGTTAATCCAACCTCCTTTTCTTTTTCAAGCCAGCTGAAAAGCACTAAAGTCCACAATCAACCATGTAGTATAAAATGTCATACAAGGTTACTGTATATTGAAGGCAAAAACAGAGGAATTAACTTAGTTTTTTTTTATTATTCAACTAGAAAATGCAGGGGGGAAAATGCATTTGAGATTTACCATCATTTAAAAGTTTTTGCAGTTTCTGTTGATATAGGCCCACAGGCCCAGGAAAAGGGCAAGATGATTTACTACTTCTAATAAACTAAAACACTTCACTTCACACTTTTTTTTACCTTAGCTGAATTATCATTATATAACTCCTGTATCAATGATGAGGTTTATTCTCAAATGTCAAATCAAATCAAATTTGTTTGTACAGCACATTTAAAAAACAACCAAAGTTGACCAAAGTGCTTAACAAATATCAGAAGCAAAAGATAAACAACAATAAAAAAAATTCTAAAGTGCGCCTAATTAAAATCTTTACTTTTTACATAAGATTCTCATTAAGCAGAAAAGGTTTCTCATCCAGATTGATGCAGGGTTTGATCATTAAACTTCTTTAGTGACGTCATCATAGAACTTCCAAATCCAGAACTTTCAGTCCCCATTAGGTCAACTTTGAGTCACAGTGACGTGTACAATGTGAAGTGGGGTGGGGGGGGTAGAAAAATGCCATTATCGACCATTGGTCACTTGTTGATGTTTAGGGCCAAACTCCACCCTGCAGAATATAACTGTCCACAACACATTAACTATCAATCACAGCCTATCCATTGAACCTACTTGTGCAGAGCCAAGGAGCATTTTTAACGAGTCATACCTGCCAGCTCACCGTTGACTAATTTCAGCTCTTACCAATTACCAGCCTCTGTGGTGTGGAGGAGTCGTCTGTACAGGATGAGCGGCATGTTTCAGGAGATTTTGGCCTTTGTTTTAACTACTTCGGGTTGGGTGTTGGTGTCTTCAACGTTGCCGACGGACTACTGGAAGGTGTCGTCCCTTGATGGAACAGTCATTACCACGGCTACCTATTGGTCCAATTTGTGGAAAACCTGTGTCACTGATTCAACGGGAGTCTCCAACTGCAAAGACTTTCCCTCAATGCTGGCCCTGGATGGTCAGCCCTTTTTCATTCTCATCAGATGATCTGTATTTGTTGATTGATAATGATTTTTTAATAATGTTCTCTTGATTAGTACATGTATGTGTAATTCTCAGTTCATATATCTGAAGAGGGTTCAAATGTTTGTTTAACTATCTCTGCCATTGAAATATCCTCACTGACTTGGTGCTTTAGATTTATTAACCCTCTGCTCCTTATCTCTGAGTTTTGTGGAAAAATTCAACTTTAAGTGTATTGCTACCCAAAACTACCAGAAATCCTAAAGCCTTATTGCTTCCAAGGAAAGACTCATTTACTTCCAAATACGTCAATGTTTAGCCCTTGTTCTTGGAGCTTGAAAGCTATAAAGGAGATTTGCTGGGAGCCTCAGGCAGTTTTGACCACGGATGACAAGTTTCAGGGGTTAACTTTCAAGGTAATATTTGTCTCAAAATCTCATCTGTTTTATACCCACACGGTCGCCGTGATACCACAAAAGTGCCTGAAAGCAATTGTGGTTACTTGTGACAAATTGTATTACTTGCTTTGCGTGTAAATTGGTCAGAAGGTCACTAACTCATTGACCTTGCGGTGTGCAGATGTGAGAAGGAAGGCAAACCACCCAACAGAGGCTGTCTTGATTGCAATCAAATCTGCTTCTGTTTTATTTTTGCAGGTTACATTCAAGCTTGCAGAGGACTAATGATTGCAGCAGTCTGCCTGGGTTTTTTCGGTTCTGTGTTTGCCCTTGTGGGGATGAAATGTACCAAAATTGGAGGAAGTGACAAAAACAAAGCAACGATTACTTGCTTTGCTGGTGTAAACTTCATTCTTAGTGGTAAGTATATATGACAACATACATGTTTGCATTTTTGTTGGTGCAATTTAATCACTTTGTCTTGTTTTCTTCAGGTCTTTGCTCACTTTCTGCATGCTCCCTCTATGCACATCGGATAACATCAGAGTTTTTTGATCCAATGTTTGTGGCACAAAAGTAAGCGGAATTGTTTAATATAGAGTTTTCTGTATTGACTAATTTCAGACATATTAGTCCAACTTATTGTGTATTTCCAGGTATGAGCTTGGAGCTGCTCTCTTTATTGGCTGGGCAGGTTCTATTCTTTGTATTCTGGGAGGCGTCATGCTCTGCTTTTCAATAGCTAATTCTTTTTCCAAAAGGTTAGTATGAGCAACACATTCTCTGTTGTCATTATACACCAGCTCGTTTTACAGGGCAATCAACTGATTCAGGTTTGTGAGTCTTACAGGTGTTTCACTTGTGAAAATGAAGCTGTGTGCTTTTTCTTTACAGCCACAGTCAAGGAAACTATATCTACAGAGGTGCTGCCTCACATTCTCATATCTCCTCCTACACCAGAGGGCAGGCCAAGTCTGTAAACCCGAAGCCACCTGCAGACTACAGCAGCTCTTCCAGGACCCAGCACTTTGATAAGAATGCATATGTGTGAGGAGTGTGAATACAAATCAGTTTAAGCCACTGGTGGGTCTTAAAAGTTCGACCCTATGCTAAAAAGGAAATTTGCATAGTTGTAGGTCTCTGTTAAAAAACAGCAGGATTTACGGCACTGATTCGTAGCTTATCATGAAATAGTTTTAAAATATTTATGTTTCCTACACATTTAAAGCAGTTTACAGTCTGAACTTCAGAGATTTATGCTCTCATTTTATTGTGGATTGCACATTCAGATAATTAAACATCAACAATATTTGGTCCCAAAAAGAGCCAACAAATTTTCTTTCCTATATCATCTTGCTATATATTGTAATAGAATCTGTTATATGATGTAAAACATTGATTTTGGTGGTTGTATCTTTAACAGTTTGTAACCACTTCTTGTTGTTAATCTGTAATGACAATATTTAAAACTGTGTCAGGGACCCATTTTATCTTGTTCAACATGACATAACCATTAACTTTTTTTGTAATGTGCAAACCTGGAGAAAGTAAAAAAAAGTGAAAATGTGAAGTCAACGATACCTATTTCTCCGTTTTTAGTGTATGATGGTAGTAGGGAATAAAACTAAACATTAGATGCTATTTTGTGTTTTGCCTTTTTTGTGTGAAGGTAATGTTTTATCTCCTCCTCAGTGATCAGGTCTGCAGATCGCTAGTAGTTCTGCTTTCAAGATCAGTGGGAGCTGTCAATTTATATTCTAAAACATGAATATCCATTTGAAAAGATGTAGCTAGAACTCCAAATTTTTTATTATAGACAGTTAGGTGATATCTCCAAAATGGCCCAGCTGGAGGACCTCAGGTTTTCAAAGCGACAAATATTTCATATTGATCTCAACATGGAGAATGTGAATTTGTTGATTAATAATGTAGATGTTGGGGATGTTGCTACCTGAAACAAGTCCCTCGAGGGAGTGTGAAACATCAAAACCAAGAGACATACTCTAGTTTACTGTAAGCATCTCACACAATATTACAGAACCCTCATCAACACATGAGCACAGGCACATTGTCATCATTTCCACTGTCGATCATGAGCCAGGAGACCTAGCAGTCAGACCTCCCGATTACTGTTCCATAAAAGTGTGAACTCTTGGATTCTTTTTTTCTAGATGCTCTGTTAGCAGACTTATTGTTTTCAGCAATGAGAAAACGTTTGATTCAAATATTTGGCTTTTTAATTTCATCGCTGGGATGGCTGTTTGTGCTTTGCACCATGGCAATGGACTACTGGAGGATCACACAACTAGGAGGACAAGGTGGATCTTTCATCATCAAAGTGGCCTGGTACTGGTCCAACCTGTGGAAGGACTGTTTCACCGATTCCACAGCCGTCACAAACTGCAGAGATTTCCCAGTTCTCTGGAGTGTCAGCTGTAAGTTATAAAGCTCAGAAATATATGAAATACTGTTTTAGTTAGACTTTCAGACTGAATGCAGAAAGTTTTGTGGTTTAGTTCTATAACCGGCAGAGAAAATGCCCATCAGTGGAAGAGACAGTGAGTTCAAGTGTGTAACTTTTTGCTATCATAATTTGCTGGTTAAACCAGCTCAAGGAAGGGTATAGAAGTCTCTTTTTCCTCTCTAGGCCAATATATAGCTATATACTATACATGTGTATATGTATATATATATATATACATATATACATATACCTTTACAGGTCAACATCTGTGTGGTAATCCTGAGCACCTGAACTGGCTCACCCCATAAAACAAACTGTCAGATGTAATAAGTAAGAAAGATATAAAAAGTGTAACAACTTATCCCCCTTTTCTTTCTTTAGTTCTTCATGTTCCCCCTGGAGTGTTTCTAAGTACCCCAGGGGTGTGTACCCCCATTTGATTAACATTGTACTACAGCATAAGTTTCATGACTACAAAAGGAGAGGCAGATTTTAGTCAATTTTTAACAAGTATTTCAGTTACAACAGGTCTTTGACAGCAAAGAATACAAGCCTCCATCCAGAATACAGTGGTCTGATTTAAGCAGGCTCTGCTTTGTCCATGCACGAACACTGTCCTCCATTGTGGTGTTACAAATCATCTGCAGTATCACCGCTTTTCCAACATGGTGCGAGACAACAAATCCATGCTCGTTTGTGCACCCCAGACCAAGCTCAACCCCAGCACAGTCAGTGTAAACATCGCTAAATCTGTGCATGCATGATTATTCATACATAGTATCATACTTTCCACTTGTTGCCTGCAGATGCTCTGGGTTAAAAGGAGAGCCTTTTTTAGCACGACTGCAATGAGACTGAATTTTAGCCTGGGAGTTGCGTCCATGCTGAGTCCACTCAGTGAGGGGGAATTTTTGAATACCAGGTCTGGTGAAACACCCCAGAGCCGGGCATGAATTATGCAAGTGTAAAAATTCCCATTCATCAGTCTCAGCAGTGACTGTAACTTCATCTCTGGGTCAGTACTGTCTAAAATGACTTAAAACCTGATCTAAAACCATACCTTCTTGCATAGCTCGGACAAATTTAGCGATAGGAAAAGTATTGTATTTCACCTAAGGAGATTGAGGTCTTTCACCACTCTCAGTGCACCTGCAGTCTAATTGTTTCCAATTCATTTAGGAAAGTATAATGAGAAACTAATGTTAGCACACACACTATGGTTGTACTACCAGGAGTATTATTTGCAGAATACGCCCATGCTGCATGTGAAAGCTTTCTCTCAAAGGTTACCTGGTTGGTAGAAGTTGGGGGAGAGCTCCCTGGCAACCGCCCTGGCAATTTCAGAGTCATGTATAGCTGAGATGGCAGCCTGGTCTGCTGCCTCGCTTTTTGTCCTGGCATGGGCTGTTCTGGAAACACAAAAACAGGAACGACATCACTAAATAAATACCCGTGACAGCACAATTATGGCAAAAGATTGTTTTTGCAAACAGATATGAACCACACGGGTAAGCTTGCAAACAAACATTTACAATTTTTCCCTCAAAAAAAAAAAAAAAAGTAAAAAAAAATGCATTGTCACACCTAAATTTACCACTGTCAGATTTGACACAATGGCTTCCTCCTATGATCTTTTCTCTCCTCCTCTTCTATGCCTGCTCCTCTCTTCCTTCATCATTGAAATGTATCGCTCATCCCTCTTAGAAAATGTAACACATCCCCTCGTGTTTCTATCTCAAATCCAAATCCCTAGTTTTTCAACTGTAGCACAGCCACATTCAAGCCAGTCCTTAATCCAGTCTGGAGCACAGCACTCCAGCTGGACCACCAGGAATGCTGCCTAACAGGTATACACACGTAGCCAAAGCTTTGAATGAAGTACAGCATTAAGTCAATAAATGAATGGAGGAATAAATAAATATACAATTTTTTTTGAGTGCACTATTAAAACTGTGGACTTAAAGCATATATGCTGGCAGGCTCATGTAATACTTCAATAGAGAGCAGTGTTTAAAATCAAACATAAGTTACATCAGGTCCAAAGCATCAGTTAATCTTGTATCCACACCTTCTGTACTACAGCAATGCTCAAAAACCAAAAGGCAGAAAAGCACTATATTTTGGGATCAATGTAAGCTTAGCATTAGCGCTGAGGGGTATTATGGGAGCATGCCATGGTGTGAGAGAGAAAAGCCAGGAGTAACCTGCTTAACAAATCCTTTGAAAACTCCACTCAGAGATATTCTACACTCATACACGGGCTTGAAAGCATGCAAATGCACCACTACTCAAGACTATGTACATCAAGAGAAAATGTGGGTTAGGGAATGAAAATATTTCCTCATTTTACAACCCCCCCCAAAAAAAGACTAAATCAAATAACATTAAAATATCAGTTCAAACTGAATTAGCATGTATGTATGAATGGATAATGAATGCTCAAACAACAAGAGAGTGCAGCAAGGAATGAAATGGATCCAGATGCAATGTTCAAGTATTACTGTAAGTATTGACAGCTGTGCCTGCTGCCCTACTTAACCCGGCTCAGTCTTCCTATCCCTCTTTCTTTTGCCATCCCTTCTCCCTTTCAATCAATGCCCCTGTTTTTTTTCTTCCCCATCCTCCTTCATCTGGCTATTGACGCATGCCCTCATCCGCACTCCCTCCCTCCTCCCCCCCACTGTGTCTTTCTGTCAGAGTGACCCCAACGGACATATGTCTCTATTTCAGACTACTTCTCTGTCCTTGGACTCTGGGCTGTCCTGTTTTTGACGAGCAGGACAGTAAGATATTAAAATTCATGAGGAGCCACGATGAACCCAGAAATAAGTCTGTGCATTACTCACAGACAAAGGACACACTGAAGCAGTGTTTACAGGCTGCACAACTTCTGGAAACTACTGACCAGCTGCAGATAACAACTTAACAACAAAGCACGACACACCATGCTTCTGGAAAAGTTATAAGAATTTCACTGATGTGGCTCGTAGCCGGTGCTGTTTAGCTTCATGGTCAGGCAAACAGTTAAAAACGGACTTTAAAGCATTCCAGTTACATCACACCATTGATATGCATGATGCCGTAGACATCCGCTTTGCCACACATGCTGCCAGAGGGACATATAGGCTTCTATTTCTGAAATGTGTGAAATATGTTGCCAAGTAAAAAGAGGCATGGCTGTATACAGCGTGCCCATGGCACAGCCTAAGGATCATAGCAAAGTGAAGTCACGGGCAGACAGAAGAAGTGATGCAGAGTGTTCCCAGACAGGATGTCTGGTGGTGGGAGGTGACAGGCAGAAAGTGATGGGAGTAGAGGTGTGATAGAGCACTGGTACAAGAGGAGAGTGAAATAGAAGGTGACAAAATACGGGCATGTGGACGGAAGGGAAAACAGGGATATTTGGGTTTGTGCCTAGCATACTTTACATATAGACCCTTTGTGCTAAATTTTACTCCTCAATGCTCTGGAAAAAATATATGCCTCTGTGATGCGTCAAGAAGAACATGGACGCTGTAAACAGTGAGCTGAAGGAATGCAGCGGTGGGTAGATAATAATTCTTTACGACTTTGATTTCACCAAACAACAAACTAAACATTTTTGTCAATTACTGGTAAGTTTAGGCCATAAATTTACTTTGTTAGGGGTTAAAGATATCCAAAACCATCAGCCTACCGATATTATCGGCCAATATTGGCATTAAAATGTAAAATCTGAAATTATCGGTATTGGTTTTTACTTTTTTAATGACATAACTTTTGCACAACATGCATATATTATACATCAAACTCTTCAGCTACTTCTCCTCTCACTAAAAATGTCAAAATACGTATACGAGACATTTTTGTATTTTTGGCAGAACTCACAAAAAGTCCTGCATGATGTTGTGTTAATTCCAAGACAGGAGATAAGCGATGTTAGTTACCTGAAACGATTGAGTTTTTATTGATACCCCACATGTATTTGTATCAGTTGATATCGGTATTGGAAAATAAGAGTTGGATAATATCGGTAAAAGATATTGGTAAAAAAGCCAACATCAAACATCCCTAGTTATAAAACAAAGTTGATTTAGAATACTGACTTTTCAATGCCACCATCACCTTAATGGATGGCATTTTGCCGGATTTCTTGATGACACAACACAACATTTATGCTTTGTCACTTCCTGGTTGGGTTTTGGTAATAACATCACATGGCTGGGGTTAGAAAAGTAAACTAATTGTTTAGGGTTAAAAACATTACTTGAATAAAACCCTTTCTTTGCTACCATCACCATAATGGATGCCATTTTTGCACTACACGATTGCTACTGCAGTTGCTTTCACAACCACTAGAAATCAAATATTCTTTCAACACAATTCTTGGTTATTGCCTAGAATTGTGCCTAGGTTATTGAGCAAACATCCCATGGGATCATTTTTGGTAAGAGGACAGTCTCCTTGATTAAAATTCCTCTTTTCATAGTTATTTTAACAAAGAGTCATGAAAACAAGCCCATATGGGGTCAAATGATTACGTGGTATCTTGCTGATCATAGTCTTCAAAGCAAAAAAGTGGGTTACAGCAAAATACAAGCTCACTGTTGACCTTTAAAAAAGTTTCAGGTTCTATAACTTGTCAAACAGGCAGCAGCCTCCCTACTTGAAGCCAGCCTGCTTCTGAATATAAAGCAACACCTGTTCATGTCAAGCTTTGGGCTCTGCAAGCACTGGTCTGGGGATGGGTCCAAACAAATCAAGGTATTTGAACCTGCTAGCATGAATGCAAAATAACACTCACACGTCCAATCTGGATACTGATTAGACAATTGGAAAACTTTGAAGCAACTCCTTGAGCTGAGGCTCCATTTGAGAAAGGAAATGGATGCAGGCAGCATGCAATCCACTGTTTATTACAGTGACAAATGACTCGTGTTAGGAGTGTTGAGTCAGTTGGCAGTGAGTATTGACAGATGCTCTTTCTCTCTGAGGAATGTGTGTTTCTGTGTGTTTGAGAAACAGGATGTTTTTGAGAAAAGGGAGAGAAAGGTAAAGATACTGGGAAAAGATGGAAAAGAAAAATAGAGTGGCAGGATTTAAAGAGATTAAGACAGTGAGACATACTGGCCCTCTGAAGACTCTTGGATATTTAGAACCGCTGAGGCATGCATCTCGGCCCCTCTAATTTTACTGTAGAGTTGAATTTCAAACCACAGTTCCCATGCGGCCGGGTGCATCCTGCTTTAAAGTTTGTCATACCTCGGTCCCCTGCTGAGCACAATAAGTGTATATCTGCATTATGTGTGTTTGATTTTGTGATCTGTGTGCACTAATTCCCGAGAGTAAGCTTCAGTCCATCACTCCCCAGGCTATGGCCTATTTGAGGAATCTCTTTCACATATGCTGACACAGTTCTGAACCTCACTTTGCCTATTGGTTCCCTCCACCCCCTTTTGCTTCTTCCCATATGCTCTCCATCACACTGACCCATTCCTCTCCCCCCTTGGTCCAAGCTTGGTAACTGGAGTGCTGACTGGTACGGTATATAATAAGATAGGAGATGCGTCCTGAACGTGTCTATAGTAGACATCAGCACAACAATCCCCCTTTCAACAACATCACTCTCTTTAATTAACCTCAACCGTGAGAGAACTATTCCTCTTCAGCAACAACTTGATTTCTCAAATTATCCTCCTGCTCTGAAAGCACAATTCTAGTCCTGCAAGCACATTACCCTTAATCGGAAAGTGCTGTTCCTCTTTATATCCTGCCAAAACAATCCCAGGTCCAAAGCAGCAGCAACACACATGGTCTGCACAAATTAGCACTTAGCTTACCCTACGAATATACTTATGCAGGCCTGCTATTGAATTCCCGGCTGTTGCTAATTCAGGATTACTCAAGCATGACTAACACCATTAGTGGTTAGCTAAAAATCGGCTCTGAAATTATTCAGGAATTATTTCTGGGCTGAGGTACAGGCTCACATTACTAGGGGTGGTAGTGGTGGGGCAAAAAAGCTACTCTGCACCAGGTTTTAAATGGGTGACAGAGTGGCTGTTATTATGAGATAAGCTAACTTTATGCTAAAGAAAGAACAACGCGCTCTATGATGGGAGTGTGACACTTTTTTTATATAAAAATCATTTCATGTCTTGGGTTCTGAGCTCAATCCCTTTCCTTTCCTTTGTGTCCTGTTTCTCTTTTTAGTAAAAGTAAAGATATGCAGACTCAAAAGCTACGAAATGTTTTAAGTTATGAAAACAAACATTACCTATACTTTCTGGAAGAAGAAGCACCTAATCGATCATGTGAATTAAATGTTTGCTACATCATATTTGTAAAAGGTGTTTCCACCTTCTGCTAAGCACAACATTTAAAAAAGAAATATGCAAAATCTACTTCAAACTCATAAAGCTTATACTATAAATTAATTAATAATTGGAGATTTAAAAAAAAAAAAATTGTTTTAAAAAAGAGAAATGTAGAACTTATCAAGACAACCTGAACATGTTATTATCTGATAGCCAAAGGTTGTTCTACCACCGGAGAAACAAAGCTATTGTAAAGATGGCAGCGTTGTCTCGCTGGACACATGAACTCCCTTGTTTACAGTCAACGGCAGAGGGAAAAGGAGTGATATGATTACAAATTTCAACCAAAAGACTAGTGTTTGATTCATGTTTTTGTTGACATAGTCAGTGTTTTCTATGGTGTTGTTTCTTTATCAGGTATAAAAAAATATTTTTGAGTTGGTCAGATAGATGGATAGATTATATACTCAGAATCATTTGTCTTATTTATTAATTATGCAGCATAAAAAGCACCGTTACAACTATAGCCTAACTCGATTAAAAACAACAATTTGAACAGCACCATCATCATTCAATTTCTTAAATCTACTACTGTCATGTTTACTCATCAAACAGAGGCTGGGCTGGTTAGTGGAAACAGACTGAAAACCTGTTCCAAATAAAAATTCCTCTCTCATGTTTACTCATCATACAGACGCTGAGCTGGCAGGTAGAGACAGATTGAAAACCTGTTCCCAAACCCAGACTTCATTTCTGGGAAGAAGAATGAGTGGAATCAGTTTTGATTAAACAGGAAAAATCCCCAAACTCTGCTGACATTTGTGGCTGTGGATTACAAAAAGACCTAATCTCCCACTGGTGTTCTCAACTCAGGAACTCTGCATCGAGCCCTGGCCTTCCCCCAGAAACACATGTAACTTTCAGGTACCTGATTAAATCAGGATTTTAATGCACAATGTGAATTAGACATGTTCCCTACACTGCTGTGAATATGTATTTGAACAGCCTTAAAGACATTTAGAGCTCTGTTATTTTGAGCATCTGCTCCACTCTTACTGCTGATATGAATCCTTGCATGTGTTTGTGTGTGTGTGTTAAAAGAGTGACACAGAATCCCTCACTGAGATGATCCCTCCGGTTTTGGTGAAGGGCACTGGTAGGGATTCAGACCTCAGCTCTGCGCTCTTTTTGTCAACACTGCTAATGAAACATGGCCACAGCTGATACAGCTAATGACAGAGAGAGGGAGGAAGCCATGGTGGCTAAATCATTCACAACAGCAACACAGCGACACAGGCTGTGACGTCTTGAAGCTTGTATTTGATTTACTGTTTGTTACTCAATTTTGGCTGATGACAAAACAGCAACCAGTAAAGCCAGTAAACTTACTATAAATCAAGCTAATCATGCCTCCTTTAGATGCTTAATATAATTCATCATTTAAAAAATATCTAATCAGAAACACCAGCCCTGACTATGTAGCCAAAAAACGGACATGTTTTTGAGTGTCTATGCATCTGTTTTCACTTCACCTATGCATCTGCACATTTATTATATTGTACAGACAGGAAAGTGGTTCAACTGAGTACTAACTCATACTCTGCCTGGCCCCCCAAAAAGTCGCCACCTGGATTTAACTAAGCGATAGGGACGGAACTCCTATTGGATAATTACTGCATGGGCAATTTTCTTTCTACTGGCAACAAGTTATTTAACCCCACCTGATGTAATGAGTAGCTTCTCATTTCTTAAACAGCCTTGTGGTCGTGGAGAAGATGTTTGTATATTTAAGAAGGGTCAAGTCATTGGCATACATCAAGCAGAGAAAACATCTAAGGAGATGCAGAAACTAATAAAATTGTGTTAAGAACTGTCCAATGCATTAGTAAAAACTGGAAGGATAGTGGGGAAACCATCATCTTAGAGTAAGAAATGTGGTCAGAAAAACATCTTGAATGATGGTGATCGGTGATCACTTAAACATTTGGTGAAGTCAGATAGTAAAAAAAGAAACACTAGTAGAATTCAGGGCTATGTTTAATAGTAAAAGTAAGAACATTTCTACAAGAACAATGTGAGTGGAACTCAAAGGACTGGGACTATAAGGTTAACCGGAGGAAAAGGCTTCAATTTGCTAGGGAACATAAAGATTGGACTCGGGAGCAATGGAAGAAGAACATGTGATCTGATGAGTCCAGATTTACCCTGTTCTCGAGTGATGGGCACATCAAGGTAAAAAGAGAGACTGATGAAGTGAAACAGCCATCATGTCTAGGGCCTACTGTACAAGCCTGGGGGGGGGGGGGCAGTCTCTCATCTGGGGTTGCTGCAGTTGGTCAGGTCTTGTTTCAGGTCTAGGTTCAGCAACATTATGTGCCCAAAGAATGAGGTCAGCTGACTAGCTGAATATACTGAATAACCAGGTTATTCCATCAATGGATTTTTTTTTCTTACCTGGTGGCACGGCCATATTCTAAGATATCAACATCAGGATTCATCTGGCTCAAATTTTGAAAGAGTGGTTCAGGGAGCCTGAATCATCATTTTCATCCATGGATTTGTCACCTCAGAGTCTGGACCTTAACCCCATTGAAAATCTTTGGGATATGCTGGAAAAAGCTTTGCACAGCGGTCAGACTCTCCCATCATCAATACAAGGTCTTGGTGAAAAATTAATGCAACACTGGATGGAAGTAAAATCTTGTGACACTGTAGAAGTTTATCAAAAGAATGCCACAACGAATGCTGCTGTAATCAAGCTAAAGGCAGTCCAACGAAATATTAGAGTGCAACCTCTTTTTTGGTGGCAACTTTTTTTTTGGTCAAGCAGTGTATTTTAAAATGGCATCTAATAACAAATTTTAATAGAAGAATAATAATTGACAATTATATACAACAATACCAAATACAAAATACGCAGGTAAAAAGACAATAACAAGAGTGAAAATATTGAAAAAGCAAATAAAGTTCCCATGGTTTTCCAGATCCCAAAAATAACACTTTTAAATGTCATCATATTGAGAGCAATATATGTTATGTTTTATCATTCTACTTAAAAGAATAATCAGTTCCTGTTAAAGCTGTTTCTGGCTCATTTAACCATTATTTAACCATTTTTGTTTTGCAAGTCCAACAAGGAATTGAGTGTCTCAACCTGGCATTGTTTCACATTTGTCCATACATACAAATATGCACACAAGGTCCCCATGATGCAAATTGCATGTGCTGTCTCTTGATAAACATGCAAACACAGACATGCAAAACCTTTTGACCTGCACCTTAGAAAAACAAGATCCCTTTCATGCAAATGATTGTGTTAATTCTAATGTACTCAAACACACAACAAATCTGCAAGAGCAGTATAAAGGACAATTACTGAGATGTGCCATAATGAGGCCAAATGGGATTCAGTGCATCATTGTACATAAGTGTAAGACGGGGTCTTGCATAATCCCATCAAAGCAGCGACGTGGTGTTCTGCCTTTGGTAAGAGTCGATAAATCTATTGCAAGTCTCCAACAGGAAACAGACATGATGCTCGAGCCTTAAAGGATGAATAAACACAGTGCTGAACTAACAGCACCTCTTCACTTGGCTACTTTATAGAGTATATCAACAAATGGCTGACACGAAGATGACGACGGTGAGCTAGTAACCATGGTAACCACCAGAGATGCATGAGCAAGCTGTCCAACCAGGCATCTGGCCTATATTAATGAATTTGCAATAGAAAAAAAACAAAAACACACACACACCAACCCACGTTACATTCAACTGTTTGGATGAGCATTGACACACATCATTAACACACAATAAAGATACTTTAAAATGTGGAAGCTCTAAATGCATTTGAACTAAATCCTGCAGTGGAAAGATTTCTAACTTGGTTACAAAAACTTAACTGATGCACAAACAAACACACGCACACACACGCATACACACACAAACAGCCACTCCATGATGTATCTCATTTAAGTACGAGGCTCAACATCCGAAGCTGAACCTGCGTGAGCAAAGGTCACATTGCCTGGCAACCGCTTGAGCTTAAGGAATAGTTTTAATTATGGTCTGTGCTCTCTCTCCTCCAATCTTATGCCACCACTCACTCTACTGTCTGCCCTGCTCTCTCTCTCTCTCTCTCTCTCTTACACACACACACAAACACACACAAAACCATCAATTTCCTTTTCAGCACAAAGCCAAAAGCAGCATTAGCATTAAGTTACATCTGCCCACAACTGAAAAATTGTGATCTCTTTCAAATGGCTTTTTCATGGACCGATAAGACAACACATGGAAAATCATTGTGTTATAATGACATAAAAAGTCAATTCTGAGAAAAAAGAAGTCAAATGTGGGTCAAGTTCTCTATGACTGAAATGATGGATAATCATAAAAAGGTTAGTACGATGGATGTAATATCATTGCAAAGCCATGTTTGCATGTCGTAAACACACGCCTTGCAATCTTCAAGAAGCGATGGTTCTGTGTGGAAAAGCTCTGAAACTCTGATTCAACAACAGAGGCGATAATTCTATAATCCAATCCGAGAACATCTGCAGTGAAAGCAGCCTAGCTAGCCAATCAGAGAGAGTGAGGAGATTTAGCTGAACTCATCATCAATATCCAGACACACTGATTTACGAGTTGCTTCACATAAATAAAAACGATTGGAAAACCTTCTTCTCTCGATGAGAAGTATAGGGCTAAATCTTATCTTGAGCAATTCATTACTGGTGAATGAAACTTTAGTTATTAATTATTGATAATATGCTTGAATATTTGGTTAGATGATATGAGGATTGCACTGCAGTAGTGAACAGCTTGAATCTGCTGGGCCTTTTTCTGTAAAGACATGAAAAATACTACATATCTAATAAGTCCTTTTATGTAAATAATTCATTCATGTCTTGAATTAGCACAAATCCACTTTATCATTTAATATGTGCAGACTTATGAATGATATTAGCCCCACCTCTATTTCCACCCCTTTGCCTGACTGCAGCTGCTCACCCTTGACTCTGCTCAAACATTCTTGACTCCTCGACTTGACTACGTCAGCAAAAGCTAATAATGTGTCGCTAATGTCGGATAAACCTTGTCCCAGATCGCCATCTCCGTCAAGCCCCACCTTGGAAGTTGGCTAGATTGGTTCCTTACGCTTCCTCTATGTGAAACCCTGGCTGTCTGGCTGTTGTGACTCAAACAGGTGGATGGAGGACATGAGATCACGTACTGCGACGCAATAAATACAGTTATTTGCCATCTGAGATTTTCCGCATGAGCTACACCCATATGCCATTCTTTGACATTTTTACATTACCATGATGAGCAACAATTAAGAATAAATGAGTCAGCTGGCAAAAAGCAATTTCGATGACTTAAGAAATGCAGCTCTAAGTTTTCTAAATAGTGAATGAGGATGACATGAAATAAAACAAAACACAATAGCACACTCTGCATGACACAGAGATGAGCTACTTTAAGCAGAACCAATTAAAATAGTAAAAGATGTACCAAGAATCTCTTTTATCTAGACTCACCTCACCAGCGTAACTCATCAAATTTGTTTGATTAGACACCGACATGAAATGACAGCTGAGGAGGTGCGAAGAGTTTTACACCACTGTGTGCCGACACTTGAGATCTTTGCCTAATGTTTTGTTCTGTCACTTGGAAATTCTCAGGAGGATAGAGCATTCACATGAACACACACAGAGTGGAAATCCTAAGAGATGTTACATGCTTACTGAACAGAAACGCTGTTTATTTATACACGTCAGTGTGTCTAATTCAATACTTAACCCACTCCACTGAGCTTTACTCTTATTAACTCTGATAACATACAGAATTAAGAGGAAATACAGCGCTGCATCCATTTGCTCTTTATTGATGAGGATAATGGGTGATGTGAAATGAATAGTAAACTGAAGAGACTGAAGAGACTGTTGAGGAAATGGAGTAAAATCAGCTGTATAATAAGAGCTTTTGAATTTTTAATGTTGGCAGGTGAACCAGAAGATGATTTGTTATCTCTACAACAGCCACGAACTCCACATGACTCTCTCCTCTGCCCTCCTGCCTGCAGCTGACTCATCCCAGTCTTTCTCAAGGAGCCGCAGAAATATGTGCCATTCTCTGAGAGATTACCAGCCACAGATACACGGTTCAGGCATGTAGGTGAAACCCAATGCTATCACCACTGCTGTCGACACACCCCAGAGCTCCACTCACATTCACACTCTGCCTCTTACCACAGTCCTTTTCTAGAACAAAGCACTCAGACAATGTACATATAAATCCCAGCCTTGATATACAGATACTGCATAGGCTTCCTCTTCTGCTATTAATATGTGTTTTCATGGTGCTGGAAATGGTACAAACTAATTTTCCTGGAGGCTATGCACTGATTTCTGCCAAAAAATTTTCTTTTCTGCTTTCCTACTGTCTCCCACCAGGGAGGACAAATATATTTGAGAGAGAAGCAGAGCGAAAAATAGCTTTGAACTCTCACTCTGAAAATGGTCTTTATTTTCTTTAGTGTAGTTCAGAACAACTGCATCCGTCAAAGGCTGCATATCAAAGCCAATTCAACATAACTGATGGCATCCTCAGATTGTCCGGTTTTACACAGCTGGTTCTCCAAGTTGAGTGATTTGACAGGGCTTGATAAGAAATGATAATCGATAAATAAAACCCCTAATTCCCCAGTATTGGTTTCAATAAAAGTATCTATCTATCTATCTATCTATCTATCTATCTATCTATCTATCTATCTATCTATCTATCTATCTAT
>JBBBVU010000013.1:14469132-14483897 GCA_037177055.1 Atherinosoma microstoma
TATATATAGGCCTAGAGAGGAAAAAGAGACTTCTATACGCTTCCTTGAGCTGGTTTAACCAGCAAATTATGACAGCAAAAAGTTGGAAAACTTTGGATATTTGTATATATATGTATAAAGCATTGTGGCTTAATTGAACAGATTTAATTTCTTTTCTCTGTTTGTAGTAGTTTCCCTTATAGCAAATACTGCTATCTTGTGAGTGACATTGGAGGCCACTGTGGCTGATGTTTAGAAAATATAGACTTGCCTCAAGATGTCGTAGAAAGGTGATTATTCATTAACTGGCAAAAGTTGTATCATTCAAATCAAGATTTTGTACAACACAATCAACAGTGATGCCTTGATATTGCCAATACATTGAAATTATATCATCTGTGTGTTTAATTGTATATTTTATATCATAGTTGCACCAGTGTGAACGAAATTGACCTGTAAACTAAACTTCTTGTCAAATCAAGTTTGGACTTTTTCATTCCTGAATTCTCTCCTATTTATTACAGATTACGTCCAGGCAGTAAGGGGGCTGCTCATGTGTGGGCTGTGTTTCGGATTCTTTGCCGTGGTATGTTGCTTTGTTGGGATGGAGTGTACATATATCGGCGGCGCTGATAAAACCAAAGACAAAGTGGTCTTTGCCGGAGCAGTGTTTCATGTTTGTGGTGGTGAGTTCTGAGTGTGTTTCTCTGTAAATGAACAAAATGTTTTGCCCCCATTTATTTCTTGGTTTCAACGAAACCTTTGCTCACAGGCATCTCAAATCTAGCTGCCTACTGCTTATACATCAACAGGATTGCCAGAACAACTTTTGCTGCCAATTTAGCACCAGGAGTCTTACGGTACAGTAATTTCTTATCATGACATTTAATTCAAGTTGTAGAAATATTTGCCATTAATCTCATGGCTGTACTTTTTTAGCGATTTGAAATATAGAATGTTTTGTTTTTCTTTGCTCTTATTCCAGGTACGATTTGGGACCTCCCATATTCCTGGGATTGGTGGGATGTTTTTTAATCTATTTTGGGGCTGTGCTTTATTTTGTAACAGTCTACAGAATAATCTGTCCTGAAAGGTATCTAAATCCCTCATCATCAACCCTGTCTTCTGCGCACATTGAATACATTAACTAATTTTATTAATATTTTGGTCTTTCAGGAGAGTGGTACAAGTCTACGGTGGAGGAACATACATGGATCCGGCCTCTAGAGGAAGAACGCTGTACACCGGATACTACGGCCCCTCCAGGATGTATGGAACTTATGTAGGCTCAGGAAGATCCAGCAGCAAGATCTCAAGGCTCTCTCAGACAACCCCAACACGACTTTCAGAAAGAGATGCATTTGTGTAGCATGCAAACCTCTTGTATATATACATTCCCATGATAAAGTTTCAAAGAAAGCTCAGAGTGTATATTGTCTGACTTAAATACAGCAATTAGAGCAATCTCACAACTAATCAGGTTAACCACCAACAGGTCAGTAATATTATTCAGCGTAACAAGAGTGTTACAAGAATGTAAAAAGAATGTAACAAGAATGTTTCAGAAGGCAGGCCAGAGTTCATCTGAAGGCAACCAGTTGAGCAACTTAAGGATAAAGTTTCTCAGAATAAAGCTGAAAGGATCTGGGGGATTTCATCATCTAATCTAATTCTGAGTTATTAAATCTTGGGATATTAGAGAAACATAAAAAGAAGGAACAACCGTGTAGTGGAAATCAATGTATGGCTCAGGAAAACATATCAAAACCACAGTCAGCCAACACACTTTGCCACTGTATCCACAATTAACCCCTCCACACCCCCATTCGCCGATAGCTGCACATCAAAAATTAGCAATATTGAAAAACAAAATAAAAATGAGATAAGAAATGAATAAGATAAATAAATAAAAAGACCCAGAGGACCGCACAACTCACACGGTGTCAAAAGACAGAGAAAAAAAGTAGGACTTTAGAAGAAACTTGGAGCACTCCACTGTGGGGGCAGTTCGGACATGGAGGGGCAGAGCGTTCCAGAGTCTGGGGCCGACTACAGAGAAGGCCCTGTCCCCTCTAGTTTTAAGTCTCGTCTTAGGCACCACGTACAGGGACTGGCCCGCGGACCTCAGAATATGCGCCGGAGTGTAAATTTGGAGGCAGTCGGTGATGTATTGGGGGCCAGTAAGATCTTTTCCATCAAGCTAAAGAAGACAGGAATTATCTGACTTGAGATCAGTGTGTAGTTATCAAAGTTGAACCATATACAGTGTGTAAGGATTTCAGAGCAATGCTGATATCCAAACAATGCACTCATTTCAGCAGAACAGTGTCAAGAAATTGCTTGCACTTGCACACAAACAGTATGGCTCTACAGTAAAAGTGTCCAGATGATAAACTAGCCTGTCAAACCTGTTAAATTATCGGAAAGATTTGCTGCCTTATGAAGCATAAAACAAATCAAAAGAGGCCCCCAGCTGTTAAGTAGCTGATGTCAAGCTATAAGGGACAACATTTTGCTAACAAAAACTACATTATTGGCCTTTTCAGATCCCAAATACTCTCCTGAGTGGTTATATAAGGGAAGAATTGTTTTCAATTTTATTATTTTCCATTTTGTCTTTATTTCCACATGAACACAGGATTATTATCATTTGCAAGTCATTGCACTCTCTTTTTTGTATGGGGCAGGTGTAATATTTGAACACCAACAACACACAATGTCCTCAAATCAAATAGTTATTTTTGTTTATGATCAATTCGCTTTTTTTTTTTTTCTTTCTTTTTTTTGGCATACAGGCCACACGGTGTGTAAAATAAAATGTTTTTATGTTTACTCTTAATATTGTGATTTAACCAAACCATGTATTACAGATAGAAATGTCACTGGAAAAACCTGTGGTAATGATGATTAAATTGCTTTTAATCAAAAATGAACTCTTTGCCTTTCACTGTTTTGTCATAGTTATTCAGTTGTAGTGGTAGATTATATTGTTTCTAATATTCAAGACTTTACCTCCATGTTACACCATTTACAGACTTATTTTCATATTATGAATTAGTTTATTAGGAATTGCTATCTTTATATTAATCAGATCCTGTTCTGCATTAGGCTTGATTCTAGAACACTTTCTGAAGTAAGAGTTAAACAATTCTTGAAACTGAACCAGCTCTGGAGGTTCAGTATCGAGAATTGTTTAGTTCTTATTGAACCAGCTCTGGAGGATTAGGTATCAACAATAAACACATTAGCTCAAGTGAACTTTACAAAACATAAGAAATGCAGTTCAAGGCAAAACATGTGATGATGTACACAAACCGAGATGTGTGCGTGTCTGTGATTCAGTGTGTTTTTCCATCTGAGTGCAGCAGTTGAGCAGGGAAGTCAAAGTCTGCACTGGGCACAAAGGTGTCCCGCAGTTTCAAGAGTTTGGATTTCATATCCCTTCTTCCAGCATCCAAACCTCAGCACTAGGATGGGTTACAGGACTGTGGTGATGTACATGGAAATTGGCTGCTTTGTGGTGTGTGTGACTGGATGGATCCTCGTCTGCTCCACCATGCCAACTGAGATATGGACTTGGTCTGAGGTTGGCAGCATAGTCCTGACAACATCAAACTACTTCTCCAACTTGTGGAAGGACTGTATCTCTGATTCAACAGGAGTTTCTGACTGCAAGGGAATCCCATCAATGCTTGCTCTGAACTGTAAGTTATATAAGAGCATGAGACATATTCATGATCTAACCTAATGAATTTGCTATCTGAGTCTTTTAGTGTGTGTGCTATGATTTTCATTTTTTTCTGCTCTTGAACAGGGGATATTCACATGTGTCGCGCTCTCATCATCATCAGTATTATCCTGGCTTTTTTTGGATCCATTCTGGTCTTAGTGGGAATGAAGTGTACTAAGATCGGAGGGACAGAGATTATTAATGCAAAAGTAACCTTTGCTGGAGGAATGAACTACCTTATTGGAGGTAAAACTGAGAATTGTATGAAAATGATCACATTCCTGTGCACTCAGCACTAATCTCCCAATTTATTTGTCGTTTCAGGGATGTGCGCAATGGTTTCATTCTCTTATTATGGAAACAGAATTAGATCAAACTTTGATAATCCCACCTATAATGAACAGAAGTAATGTACAAAAATGCATATCCAATACTTCAACTTGTGTTATTCTGTAAAGGAGGAATTACATTAGAATTGTTCTCATATTTACCACCAGGTTTGAAATAGGTGTTGGTGTCTTCATCGGGTGGGGTGGCTCCACCTTACTTGTTGTCGGAGGCCTTATTTACAGTATCTTATCTGGGAGGGAAGCATGCAGCTCAAGGTAAAATGCTGCTCCTGAACTTTCTTTTTCATAACATTTGTCTTCTTTTACATCTTGTGTAAAAAAACTAAACCAAACAAAACTAACTGTACATTTGTGGAATCAACCCTTTGCAGCCCTGAAAAATACCCTCCCTACCAGTTACCTGGCTACACATTTGTTCCAGGAAACAAGAGTGATGTGTCTGGGGCTCGCACAGAGTTCAGCAAGAGCAGAAAATCAAGGACCCCTACTGACAGTGAAGTCAGCAGCATCTCTGTGATCTCTAGCACAACTAGAACAACAGCCACTAATTCTTATGTATGACTTATCTTCAGAAAAAAAAATCTTCTGGAAGGGTTTGTTTGAGAGTCATTTTGTATCAAGCCCATTCTTTAATTTTAGTAAATGCCTACACTTCTAACATGACACTAGCAAATTTACTCATCATATTGTTTTGCTGAACAGAAAAACTACCAATGCATGAACTGTTGTAAGATGATATAAAGAGAAATGATATATCTTGTTTTGATGAAAAACATTGAATGTTGTGTAAGGATATATTGAAATGTTGTCATCTTGCTCTGGTCTGAAGTAAAAGAGCTGAAAGTATATAAAGACATACATGCATTAAAGCAATTAACTACTAATACCAGTTTCATTCATAGACTTAATAAGTAAACTTTACTTACAATAATATGCTTAAAGATTGTCTGAAGGCTGTATTTATTGATCAAAAACTGTAACAATGTTTTGTAAGATATTTTTGAAATTTGCAATAAATGTAATTTTGAAGTTGAATAGTAATGAAAAATTGTTTGATGTATTGCTCCCTGGTGCCTCTTCAGGGTCAACTCTGTGAAATGTTTAAAACTGATGCAACATTGCAAATACGAACTTTTTATTTGTACTAACATGTTAAACATGATACATGTTGAGAGACATTTGAGAACTTAATACCAAATCTAGTAAAAACATCTAAATTTAAGTAAGCCTAGCCATCCATTAATGTATTAATGTATTCATCTATTTATCAGCGAATGTCATACAACAGGAATAACGAGCTGTAGTTTCCTGTTGTTGCATTGCAGATTGACTGTCTGTCTAAAAGCATCAAAAGTAATGTTTTAAAGATGTTTTTTTTAAAAAGTCGTTAAGGGTTCAATTCTAAATTTCAATGATAATTATATTAAGTGTACATTATTTTCTAGTCCCAAAGTTCCCAAAGTAAGACATGACAGACTCCTGTGCGTCCTTATGAAATTATAAGCGCGCGCACTCACGCGCACACAGTATCCCTTTTGTGCTGCCGTGGCTGCTCCGCGTTGAGCCAATAGATGTAGGCGGGGTTTTCCAAACAATCCAGCCAATCCACGTCCCCCACGACCGGTCGGTGGCGTGTTCTGCTATGCTGTGGCTGGGCGAAGGGAAGCAATGCACTACAGCGGCCAACACATGGGACTGCTCAGAGTTAGGCTAAACATCAGTCCAAACAACGTCAGCTGTCGTCTGTGGAATATAACGAGAGACGACCTGTGAGATCCAAATTCAGCCATGGTTTCCATTGACCACGCATCTCACAAGTTACTGACTTACATCCCATATGTTCTTGTTTTGATTGATATGCGGTATGAAGGTAGGAGGCTAACTCGCTGTATTTTACTATACGAGTTTCTATTAGTTTCCAACTAGCGGCTTCACGCTGTCATTAACTTGAACTTTGGTCAATCAGACGACCTTTTTTTGGTCAAACTGACATGCTACGTAAATGACAGCGTTAGCTTGCTAGCTTTGTTTGCTGACGTTAAGCTAGCTGATAACTATATAGTTTCATCGTAGCCTACAATTTAAAGTAAGTTGACTTGTTTTAGAATAAAATTAATGAAAACTAAAGTACTTCTTTGTGGACCTAGCATCTATCGTGTAAGCTAACTTGTGGCTAACTGGGGACATATGTTTAATTGCTACATGTCAAACGGTTAGGATTTATTTGCAGTTGTCCATTGAAAGTACAGTAGATAGTAAAGTAAACATTAAAAAAGTAAGTACTGTACTGCAGTTGTTTGTGATAAGTTGCTCAGATTTGTGCAAGGATATGCCACATATGTTTGCATGTGTGTATGCTTTTTCTAGGAGTAAAATGTGGAAAGGATGGAAGTGTGGACAATCACATGGAAATGGGAAAGAAACTGCTCGCTGCTGGCCAGCTAGCTGATGCTCTGTCTCATTTCCATGCTGCTGTTGGTGAGTTGCAGAATTTGTTCATCTTCGTTTTATAGCAAGAAAAGCAAATAAACAAACAGCATACTTATGTATTCATATCTTTGGCATTTTGTTAGATGGGGATTCGAAGAACTACATGGCATACTACAGGAGAGCTACGGTGTTTCTTGCAATGGGGAAGTCAAAATCTGCTCTGCCAGATCTAAGCAGAGTTATTGAACTCAAGCCAGACTTCACATCTGTGAGACTTATTTATTTTTCTTACAACTGGTCTGAAAGCAATTATTTTCAACATTGTTTTAAAAAAGTAATAATGCACACTTACATCGTGGGTTTGACAGCAGTACAAGAAACAACTGTACATTAGTATCTGTAATATCTGTAAGTCTGCTTAATGTGTGTGCAGAGATTCCAATTTATTTTGGCTGCATTGAGAATTTCTGCAGTTCTGTCATTTGTTTTGATGTGTCTACATTCATGGATATATGAAAACTAAGCTCTTACTGTTTCTCAACAGGCACGGCTTCAGAGGGGACAACTTCTTCTGAAGTGGGGAAAGCTGGATGAAGCGGAGAGTGACTTCAAGAAAGTGGTAAGTACAAGAATACCCAGTTTAAACCAAACTACAGCTGCAAAACTTTAAAAAGCAAAAACTCACCAGGAGGTGTCAGTGTTGGTCTGTGGCTTGGTTGGGCTGGGAACTTGATGGGACATGACTTTAAAATAAAGATCTTCGGAAAACCGATTAATACTTTAGAAATGTTTTTCTGTAGGAAGAAGTGGATAAATCAATATAGAAGCATGTAGAGAGATAGATATCTGACATGGAAATAAAGTATATTTTCCTTTGCAAAGAGTACATTTTAGACTAAACATAGCTCCAAACCATTGTAATCCTTGTTCATACTGTTAGTCTGGACAGCAAGATGGAATAAAATTCATGTTTTGTAAATCCGATCCAAGTCAGATTTAGGGTTGGTTGATGAATCCAATTTGATTTCTATAGCTTTCTCTAAAATCAAGTTTTAAAGTGGATGTGTTCTTTTTCCTAAAGTTTGGTCCCAGTCGGCATGAATTTCTAACAAGCTGCGAGGAGGGGAACATGTATTCTTGGCAAGAACACACATCACCTTAAACAACCCTTGAAACTGTCAGTGCAGTCAATGTTTATTGTGTCATTTATCATTAATGACAATTCCACAAACAAAAACTGATAGCTAATGATTACCCCCTGTGTCTTTTAATGCCCATTTTTATGAAGGCTGCCCATATTGTGATTTTCATTAGATTTGTGCATCCAGAAATGTAATACATATCTGTCTAGGTCTACCTATCTAGGCAGGTAAAAGTAGAGCGTTCTCATGGTCACTCATTGGTAAAATTGTCTGAATAGAAACATTTTTCAAATCTGATTTGAACAGCCTGAACATTTTTACTGAGATGTATATTTAGAAATCAGTGAGAATTGCAGCCCACACCACCTTCAAATGTAATTTGCATTAGAGAAAAATTGTGGGTCTAAACAAAAGAAATATAGAAATATTCCTTCAGTAAAGGTTAAAGTAAAAGTTAAAAGTTAAAGTAAAGTCTGCTGAAAGCTGAATCACCAGTGTACCTACAAAGTCAAAGCAAAGACCAGATGCCTTTAAAACTTCAGTCGCATCCTGCAACTACTGTTTCTTCCAATGGGTCATCTCTGTAGGCTACTACAGTAGGGCTGGCATCACGCTATATTGTACCGCTTGTGTTGGATCACAGTTTTCATTTAGGACAACTTTCCCTTGGAAGTGCTCTAAAAGAATTTACTCAACTGTCAGATCCATGTAAGTCACTATGATTAATAAACTTAATATGGATTGTTTAAATTCCTGAAGTTTGGATGGATGTGACATTGTGTGCCAGAGGTTCCCTGCCTTTGCATTTTTTTGATGGAGCACACAGAAAACCAGTTACATTCTGGCTTGATTCTGTTTAGGTAAAGCTCAGAGATAAGTCCTGAATTCCTGTTTGACAGGTTAAAACATGCAACTCCCACATGGCTAATGTGGAGGAGAGGTAAGGTGCTACAGGCAATTAAAGTATCTGATTTGAGTTTTTAAATACAAGTTAAACTCACTTTCTAGAACTGTTTAAGGCATAGACACCCTTGTAATTTTAATCAACTAAGCGCTTACCTTAAAGATGACAGTGAGCCATCCAGAGACCTGTTTTGGCTGCTGCAATTTTAGGTGGACAACATTTTACAGATATAATGTCAAGGATTATGGCCAGAGGTGCACAGTGTACTGCTGCTTCAGCAGTCTACAACTGTGGCCCATCCTAATGCATCACATTTATGCTCTTCCCTAAGCTGAGCTAGCAAGAAATGCTTAAAAGGTAGCCAGGTCTTTTTTTTTTTTTAAGGGATGTGTTGTTAGCTGAGATAGCTCTTTATAAATATGATTAACTCTATGATGGGGATGATCAGAATGTAATAGGTTTAGGGAGCCCTGCTGTCAGGATGCAGAAGTTGGCTCCAGAATCTCATACAGAAAAGCACTGTTGAGAGTAGAAGAATTTCTTTAGCTCACTGGGTCTCTGATCTACCTTCTGTATGTCAGATTCCTTATTCTCCCTTGCTTTCATACTTTTTTTTTTTCTCTGGCTTTAAAGGTGCATTTCTTTTAAAAGTACCTGGTTTAATACGTTGCCTTAAAATCTTCCAGCTGAAGTCCAACCCAAGCGACAAAGAAGAGAAAGAAGCCCAAAGTCAGCTGGCAAAGTCAGATGAAATTCAGCGGCTAGTGGCTCAGTCACGCAGCAGCTTCAGCAGCAAGGATTATATGACAGCTGTTGCTCAGCTTGACACCATCATTGAGGTAAAAGGCATATCTTGTCAGTAATTTCCATGCAAACATGAGATTGTCCTTGCTGTCATTGCTGCAGAATGTAGACAGCATTTGTATAGAAGCATCAATTTGTAAGTTATTTTTCACCTATTACAGACCTGCATTTGGGATGCAAGCTCCCGTGAGATGCGAGCAGAGTGTTATATTCAAATGGGCGAGATGGGGAAGGCCATCAGTGACCTGAAAGCTGCATCCAAGTTAAAAAATGACAACACACAGGCTTTTTATAAGCTAAGCACCATCTACTATAATCTTGGAGACCATGAGATGTCCCTCAAGTAAGATACAGTCCCAGACAGATTTCTTTGAGGAAGTTGAATTTGAAGGTTATGGCTGAAGCATGTCTAGTATATAAGTTATTCAAACAGTAACTGCCTTCTCTTTTATTTTATTGTATTTATTTATTTATTTATTTATTTGTTTATTTTAGTTTTTCAGGCTTTTTTTCTGCCTTGAAACCACTCTTATTGAAATGATAATGTTCAATCTGAAGGAGCTGATACATGCTGGTAATTTGTATTCAGTCCACTGAACCGCCATGAACACTGAGCTCTGCTCAGTATAATGTTGCAAGAAAAAAGCCACATAGAGAATGCAGAATAAATAGAATAAGAGGAATGGTGGTCACCAATACTTAACTAGACATGCAGCGTATATACAACAATGCAAATATACTACTCATAAAAAGTTAGGGATATTCAGCTTTCGAGAGAAATTTGCAGAACACATAGAATGTTCACGCTACTCTGATATTATATCATGAATGTCTGTCATTTGAGTTGAACAATGCAGTGGTAATTCCTCCATTTCATGAAATTTATTGAAAGAAAAGCGGAGAACAGCTGGCTATAACACAACATAAAAATGACACTGTCTCAATAACTTGTCTTGGTCTGATGATGTCTGAATGTCAATAGTGTGATAAAGAGGACTGTTTAGACACAAGTTGTCATTGAACCAGAACATTTAGTGAATGTTTCAAGGTTCTAAAACCTTTTGGAAAAAATTTTTGTGGTCATTCACTTTGTTGAGAACAGCATGTTGTACAATAAGCGCTCAAACATTGAACAGTTGTATTTGTGCATTCAGAAGCATAAAGACCCTGAAATTAGGTTCACAAAAAAGGTTATAGTACATTTTAGGTTCATTCTGACATCATACAAAAAGGCAAATATCCCTAACTTTTTTTGAGTAGTGTATAACCATATAGTTGAAATCAACAGTTTGTACTTCACCATATTTTTCACACATTCAATTTTGTTCTTTAAAGTGATGTTGTTGTTATTCACTGCAGCACATATATCAGGTGACAATGAAAAGTCTGCGTTTTCACCTTCCCCTCTTTGATCTGTAGTGAGGTGCGTGAATGCCTGAAGCTGGATCCCGACCACAAGCAGTGTTACAGCCATTACAAGCAAGTCAAGAAGCTCAACAAACAGATCCTGTCTGCAGAAGAACTCATCCAAGAGCAGAGGTGTGTCTGTGTGTTTTTTAAATGACTATCTGTGTGGGGACCAGATTGTATTTAAATGCATCAGAAATAGTCTGATGACTGTAGTTGTGGGGTGTATCAGTGATGGACAAGAAGCTGAATACAGAGAAGTGGTATGTCAGTTTATGAGATGGTGCAGTAACAATCACCTCATCTTGAATACAAACAAAACAAAGATGATTGTTGACTTCCGGAGGAACAGGAGTAAACAAACTAAGCACTGTTTACTTCCTGGGAGAAGAGGTGGAGGAATATGAGTACCTTGGAGTTCAGCTAGACAACAGACTGGACTGGATATGCAACACTGAGGCTATCTACACGAATGGATGGAGAAAACTCTTCTTAAGGAAGCTAAGATCATGTTATGTCTGCACCAAGATGTTGCACCTCGATGGAAGTCTGTTGTGGAAAGTGCAATCAGCTTTGCAGCAGTCTGCTGGGGCAGCAGGATCAGAGCCACAGACTTAAAGAGACTGAACAAACTGATCAAGAAGGCTGGAAAAGAATGCTGCACAAGCTGCTGAAAATGGACGATTCTTCACATCCTCTACACAACACAGAGAAGAAACAACAGTGTGTTCAGTGTGAGGCGTCGTCAAGTCCAATGCAAGACGGAAAGGTACTGGATTTCATCCCTGCCAGCAGCCATCGCCCTCCGGAACAAGTCACTGTCTTCTTCTGATTGATTACAGTTTTATTTAAAAAAAAACTGAACAAAAAACACTACTACAACATCACAATTTCCCTCTGGGATTAATAAAGTATTTTCCATTTAATTTAATTTAATTTATACCCTAGACATGCTTGTAATGTATGTGGTTTCAGGGAATTGTATATTCTGGAAAAAATTTAATCAGATTTTCTTTCTGTGTATATAAAACGGCCTAAAAATTCCATCTTGGTATGAATGAAAGTGATGTTATAGGTGACATACATAATGTATGTCAGAAGACTAAACAAGAAGAATCACAGAGTGGTGTGATGTTTGTGGGTGATGTGATCCACAATGCATTCTGCTCACTGATACACCTTCCTACTTCCTGCCTTTCTTTTATTTTTAAGGTATGAAGATGCAGTCAGCAAGTACGAGGCAGTGATGAAGACTGAACCCAATGTGCCCCATTTCTCACTTCTCGCCAAGGAGCGAATCTGCCATGCATTAGCACACGTAAGACCCCTAAATATGACAACAGATGCTTACTTATTAGAAGATTAAGATGATCATCATGTTCTCTGTGTTACAACCAGGGCCAGCAGGGGAACAGAGCTATCTCAGTGTGTAGCGAAGTCCTCCAGTCGGAGCCTGAAAATGTTAACGCACTGAAGAATAGAGCTGAAGCCTATGTCCAAGATGAACAGTATGAAGAAGGTAAGCTGAATGTGGTTGCGTGTATTTTTTTAATTGAGTCAGTGGTCATGTTAATGTTGCGGAGTTCATTCATCTCTACATGGACCAAACAAACTGCTGGGGTATGCAAATGTTCAGACTGGTTTGCTTGTTCATTCTGGCATTTCATTTGAATTTAGAAGAACAACTATGATACTTGTAGGCCTTCAGTCTGTGCTGTATTGATATTTCAATCAAACCAAACCAGTGACATTTTGGGGTTTAGGTGTGCAACAACGTTTGATTAACAGCTTTTGGACTTCTCTACTAACAGGATAGTTGCACAAGTTGGTTTCATTTGAACTAAACCTGTTTTGTATAAACACAGATTAACGAGCACTGCATAGAATATAGTTCAAGAATCTCAATGAACTTTATTTGTATGCGCTGAAATTTTAAAAAGATGAAACAATGTGAATAGCTTTAAGTATGAAAGACATGGGTCATCTTTAAACGTGCCCTTCTGTTGATCTCTGTATATGTAGTATCTGCTTTTATTCAACTTATTGTATATTCCCTTTTTCCCAGTGACTCGAGATTATGGTTTGCAGCAACTAAGTACTGTAAAGCTAAATTAATACTTCATCACTAAAAATGGATGCATTGGATTTCATTGTAATCCATAGGGGTATTTAATAAAGTGGCTGCTGCATGCTTTCTGTAGTGTGCGTTTGCCCTAACACTTAAATGAGGGATACTTCTTCTGGTTAGCAGTGTTGTAGCTGAAGTGTAACACAAGGGGTCCTTGTAACATCAGGAAGAATAGTTGTCAGTGAAACCTCATTTTAATGCAGATCTGACCCATCATTTGTGATGGTGTGTTTATGTTCACAATGCAAAAATGTTTTTTTTTGGTTTTGTTTTTATTGCAAGATTTCAGCCAGTGCTGTGCATAAAGTTTGAGTTGCTGACATCTAATAACCTTCCACTTAATTTGACACAATCCTTCTGATTATCACCAAATCCATTTCCATTTATTAATTTGAAAAAGCACATTGGAGGCTAAATGCCGTGATAAATGCAGCCATATCTAATTTGGCTGCATCCTAAACCAATAGAAGAGAAGTGCCACAAGAGTCATAAACTACCAGTGTGATTGATGATAGACTAGATGATGTGCGATTATTTTTCACCTTTGATTTGTTGTATGTAAACGTAGTTGTGAGCAGTGGACATTTATTAAATCAAAGACTGCAATTGAAAACCTTTTACAACTTTGTGAAACCTAAATAAATTTCATATAGTACAGGTTACTTTCGGTGGATGAAAATACTTAAGAATATCTTATAGAATAACACAGTATTTGTTCTGTTTTGCATCTGTTATTGCTGCAACTTGAAGATTTTTTTTGTCAGTAATGTGAAAAAAGAAGCCGGAGGAATAACTTTGCACTGAAGTTGGTGGCTGTGTTTAAATGAGTGATAACGAGACCTGGAAAAAAATAGTTTTGAATAGAATTATGTACATGTTTTTAATTTGATTGGTTATTGGCATTGTGCTGTGAATCTGATTTAAAGAAGGAGAAAAAAGGCTCAAAGTGCTGTTGGGTGTGTCTCCTTTTATTGTTGCAAGCTAACAAAATGCCAGACTGGCACAAACAAGTTGATGGGCACCAATAACTCCTAGAAAAAATTAACAGATGAAAGATGCACTGATTTGGAAAGGTATCAGATGCAGGCACAAACTAAAATGTTTTCTCGGCTCAGATATGTTTAAGGTCAGTGTGACAGTGACATTAGATTTTAGTTTATGTTGGCCAGCAACTCCATAAAAGTTTTAGTTGTAAAGGTCAATATACACATAAATAGCAGCTATAAAAAAAGAAGAAATAAGATGAATCAAAGCTCCCGGCTTATTTTTGTTCTCCAAACAGCCAGATATTTATCTGATTTTCCCATCCATGGTATGTCACCCAAAACTATTTAACTCTTAACATAAGAAGTAAAAACAAGAATTTAAAATATTGAAGCTGGAAGAAAAGTTAAAGCATCATCCAGTTGTATCCCACAATAAACTCCACCATCATTCCAAATGGGTCAGATAACAGTCCCATCGTCTCAGCAGGGGCAGGAAATGCTGGCTGAACTGGGTTTGTGTACACGTTGTCATTACCACGGCAATACGTGCACACAAACAGCCCGCAGCTGCTGCAATAACTAACTGAATAAGTTTGTACATCAAATGGAAAGCTCCAGATGAAGAAAATAAAAATTATTTGGACACCATTGAAACATTTTTATTTCTAGAGAGGCAATGCAAATTTATCTATAGAGCACATTTCATGTACAGGACAATTCAAGGTGCTTTAGAGGGTTTAGTGTAAAAAAACAAAAGTAAAAGTTGTCAGATAATCCTTTAATGAACATACCATTTTTCTGGAATCCTTTAATTTTATTGTCTCAAATATTAGTGTGTGTGTGTGTGTGTGTGTGTGTGTGTGTGTGTGTGTGTGTGTGTGTGTGTGTGTGTGTGTGTGTGTGTG